>CM038726.1:9432252-10032252 GCA_021613375.1 Megaleporinus macrocephalus
AACTATTATCCACAATATACATTTATAGAATGTTATTATTACTATATTAGTTGAAGTAATTGGGGTATACAATTTGAATTTCTGTCCATTCTGAAAAAAGTGAAAGAAGCTCTTAATCACTAAATTCTCACAATGAGTTTACATGTTTTATTTTATTTCTAAAGTTTTATTTTTTGGGAAATGATGGAAACTTATTGGAGTTGAACTTCTGACATGGCCTGTGAGTTAGAGATGAAACCACAGTAAAAATTTTCCTGCTTTTTTACTGTTATTCATGAAGATATTTTCTTGTTGTAACTAATAATAAATAATAAAATCTAATAAAACTGTAATAATAAAAGCACTAGCTAGGTTAGCTGATTAGCTATTACAGTCAGTTCCTACTACACTTACTGTCTTCACAGACAACCAGACGTGAAGAAGCAGTTTTCAGTTTCATATTTAAACTACTTTACTGAGACTTTATACCTGTAGTATAAAAGTGTTTGTTTTTCTTATGAAACTATACTGACTTGAATTAACTGCTTCAATCAGATTATCAGATATAATCAAACAGTAAACTGTGTAAATTAATCTTTATCATAAATGTTTTATCATAAAATCCTCCAAATGTCTGTTTGTGAGCAGCTGCTCAAAATGCTTTACTGCTTTTAAATGAATTTATTATATTATTATATTTATTTAAATGATTAAATAAGAAAGTGTTTCTTAAATATGAGTTTGTTTTATAAACAGTGATATTTGATGATTATAATCTGCTGGATTTTCTGTTAATATCTGTAAATAAAATGATTGTTTTGCTGGTGATGTTTATTGATTTGGATATAATTTTAATAATTGATCTTCAGTAAATATGAAAGGAGGAAGATGTTTCAGCTTTTCTCATCCCTCTCTTATCTCTCACTCTTCTATCTTCCTGATCCTCCTCTCAGCCACGCGCTGTGAGTCTGATATGCAGTTATATATATGTTTATGTGATGAAAGTACATGAAAAGTATGAGTTTAGAAGATAAAGAGAAGATTAAAAATGTGGTACATACGTCACAGCAGAGGAAAAGCAGCTCAGCTCTGATATGATTCAGAATGTTAGTAGTTATTTAGTGACGCGCTGTAGTTTCTGTAAATCTACTTTCCTGAATCTGATCTGCAGGTTGTGTATTTGAGCTGCTACACTGTGTGTGTATGTGAGCTTGTCTGCATTCACAGGAAAGCTGATGAGCTGAGAGTCGACAGTGTTCTTAACTGTAGCAGTTAAAAGCTGCAATATTAGCAGCAATGATTTGAAGATTTGATTCTCTAAACGTTTCTCTACATTAAACACGTATCACTGCTGCTGCTGTGAGTCCACAAGGTGGCAGCAGAGTTTTAACAGTGTTAGCGACTGTTCTTTCTGAAAAGGCTGAGAAAATTTTACCTTCAGGCAGACGTTACAGGAGTGTGAAGTCCAGGACCACAAGACTGACAAACAGTTTCTACTCACAGGCCATCAGGCTTGTGAACACCTCACGCACTAACTCTCTAACCTCTCCTATCTGAACTGGTTTTAACTGGTCTGATTTTAACTGCGCTGTACTGCTGTTTACATACAAAACTGTTTACATTCGCTACTCGCACAAAAACATTATTGTTTACATTTGTTACTTGCAACTTGCACTTTATGGCTGCTGCTCTTCATACTTGCACATAAAAGCACATGTAACTTTTATTTTTTATTCTTTAACTATAAAAATACTTTTATTTACTTCAACTTATATTATAATACTTTTTTATTATTTCTTTTTTTGTTATCTATTGGTGAATGGAGGAACAGCAAAGTAAGAATTTCATTGTACAGTGTAACTGTCTGTTCTGCTGTACACATGATAAAACTCTTGAATCTTGAAAGCAATAGGAAAAATGAGCAAGCTGAGTTTAAAATTAGGGGAAATCTAGCATTTTTTCAAAATTTCAACATCATTCAATCAATGCAATGTAAAAATGCAGAGTGGTTTGATGTGAAATTTTGCAACGTGAAAACTGGAAAGCATCCTACAGTTTTTAATGACTTTGTAAGCAACTGATAATCCCTAAAAACATATAGTTTGTATGCATGTTTAATGTTGTACAAATCTATTTCTGTGATGTGTTAATAAGGTCTTCTTCAGGTTAGTTTTTAGGACAAGAAATGCCTTTATTAACATAATAATCAGGGAATGTGTGCAGGGACCAAACCTGATAGTAAATGTGAATTAATGGTCTTATTTCAGATGCAAATATAATCATACATGTTATTTGTGCGTGTTGTTTTTTAATAATATAGTGTGGATGTCTGTAGCTCATGCAGGGTCTTTACACACAAGTCAAGTGTGCTGAAGACTGAAAACTACCTGAAAAAGACATTCATCAACTTTTACCAATGTTAGTCTAATGAAAGTTAATTTAACTTTTCTAAGCCTAAAATCTTCTGTTTGATCAGCGAGGTTAAAATAAGACCTAAAAACAAATTACTCAAAAATATTATCTAAAAATATGACTTTAAATATGTTTAAAAATTGTTGTTTTAATTATCAACACGTACCTGCTCTGACATGCTCACACATGAAAATAGTTTACAAAGAGACAATTACATCTATAAGATCTTTAATAGTAAATTTACAAGATAATAACTAAAGAAGAACTTGACTTGCATGACCCTTATAAAATGCTTGTGAATACAATTTCCATGTTATAAATTGTTAAAGACATTACATTTTTTCATAAATATACAACAAAATACTGTAATTTAACTAAACATTTTTTATTGTAAAATTAAAAGTGTAAAAGTGTCTGCAGTTATAATTGTTGACAAGCACACCTGGTCATTGTGAATTCAGATGACTAATTCATATTAGTCATATTAGTCATGTCATTTCATATTAGTCATGTCATTTAAACACAGTTTATGTATGCTCTTTACCAAAACATTACAATTAATATACATTTAGTTGATCACTTAACAAAAGTTTTAGAACTAATTAGCAAAAAGCCTATGTATCCCATAATAGAAGTTCAGTCAAGTGTAAAATGTCAGAGACATGGATGTCAGGATGCTTACTTGAACTGCGCATGTTCATGCTGACCAGTAACTACCATCATCACCCACAGCAGAGGTCAAAGTACCAGTAGGTTTGTATCACACAGGCAAAAGTGCTTTTCATATAAAAAAAAGGCAACAGACAAAACAAACATTAGCCTAAACCTTTGGACTGTGTGGCTTCCGCTCTCACAGACGTTCTGTAACAATCACTGTGATCAACCACATCTCGTCTTATGTGCAAGGCCGCAAGATTTTGTGTTGCTGTTTTTCTTAATTTCTAAGTATTATATTTTGGGACCCCTCCCATTTCGTTTATGCCTTAGGGCCAAAATAAATGGCAGACTTACAAAAGCCTTTTCAGGGATGTACATGTGAAGTCCATGTGTCTGAATGCTGGAGATTTAGACAGAAGCCTAGAGTGTCGTAATATAAACATATACAGGTGATGAGTGGGAGGTCTTAGTGAACCTGTACTACTACTGATATTGCTACTGAAACCAGTTCTTGTCTCCGCCCTGTCCCATGTGTTCCCAGTTCCCCTTGTGTTTTTTTTCTGTTCCTGTCTGGTACTAATAAATAAAGATTATCTGCGTATGTATCCAACTCCTTCATCTCCCGCTACATTACAGGTGCCAGATCTGCAATTGGAAAACAAGGTAGCTGGTGAGTCCAAACGAGGCAAACCATGAAGTGAATGAGCACCATATATTAGTTATGGGTTAAAAGTATTGCAACAAATAACTTTGCTGTAATCAAGATGAGACTATCATAAGTGTTCATTTATGGGAAGATTAGTGTATCTTCTGTTTTTTTGTAAATAAAAATAAGAATAATCTTTTGTTATTTTATTAATGTAATGTATGTCACAGTAATGTATGTAACAGGTTTCATATGAGGTTAATATTTCCAGGGACATGCGTTCATCTGCTCAAAGAGAATCTGAAAAACAAACTTAATAGCATAAGATGTCATCATTCTTTTTAGATCATGTTAAAAAACACAGGTTTGAAAAAGGATGCTGGAGTAATTAACTAATTAACCCCGATTGATTAAGCAATGAATTTATTTTGCACCAGGTTTTAGACATGATAGTTTGGCTTGGTTTGAGCACAAACCTTAAACACAGTCTTGTTTAATCTCAGGTAAGGGTTAGACGAGGTCACACGAAGAACAGTTTTTATAAAAAAGATTTTATTGGTTGAACATTAATAAAAGAGTAAATAAGGAATCAAATGAAAGAAAGAAATAAAATAAAGAATAAAAAGAGAAAAGAACATTGTATTAAACTGAGGAAACATCTTGAGTTTACTATTCTGTGGGAGATGAGCAGCTCCGCTGGATGTGTTGGCTACCCTGAGAGATGGGCTAAGTTGGGGCAGACAGCATTTAATCTGGTAGACACACGTGGCTGGGTTGCTTCGTGCTGGTCACGTGGACTTGCATGCGGCTGAAGACCTCTACTGTGGAGCGCTGGTCGTCAATGCTGGTTTATTGATGATATGCTAAACTATGTTCATGGGAGGTTTGATATCAAACAGTCGGCCAAATTAGACTTACAGTCACAAGACACGAAACAAAAGCAGCTTGTCCAGCTGTTTAAATAAAACAGAGTACAGTTCACATGAACATGGTGAACCGTTAACTGAACAAAACTACATTTGAATGACGAAACTATGAAAACAGTCTCGGCTAATCTTGAGTTACTCCTTTCTCAATGAGGCTCTCGTCTCCTGAAGCTTTCTGCAGGGTTGCTAAGTCTAAACCATTCTTCTGCTTCTGCAGGTAGCTCAGCTTAGCTGGCCTGCCACTCTAGTGCTGAACTTACTGGATGAACTGCTGGACTCATCTGGTCTCGTCTCGTCTGAACTGCATTGTTCTCCTTTTCTTCTCTCCTGGTCTTATCTCCGCATTATTCTTTTTTCTATGTTTTTTCGCCCTTGTTTATCTAACTACAGACGCGGTCCTTTAGGGCGGCACCGATAGGTTGTTCCTATACTGGGTGGTTTGAACGTTACCTACTCTGATTGGTGGAAACTACTCTAGGACTTAACCCAAAAACTGGATACTGTCTCACCCTAATGACTTGCATACAAGGGAAATGAAAACCAAATACAATTAAAGAAATAAAAAGAAAAGAAATTTTGTAGGTTTTAACACTAAATAATTGTTAAAATAAAATAAAATAAAATAGGCATAGTTAGAGATTCACAGCTTATAAAAAAAGGAACCAGGGTTACAGATTCCAAGAAGACTAAGTATACCTTTTAACATCTACTAAATTCAGAGATGCTCACCTCCAGATTCAGATACATCAGATAAAGAACACAGAATACCACATTAATCATCAGATAAAGAAAAGAAAGCTAACTACGTATCTAATAAACTAGTTTATTTAAACAGATCATAGTAAATTAGAACAACATGTTAACACTGGTTCTTGGAATGCTGTCCTGGAGAAATGTGACTTAGGTAATGTAGTTAACAGGGGAATAAAGCTGTAAATGTTTTAGTCCTATGTAATTAAGGCAGGGTACCTTTATAAGTTAAAGCTGTTAAAGTTCTTAATCCAGCCAGGGTTTGAGTCAGACATCAGGGTTAATGTGATGACCTGAGGTAGTTCACCCACTGACACTGCGGTTTTCTGTTGTTCCACAGATGGCTGGGTAATTTTTCAGAGAATTAATAATTCAAGAACATTTAACTTTTAGTTTTGCTGAAATTTTGTGTCTTTATATTTTCTGAGCGAGAGGCCACCTTTGCATCATCCGATGGGCTATCACCCTGTTGGCTGGGTCAGTTGATAAGGAGACGTCGTTATGAAACAAGAGGCCCAGTGTTGCTGGACGGAGATCATTGTGAAATTGGGTCATGTAGCTTTATGCCTTTATGGCTTGTGACAGGCACAAGACATCCTGAAGCCAATCAAAAACTCAGTCAGTTTATGCATATAGATGGTAAATACGCTACAAAAAGTTGAAGGAGCAATGTTTCTACACATAAATATTTCTGGAGAACTTCATGAGAACCTTTCATGTATGCCTGCATATATGATTCATGTCTGACTTAATTCAGTGTGGCACTAAAATATTAAAATTATTATTTAAAAAAGTTATTACTTTTATTCTTCACACAATCTGTAACATATAATTGTTAATTAACATTAAGACGCTTAAACAAGAACATATTCTCTGTTCCCACCTTCGAAGGGGAAAAACCTCTAAAAGTCCACTAAGATTAGCTGGATCCAGCCCTCAGGTCATCCATTAAGAAACTCTGCTTCTCTTGAAGGATCTCATAGAATTCAGCTTTTGCAGCTGTTCCTCCTGGGACTAGAAAGATGAACAAGATCCTCATTTGATCCTGAGATGTTTTTTCAGCTTGTACCTTGGAGTACATTTCATCATTGATCATGTTTTTGCTTAGTAGAGAGTCTGCTATCTCCATCACTGATTTAACTTTCTGAATGAGCTTGTCTTTGTTCTTATCCACAAATTCAGCCCCTGAAATGAAGATTAAAATTCAATTGGTTATAATTAAAGCATAACAATCTTCAACAATGTAAAGCATGCTCCACATAATCTGGCAATACTGTATAACAATTTTGTCTAATAAAACATTTACGGACCATTAATAGCTGAAAACAAATTATTAATTCGTCACTGTATGTAAATGTGCAAATTATTATAAATGACAGCTGTTAAAATGTGTATTCATATTTGTAAGTATTTTACATGGTGTATTTAAGTACATTCACAACAAAATATGTCAGTAATAATGAGTATGCCATCGGCACATGGATAAAAATCTCCAGTTCTGGCATGCAAAAGAAAAAAGGGAAAAAGAACAAGCTCAAAATTTGATGCTGACAGTATGAATCCATGGATCCAACCTGCTTTCTGTCAACAGTCCAGGCTGGTGGAGGTGGTGTAATAGTGTGTGGAATGTGATCATGTGAACAGCTATGATCACAAATGCAAGCAAAACAAGGAATTTCTTCCAAAAAAAAAGAAACAGCACTGTAAAAAGTTTATCACTGCATATGGTAAAAAGGACTTGAACTAGTTTTTGTGACATTTACAATCTGAACTCAGTTGCCAGTTTGTAATAAAACACTGTAGCGCCTGCTAGCAGCTTGTTTGGGTATAAATGGGATTCGCAGAGCAAAAAGAGGGAACTGTTTTTTCCCAGCTCTGACAGAGATATCTGCATTTCAGCTATGTGTTCATACCCAGCACGCATTTAGTTACGCTTCTTGTGTTTGCAAAAAAGCCACAAAAGTTTGTTCCAGTTTATCTTTGTTTAGGGATTTTGAGTGATTATCATAACTGAAAGATATGTGTGTTGTAAGCTCTATTTGCCTTATTGTCAAGTGTGCACCTTCTCACAACAGACATTGAGTGTGAGATGCGAAATTCAAAAGTTTGGTAGCGTATGCCCAGCTTCTAGCTGTGAGAATCAGAACAAGCACCACTGATAACTTTACTTTGCATAGCATGCTGCTCTACTTTATGATAAGTGTGACATTGCAAATATAACATCTCTACATTGCTAATCAACTGTGCATCTTTCAGAGAATAAACACAGAGTCATAGGTTGTGCCTGTAGCTCTAACATAGACACGTTATACACAAGAGACTTGTAAATAAGTGACAGCAGGAACAGTACTAAAGTCATTGCTCCAGCTCGTACTCACCATAACACAGTAAAAGTGTTTTGTGGATTTTTCCTTCATATAAATGAAAGATTTAAGATAAGAAAAAACGAAGTGACAGATGAGTGAAGAGGAGTAAGGGGGGACACGCTCAGCCCTCTTCCTTTTACCGCCGTGACTCTTGCGTCAAAAGAATGCAGAATGAAGACAAAAAAAAATCTGCAAATCGGACTGCTTTCCCAAGGGTATATATATCTAGCTCATTTGCTGCTGGGAGTTAAGGCTGATTGCAACCCTGCCATTGCCCCCTGGTGGCTGGAGCTGGTCTGGCACCCAGACCAATCCCCACAAGAACCACCCCTTCTAGGGGCTTCACCAGATGTCTTCAACCCAGCGGCAGATCCCACCGGAAGGCCCGGATGAGTTCAGGGTCCAGGATGCAGCGAGCTGGGACCCATGACTGTTCATCCAGGACATAGCAACGCCTGACAAGTTGCCAGGCTGTTAGGACTCCAGCATCCACCTCCTGGACGGGGAACATGGGGGAAGCATAGCCACTTTGGCACTTGAAGGGGAATTTACCCAAAAAAGAGTGCCAAAAAGTGTTATGGGCTACTTCCACCCACAGTAACTGGTCAGACCAGGAAATGGGTTTGGAAGAGGCCATGAACCTGTTTCTGTCAGGGTACTTTTCAGATCTCAACTGACCGTTCAGTTTGGCCGTTGGGATTGGGATGGAATCCCGATGACAGGCTGACATGATCCTGACAGAAGGCTTTCCAAAAGCAACTGACAAATTGCGGGTCTTTGTCAGAGACTACATCCCTGAGCAGGCCACGCAGTCTAACCACATGCTGGAGGAACAAGTTGGATGTCTCTCTGGCTGATGGTCGTTTCGTCTGTGCAATGAATTCTATACTATATATTACTATTACATATTATATATGCTAATATATACTAATTATTTATTATATGTACTAATATATACTAATAGCTAATATATACTCTTTATGTATACTAATGTGTGTGTTTCTCTCACTTAGAAGTTTCAGTTCCTTTCTCAGTGTGTCCAGTTGTTTGCTGTCCACCTCTTTCACTGTGTTCTCCAGCAGAGTCTCTTTCTCTCTCAGCAGTTTGATTTTATTCTCCAGCCGTTGTATCTGATATTCTTTGGTCATTTCTTCTAGTTTGTCTTTTGTCTCCTGAAGAAGTTTTTCTTTCTCCTCCAGCATCTTGTCCTTCATCCGAAGTGTCTCTGTGTTTCTGGTTAGAAGTTTGTCTTTCTCTTGAATTTGTTTGTCTTTTTCTATCAGTTGTGTGTTTCTCTCTATTAGAAGACTCTCGTTATCTTTAAGACGTTTGATCAGTCCTGGTAAATCTGTGAGAAACACATTATTAACAAACATTATTAAAATATTAGTTTCAGTATTTGCAGATCTTATATTCTGTTGTTTCTATCAGTTTTGATTGTCCTTTGTCTGTGAACTAAACTCCATTAAAGGTAAATTCCAGCCATTTAAAATAATTAAGTATAATTAAATAATTAGGATGATGAGACATTCCATGTGGTTTAAGGTGAAATCACCACTGTAGAGAAACTTACTGAGTCAGAATTTTTCATAGTGTTGGTGATGAGAACCAGAAGTCTGAAGGTTAATGCTTCTAAAATCTTCCTCACAGAAAGTTATTACATTAAATACTTATAAATATGCTGCCTGATTCCTGAGATATTGATTTATGAGAATTCTGAGGTTACATTTTGGCATAAATCTTGTTTTTACAATGTATTTATGTATGTATTTATGGTGTAAAGGAACATGCAGGGAGAGTAAAACCTTTAAAGAAAACATATTCTTCAGATTTATCACTATTTTACCATTAACACACACACATACATATAAAAACTCAGAAGATGCGTGTAGGCACACTAGTCATTATGGATGATACTCAGTGCCTTGCAAAAGTATTCAGGCCCCTTTTTTAACCTTGTGCCACATTTCAGGCTTCAAACATAAAGATATGAAATTGTAATTTTTTGTGAAGAATCAACAAGTGGGACACAATCGTGAAGTGGAACGAAATTTATTGGATATTTTAAACTTTTTTTAGAAATAAAAAACTGAAAAATGGGGCGTGCAAAATTATTCGGCCCCCTTGCGTTAATACTTTGTAGCGCCACCTTTTGCTGTGATTACAGCTGCAAGTCGTTTGGGGTATGTCTCTATCAGTTTTGCACATCGAAAGACTGAAATTTTTCGCCCATACTTTCTTGCAAAACAGCTCAAGCTCAGTGAGGTTGGACAGAGAGTATTTGTGAACGGCAGTTTTTTAGCTCTTTCCACAGATTCTCGACTGGATTCAGGTCTGGACTTTGACTTGGTCATTCTAACACCTGGATACATTTATTTGTGAACTATTCCATTGTAGATTTTGCTTTATGTTTTGGATAATTGTCTTGTTGGAATATAAATCTCTGTCCCGGTCTCAGGTCTTTTGCAGACTCCAACAGGTTTTCTTTCAGAATGGTCCTGTATTTGGCTCTATCCACCTTCCCATCAATTTTAACCATCTTCCCTGTCCCTGCTGAAGAAAAGCAGGCCCAAACCATGATTTTTGTGGCCAAAAAGTTAGATTTTGGTTTCATCTGACCAGAGCACGTTCTTCCACATGTTTAGTGTGTCTCCCAGGTGGCTTGTGGCAAACTTTAAACAAGAAATCTTTTTTGGAAATCTTTGAGAAATGGCTTTCTTCTTGCCACTCTTCCACAAAGGCCAGATTTGTGCAGTGTATGACTGATTGTTGTCCTGAAAATTTAGAGGGACGGCCGGGTCTTGGTAGATTTGCAGTGGTCTGATACTCCTTCCATTTCAATATGATCGCTTGCACAGTGCTCCTTGAGAAGTTTAAAGCTTGGGAAATCTTTTTGTATTCAAATCTGGCTTTAAACTTCTCCACAACAGTCCTGCCTGGAGTGTTCCTTGGTCTTCAGGATGCTCTCTGCACTTTAAACAGAAGCAGGTGCATTTATACAGAGACCTCATTACACACAGGTGGATTCTATTTATCATCATCAGTCATTTAGGTCAACATTGGATCATTCAGAGGTCCTCACTGAACTTCTGGAGTGAGTTTGTTGCACTAAAAGATTAATTTTGCACAACCCACTTTTCAGTTTTTTATTTCTAAAAAAAAGTTTAAAATATCTAATAAATTTCGTTCCACTTCACAATTGTGTCCCACTTGTTGTTGATTCTTTACAAAAAATGACAATTTCATATCTTTATGTTTGAGGCCTGAAATGTGGCAAAAGTTTGAAAAGTTCAAGGGGGTCGAATACTTTTGCAAGGCACTGTATAAAATGGCTTTGTTTGTGTTGTAGACAATGTGACTCCTGGTTACATGACCAGCACTGTAAAAACATCTCAGTCAGTAAATTTCCTACCACCTCATGTCAAACCTCTGAACGACTGTGTTTATGTCTCAACCACTGAATAATACTAATTTTATGAAATATTGGTGTAATTGCCCTTCAAACTAAATGTATATAAATAGAAATAAACACAAAAAGTGACACAAACTGAGGGTGTGTCCTTCTACTCAGTAGCTGAATTCAGTAGGCGAGCGTGGCTAATATGTCCGAATACTCAGTAAGCATCAAGTAGGGGGCGAACGGTACCCGGATGACCTCCTGAATCAGCAGCCATTTTTATGTATGCGACAGCAGCACACTGTGCTATCCCATGATTCACCTGGAGCCGTGGATGAATTCAAAGCGGAGGAAAAAAAACTATGTAAAGCAGTACGTCGGCTCTGTGCGTCCGTAGCTATGGCTAGTGACCTGCCACTACAGAAATTAGTGCTACTTCTGAGATAAAAGAAATATTACATTTCTCCGAGCTACAGCTCGACTCCGTCTGAGTACATATTCAGACAAAAACCCAGATCAGTGTCACAAAAAGTATCTAAAAGTATGTCAGTAAATGGGACTTTTAAATGAATAGCGGATGTAGTATGTCTGAGATTGTGTGGATGCTAAAACTCGCCTACTAAAATTGCCTACTAGGCTGCCGCTCGAGCAGTACGTACTGGCTCTAATCCAGTACCTACTGACTAGTAGGCGATTCAGACGCAAGTGAAAGAATATCTGCAATGTGTAAAATCATCACATCCTCCATGAGAGAACTTTAACAGAAAAGAGTGATGTTCAAAAACAACTGCAGACAAAAAAAAACAAATCTGTAAAAGAGAACTGAACTGTTTCATTATAATAATAAATGACATTGTTTGATGAACTTGCTCACATTACAATATTAGAATTGATTTTAATTCTGTATCTCTTTTAAATCTCACCAGTCAACAGAACAGATCCCTCCATTTTCATTCTCTCCTCTTCTGTCCATTTTCTGAAACTCTAAATAAAACAGTGTAAAGATTTCATGTATGTTCATTATTTGTTTACAGTTGTGGGACTTTAAACACAGTCTAACTGACACAGAGTTCACACATACACTACAGAGACTGTGCTGTGATCATCACACACAGTATTTTATTAAGAACTGAATAAGACCTATTTTACATCTTATACTTTCAGTTTTCAGAATAAATCATTCATCAATCAGGACCCCATGGGAAGAGAGTAACAGATCCACAGAAACACCCAAATCAGAAAAGAGGAATTAAAACTAGTTCCAGCTCTGCAGCGTCTGAGGATCATGATCACTTACAGAACACTGATCAGCATTAACACTGTAATAACATCAACTCAACACCATGAAAGAGAAATCAACATCAAAGAAGCTCAATTAATGTAAACTTTATGAAGAATAAACTCTGAGCACATTTTACACACAATAATGTTTATATTCATAGATTTATTAAAATCATATTAAAGCAGATTATTAAGGAAATGTGGTCTATTTAGAATAATGTGCTCACCTGATAAACTTCAGCACCTACAACAGATTAGAGAGAAAACAAAACTTTTACAATATTGAAAATATAATAGGATAAAGCATTATATCACTGTTTTCTTCAGTAATACAGGAAGATGTTATGCAAAGGCTTAAAATGAAGGTATCCTGGAAAATGTATTGTAATATAAAATTGTTTTTCAAATAAAAGAGTTCAGACCTGCCAACCTGGGAATTTTTTTTTTGAGTAGCAATTTCTTGCAGTGGGGCGACGCAGCACATCATGCCATGGCGCGTGGCGGGCAGGTACATGTGCTCATCAGTATTGATTGAGTTTACATGCTCTCTCATCACAACTTAAGCACATAGTACCCACCAGATCTAGTTATTCAACATACAAGGAGACTATGAAGAAAACAAAAACTTTTTTAATGAAAAAGTGATATATTTCAGTTTCCATGCTTTCATACACTTCAAATTTCAAACATACGACAGATGTTTTTTTTACCAAGACATTAGGCATATGGTCACTGAAAATCCCTAAAAATATGTCCTTTAAACAGAACTTAAACGTAAACATACTTAAACATTGTATTGGCCTATGGCATATTATGTGTCTTAAATAAACTGGACATTATAAATAACAATAAAATCTACTTTCTAGAAGATATTAACTGTTCTTTCAGGACAATACAATAATATCACTCAAAATTACAAGACATTGCAGAAGTAATCCTGACAATCACAAAGGAAATAATGCTGCAGTCAATCTACAGAGAATATTTCATTGCCATATTTCAATCTAGTTATACAGACTTTCAAAAACACTACTTGTTGCATTAACCATTGGCAACCATTGGATTAATATTAAATTTATCTATTGTCTAAATAAACCCTGGACTGATATCTATTATTTTTATGAACATTTAATGCTATTAAATGTGTTAAATTACAATTATCACTAAAATACATTTAAACATGGTGGTGATATTGGATGACATTTACTTAAAAACTGTTCAGTAGAATTACTTCATAATTCATATGTACATAGTGTTCTAGACTCTGATCTGTTGACTTTATGGATTACTATTAGAAATTGCTATTTTATAAAGCTGTGAATTAAGCTTTTTTTCTGCATGTGCAATGACTCTTACCAACAAGTGTATAGTAGCTGCGCACTCACAGTTCACGTGCGGCTAGTTTACCTGCGTTTTGGCGATAGGCGGCTTAACCGGAGTTTCACATTTACACTCGCAAGAGATATTTACACACACAAATTGTTAAAACTTGCAAGCTAATATTTTGCATCTTGTGTTTTTGAGTCCCCTAGTTTTGACATTCACAATTCCCACACCCTGCCAGTTATCTCTGAAACTGCGTTTAGCACCGTCCTCCCTGCAAAACCAGTCACCGTATGAAGATGGACTGAGAGAGATGAAACCCATTTTTGTTATTTTCGTTATGACGGCTCGCTGGCTCTCTGCTTTTAGCCTGTTTGCAGAGTTTAAAACAAGCGCCTATGATTGGTCAAAGTCTTCTTTTCCCAACAGGTTGCTACCCACTGCGGTTACACCCATAGACGAGTTGCCTAGTGCGCGAATACACAGACAGTTGAGCTCAAAGCCATCAATGACTTTTCTAGTATTTTGAAGTGAAAAATCGTAGCAGCATAGTTTGATGTCTAAATGCGTATCTGCTATGCAAAATGCGTAAAGGTTGGCAGGTCTGAGAGTTTGATGTAGTTTGGAAACATTGCTTAAATTTGAAAAGGTACTGTTCACTCTCCACTTCATACAGTCCATATATGGAAACTATGCTGCAAATACAGCCCGTTTTGCGTTCACTGTGTTTGTGATGTCACAAAAACCAGCACAAAACATATCTGTCTATTCAGCTTACAGTAGTTCAGCTCTGCTGTTAAAATACATGTAAGAGAGTGAAAAACTGTGAACTTCACTCATCTAAATACAAACATTACACACTGATTACTACTCACCACTCATCTAAGTACACACATTACACACTGATTTATACTCACCACTCATCTAAATACAGACATTACACACTGATTTTTACTCACCACTCATCTAAGTACACATTACACACTGATTTATACTCACCACTCATCTAAATACAGACATTACACACTGATTTATACTCACCACTCATCTAACTACACACACATTACACACTGATTTATACTCACCCCTCATCTAAATACACACATTACACACTGATTTATACTCACCCCTCATCTAAATACACACATTACACACTGATTTTTACTCACCACTCATCTAATTACACACATTACACACTGATTTATACTCACTACTCATGTAAATACACACATTAAACACTGATTTATACTCACCACTCATCTAACTACACACACATTACACACTGATTTATACTCACCCCTCATCTAAATACACACATTACACACTGATTTATACTCACCCCTCATCTAAATACACACATTACACACTGATTTATACTCACCACTCATCTAAATACACACATTACACACTGATTTATACTCACCACTCATCTAAATACACACATTACACACTGATTTATACTCACCACTCATCTAAATACACACATTACACACTGATTTATACTCACACTCATCTAAATACACACATTACACACTGATTCATACTTACACTCATCTAACTACACACATTACACACTGATTTATACACACCACTCATCTAAATTCACACATTACACACTGATTTTTACTCACCACTCATCTAAATACACACATTACACACTGATTTATACTCACCACTCATCTAAATGCACACATTACACAATGATTTATACTCACCACTCATCTAAATGCACACATTACACACTGATTTATACTCACACTCATCTAAATACACACATTACACACTGATTTATACTCACACTCATCTAAATACACACACATTACACACTGATTTATACTCACACTCATTACACACTGATTTATACTCACCACTCATCTAACTACACACACATTACACACTGATTTATACTCACACTCATCTAAATACACACACATTACACACTGATTTATACTCACACTCATTACACACTGATTTATACACACCACTCATCTAAACACACACATTACACACTGATTTATACTCACCACTCATCTAAATACACACACTACACACTGATTTATACTCACCATTCATCTAAATACACACATTACACACTGATTCATACTCACCACTCATCTAAACACACACATTACACACTGATTTATACTTACACTCATCTAAATACACACATTGCACACTGATTTATACTCACACTCATCTAAATACACACATTACACACTGATTTATACTCACCACTCATCTAAACACACACATTACACACTGATTTATACTTACACTCATCTAAATACACACATTGCACACTGATTTATACTCACACTCATCTAAATACACACATTACACACTGATTTATACTCACCACTCATCTAAACACACACATTACACACTGATTTATACTCACACTCATCTAAATACACACATTACACACTGATTTATACTCACGTCTCAGTGGACTGTCCTGTGAAGACAATAATATGAAGTGAATATTTCATGCATGGAATCATAAGTGCTGCTGTAATTTTGTCTCTGTCCTCTCTGTTTGTTTCTCTGTCATTAATTTCCTGCAGGGTTGTGTTATAATTCATTGATGATATGAACACGAATGTGTTTCTTTTATCTGCTGTGTGTGTTTCTCATCAGTGAACTTCACTGTCTCTACATTTCTGCAGTGCAGTGGGATTATGTACAGGTGCATTGTGGGAAGGAAGGAGGGAGATGGAGATCAATAACCTTCATTCTGTTATCAGAGACTTTGTTCATCACATGATCATTAAATAAAACTGTTATTTTAAAATGTGGTGTATGTGAGTATCAGCTGTCAGTAGGAGGAGAAAATATTATTTACTTACCACATAAACTGTTTAAACAACAGAAAGAGACAATGTTTACAATTAGAAAAGTTCAGAATCTCTTTATCTCCTTATCAGAAATCTCCTTTTCTCATCTGTACTGTCGTTTTTCATCCTTCACTACTGAACTGTCACTCAATGCTTTCAGTACAGCTTCATGAAGATGTTCAGCTAAACAGTTAAAGTGTAAACCTACAGCAGAAACTCAACACTTACAGATATAACTGATAAATATTTACAGTAAAGTTCATTAGTAAACTAGTAATTATGCAGTAACAATTTATTAATTAATATATTAAATATCAATAATGAGTTATGTATTATACTTTGTTAATAATGAATAAACATAAGAAGTACTTTTTTTTTCCTGCAGTAGTTACATTTAAAGTAAAGTAAAGTACATTTACAGACTGATCAACTGATATATTAACTAATAGATTAATCAATATAAAAACTATTATTAACTAATTATTACACACTGATTTATACTCACGTCTCAGTTCTTCTGTTTCGAATTCCCCCTGTGAAGAGAATAATATGAAGTGAATGTTTCATGTGTGGAATCATAAGTGAATTATTAGATGTAAATATCAGTAATGCTGGAGACTTAACAACACAGTGAATGTAGAAAACACTGCACTGTTTGTGGAGTTTCTTTTCTTTATGAGGATCTGATACAGACTGAACGTCATATTTCATATTTTTGTTTCAGTAATTATAATATTATCTGCTGCTGTAACTTTGTCTGTGTCCTCTCTGTTTCTGTTCGTACTTTCCTGCATATCTGTGTTATAATTCAGTGATGATATGTATATGAATGTATATGTATGTATATGTATATGAATGTGTCTCTATTGATCATTAAAAGAGTTTATTAAAGGGGATTACATTTTCTGCTTCAGCTGCTTCTAAAATTCCATCTTCCAGCTTCTCTGCTGGCAGCCCAACTGCTTCTCCCTCACATTACAATCTTCTGTTTATTATTACACCTGAGATTCTGTTATTTACTAATGAGATTCATTCAGACTGCCTCATATTTGAGTCACATGTTATAAATAAATGAACTTTTGTAAAATAAAGATCATTTTATTTTTTAAACATTTGAGTGAAAGTAGAAATGAGGGCAGACGTGTGTTTCTGGGATGTGAGTAAAAATACTGTGGAATCAACTGTTCATCTGAATTACACACTTGAGATCCTGTTTGCATCAGTTTTATTTAAAGATGCAGGGAAGAAGAAACACAGCTGGAGAAATACGACTAGTTCACTGAATAATGGAGGAAATCTGCTCTCACAGTTTTAGATTATTGTGTTTGTACAGTATTATATAAAAACCCTGCTGGACAGCTCTGTGAGGGGAAAGTACAACATTAATGTAATAAATACAATAATAATAACAACGTTATTCATATAGAATCAATGTATGAAAAATATATTATTCTTCTCTATTTCAGTCTGTCTTACTCTCCTCCCTCTTCATTCTCTCCTTTCTTATCTGTCTTATAACAGACTATAGAATTTAGAGCTGCAGGATAAATTATGTTTTTACTGTAATGGTAATAAGAGATTCCTGGCCCTTCAAAATAAGATTCCTTGCTGAGAAACACACATAAAAATGTTTTTACATAAATATAATTGGATTAAACTTAGTATTAGTCCCTTTTTAGAACTGGACATAATGAAGTTAAATACTGAACTAAACCCAGTATTAGACTCTTTTTAGAACTGGATATAATAAAGTTAAATACTGTACTAAACCCAGTATTAAACTCTTTTTAGAACTGGACATAATGAAGTTAAATACTGTACTAAACCCAGTATTACACTCTTTTTAGAACTGGATATAATGAAGTTAAATACTGTACTAAACCCAGTACTAGACTATTTTTAAACTAATCCCAGTATTTGACTGTTTTTACAGTTGGATATAATTAAGTTAAATACTGAATATCCAGCTCTAAACAGCTCTAAATGGGTCTAATACTGGGTTTAGTTTAGTATTTAACTTCATTATACCTAGTTTTAAAAAGTGACTAATACAGTACATAACTTTATTATATCCAGTTCTAAAAAGAGACTAATACTTTGTTCAGTACAGTTTTTAACTTCATGATATCCAGTTCTAAAAAGGTACTAATACTGGATTTACTACGGAAATTAGTATTAGTCTCTTTTTAGAACTGGATATAATGAAATAAAATACTAAACTTAACCCAGTATTAAACCCTTTTTAGAATTTGATATATGAAGTTATGTACTGTATTAGTCAAAAACTATGTATAAAGAAGTTAAATACTAAACTAAACCCAGTATTAGACCCCTTTTTAGAACTGCATTTAATTAAGTTAAATGCTGTACTAAATCCAGTATTAGACTCTTTTTAGAAATGGATATAATGAAGTTAAATACTGTACTAAAGCCTGTATTAGATTAGACTATTACTAGACTATTTCTGGAACTGGATAGAATGAGCTTAAATACTAAACTAAAACCAGTATTACACTTTTTTAGAACTGAACATAATGAAGTTAAATACTGTGCTAAACTCAGTATTAGTCTCCTTTTTTAGAACTGGATATAATGAAGTAAAATACTGTACCACACTCAGTATTAGTCTCTTTTTAGAACTGGACATAATGAAGTTAAATACTGTACAAAACTCAGTATTAGTTTTTTTTTTTAGAACTGGACATAATGAAGTTAAATACTGTACTAAACCCAGTATTAGAATCTTTTTAGAACTGGATATAATGAAGTTAAATACTGTACTAAACCCAGTATTATACTCTTTTTAGAACTGGATATAATTAAGTTAAATATTGTACTAAAGCCTGTATTAGACACTTTTTAGAACTGGATAAAATTAAGTTAATTCCTGTAGTAAATCCAGTATTCGTCCCTTTTTAGTTAAATACTAAACTAAACCCAGTCTTAGTCGCTTTTTAGCACTTGATATAATGAAGTTAAACACTGTACTGAACACGGTATTAGTCTCTTTTTAGAACTGGATATAAGGAAGTTAAATACTGTTCTAAATCCAGTATTAGACTCTGTTTAGAACTAGATATAATGAAGTTAAATTCTAAACTTAACCCAGGTGTGCACAGACAACACTATATTCAAAATCAAACAATAAAGTGGGCCAAAAATCTTAGGTTGTTGAGGTAATTCTGACTGTTTCTCAGCATTTTTAGTGCATTTATAATGTGCCCTTACTTCTGAATGAAGTTTTAAGATTTTTATTTAGTATAATACTGCACAGTTCTGTTGTAATTGTTAAAAAGAGAATTTAAATTTCTGTTTACATAATATGTCTGTATTTGTGTCACATCCAGTCAGAAACACTCCTATTAATAATAATTTATTGTTTCTACTTTCTATTGTGACATCTGACAGATTTATTGTACATCTCAAGTTATGTTAATCTCTCAAATCTCTTTCTAGAAAATCTATAATGAGAGATCTGCAGACTGAATAAGAGAAGCTGATTATTCTTAAATGAAGTGAAAGGACGTGTAGGAGATGAGAGGATCTCAGTAATCAAGTGTTTCAGAGCTGCTGACTGTTCAGTATGTGCTGCTTGTTGTGAGTCACTGATATAGAGACTCATACAAACAGGCAGATAGTGTGTGTGAGTGTGTCAGAAGCTCCTGCTGTGTGTGTGTTCTGGGCTATTTTCAGTAACAGAGGTGAGAAAACTACAGTAATGAGAGACTCTCTAATGATAATGATGTACTGATGATGGAACGTCTTACATTATCACATAAGAACAGTGACATCACTCCCAACAGAGTCAAGACTGCTTTAATCTGTAGTGGGATTATGTACAGGAGCATTGTGGGAAGGAAGGAGGGAGATGGAAGTCAATAACCTTAATTCTGTGATCAGAGACTTTGTTCATCACATGATCATTAAATAAAACTGTTATTTTAAAATGTGGTGTATGTGAGTATCAGCTGTCAGTAGGAGGAGGAAATATCATTTACTTACCGGATAATCACCTGTTTAAACAACAGAAAGAGACAATGTTAGATACAAACATCCACAACATCATTTAAAATGAGAAAAGTTCAGAATCTCTTTATCTCCTTATCAGAAATCTCCTTTTCTCATCTGTACTGTCCTTTTTCATCCTTCACTACTGAACTGTCACTCAATGCTTTCAGTACAGCTTCATGTTGTTCAGCTTAACAGTTAAAGTGTAGAAACTCAACATTTACAGAAATAACTGCAAACAATTTACAGTAAAGTTCATTAGTAATTCTGCAGTAACAATTCATGAATGAACATATTTAATATCACTAATAAATTATGTATTACACGTTATTAATTATTATTCATTCATTATTAATAATGAATGAACATGAGAAGGAATTGTCTTTTCCTGCAGTAGTTACATCTCATAAAGTACATTTACAGAATAAAAAGACAGATTAACTGATATATAAATTAAAATATTAATCAATATAACAACTATTATTAACTGATATAGCAGCAACAGAGAGAAGATCATAAACAAACATTAATAAACTAATAATAAATAGTTAAAATAAGAAGAATGTTTTGTGTTGTGATATTTCCTCAATGAATAAGGAATATAAAAGCAATGAATGAAATGAATGAAAAGCAATGAATAAACTAAATATAAAGACTAACAGATTAATCAGTGTAACAGTCAGGAGTCATGATCTTCAGGGTAGAGTCTTAATACTTAAACACAAATGTTCTGCCCTCGATATAGGTGCTGAATATATCTTGACAGACAGATAAACGTTCTCCTAACATCAAGACTCTGAAGACACTTGGTCCTTATCCACAGGTTTATTGACGTTGCAAGGAAAGGTGAAACTAAAACATACAGAAAAACAATATTCAATAATATGCTCGCCTTTAGCATGTGCTGATTAACCACCTTTTGAAATAAAATCTCTTGGGTTTACTGCAACAGTGCATGAATTAATATATAGGAGAAGTGCAACTGCCACAATGGTACCCCAGTCAGTTCTCAGTATCAAACGTAACAAAAGTAACATTTCCCTAAAATAATGGCCTAGGTTGGTAGATAACAATAAACAATAGTTTGTTGGATTGACTTTCACTTCCTGCTCTCACTTCCTGATAACATGTGATAGGCTGCTCTAACCCCCAGTGGTTCTCGGCTGTTGACACCTAGTGGTTTAATGGTGAACTACAACTGGCTACTGAATATTCTTATACAAAAATTGAATGAGGCTTCTAAACCCAACAATGTACTTGTGGCAGGACACTCCCCACCTGACGTGGGAACACATCACTCAACAATCGCAACCTATACATATGTTTCTGGGGAAAGAAGAAGCACCATTTCCATAATAGGCCTAAGGAAACATGTAGCTTTTCCGGGCTTCATGATCCTAATCTCAACCTGACGCACTCTCCCGTCTTTGCTAGGAAAGGTCTGTGTTACTTGTCCAAGAGGCCATTCATTTCTAGTAACCTGGTTGTCCTTGAGGAGAACAACACTTCCTATTTAGATGTTTGGATGAATAGACCGCCACTTCTTATGTGCCTGTTATGTTGGGAGATACTGCTTCCGCCATCTGTCCCAGAAAGTGTTGAGCAGGTGTTGAACTTGCCGCCACTGGCACTTGAAGAGGTCTGACTCTCCAAACTCCCCCACCGGAATAGAAACAACATTCACCTTTTGTGTTAGGAGAGTTGCTGGTGTAAGAATAAATAGATCACCAGAATCAGTTGTCCCGGGAACAAGAGGCCTGGAATTGATAATGGCCGATACTTCGGTCATCAAGGTGACCAGCACTTCATAAGTAAGTGTTTCTTTCAGCTGGAGAAACATGGAGTCTAGAATTCTCCTTGCAAGACCAATCATTCTTTCCCATGTTCCACCGAAATAGGAAGCGTGTGGCGGATTGAAGGTCCATGAGCAGCCATAGTCTGACAGGTACAGTATGTCGTCACAGCTGTGCCATCAATGTTCGACGGTATCTTTAAGTCCTTGCAAGCACCAACAAAGTTTGTGCCGCAATCCGAACGAATATGTTTAACTGGCCCACAAACTGCAAGAAAACGCTTTAGCGCACTGATGAAGCTGGATGTGTCGAGGGATTCTATGACTTCAGTATGGACAGCCCTTATGCTCAGACATGTGAAGATCACAGCCCATCGTTTACTGTGCAAGAGACCTCCTCTGGTTCGATGTGAGGAGACATTCCAAGGGCCAAACACATCTAATCCCACATTTGTAAATGGAGGATCTTTGGAAAGAGGATCTGTTGGAAGACTGGCCATTTTTTTGGTTGCCAAGTGGAGCTCTTAGGCGTCTGCATGTCATGCACTGATGTATGATGCTGCTTACTTTCCTCTTCCCACCAACTATCCACAAACCAGCTGAACGAACAGCTCCTTCTGTAAACAGGCGTCCTTGATGTTGAGTTTGTTCATGGTGCCGTCTGATAAGTAAGGTTGCATTGTGATGTTTGCCAAATATAATCAAGGGGTCTTTTCACCTTGATCAAGGCTTGAATGGTGGAGACGACCTCCAACTCTCAAAAAGCCATGGGCATCAATGAAGGGGTCCAGATCTTTGAGAGGACTACTTTTAGGGATCTTCTCCTGCTTTTGAATGCATCTGATCTCTTCGCTGCAGACTTCCTGTTGCACTGCTTGAATAATGATGGCTGAAGCTTGATTAGACTCCCCTGAGTCATCTTGAAAAGTTGGGCTGTGTGTATGAGGTGAGCAATAGCATGAGTTAGTGATTTCCAGGAAGAGAACTTGGTGAACCTGTGTTGGAACTTGGAGAACCCAGTTGCTTAGATGATGATGTAGTGCTTAAAGTGGACACTAAAGGCCGGATGTCCGGGTCTGAGCTTGGCTCAACAAGCTCAAAATTGCCCTCAGTGCCTGGGTGGTGTACAGACAGAAATTTAGATCCACTTAGCCAGTTAGTGTCTTTCAAATGGCTTGCAGCCACAAACCGTGTTGCATGATATGCAGGGTTCTGCTCTGTTGGCACATAGTGCCACTGGTTTGGATGGGGGGGATCTTCGGATGCGAAGTGCCCTGTTACTGACGTAGATATACAAGCGCCTCGTTTCATTACAAATATAACCCAGAACGATCTTGCTGTCTGAGTAATAGGATATGGCATCAAGCTGAAGGTCTAGCTCTTCAGAGATAAGGTCTCCCAATTCGACAGCAAGCACTGCTGCACAAAGTTTCAATCTCGGTACTGTGTGCTCAGGCCGGGGCGCCAGTTTGGCTTTGCCCATCACAAACCCAATATGATTGTTGCCAGCAACATCTGTGACTTTAATGTATGCAACTGCAGCAACAGCTCTGGTTGAGGCGTCCGAAAAGATACACAGTTCTCTCTTGACAGCCGCTGAAGATGAAGTTTCTGTATAAGGTCTGGAAACGGAGAGATTGGATAGCTCTGCTAAGGAGGCTCGCCATGACATCCAAACTTCCTTCATTTCCTGGGTTAATGGTGCATCCCAGTCACTGTTCTCAACAGTGAGTTCTCTAAGAATATCCATGCCCTGTATTGTAACTGGTGCTACAAACCCAAGAGGAGCATAAAGGCTGTTGACTGTGGATAGGATACCTCGTCGAGTGGAAGGTTTTACCTCGTCAGTTACACTGAAGATGAAGCAATCTTTTTGGAGATCCCAGTTGAGTCCCAAACTGCGTTGCACTGGCATACGGCAAGGTCCAAGTCCTTAAGGTCACTTGCATGATCTCTTGATGGAAAAGCTTCCATGAACTCCTTGCTGTTTGCTGCGATTTTATGTAACTTTAGGTTTGATCTAGCGAGAGTGTCCTATGTCCTCTTTAGCAAGTCAACAGCAGCTTCAGTAGGCACGGTAGGCATAGACGTCATCGCGTCGTCTACATAAAAGTCACGGATCACAAATCGCTTAACGTGGAGGTTGACATGGAACCCTTTACCCTGCACAGACTGGTGTAGGCAATAAATAGACACTGCGGGTGAGGGGCTATTACCAAAGACGTGGATTCTCATGCGATAATCTACACCTTCCTTGGAGAGGTCATTGTCCAGATGCCAAAGAAAATGTAGGAAGTTCCTGTCTTCTTTCCTGACCAAAAAACAATAGAACATCTGTTATATGTCAGCTGTAAAAGCGATTGCTTCTTTTCTGAAGCACATCAGTAAACCAATCAGTGTGTTGCTTAAGTCAGGCCCAGTTAACAGCACATCATTGAGTGACACACCATTGTATTTGGCACTGGAATCAAACACAACTCTGATTTGCTTCAGTTTCTTAGGATGATACACTCTGAACATTGGCAGATAGCACTGTTCTTCTTCCTCCCTGACAGAAGGAGCCAACTCAGCATGACCGTTCTTAAACATCTTGTCCATGAAACTGAGGAAGTGATCTCTCATCCCAGGCTTCTTGTCAAAGTTGCGCTTGAGAGACATGAGACGCTTCAGTGCTTAGGGCTTGTTGTTGGGGAATCATTGCCTTGGACACTTGAAAGGTAATGGTGCTATCCAGCGGTTGTTTAAATGTTTCTGCTGTCCTTCATCCATTATTTTCATGAAGGATGCATTAGTGGTCAGTCTTACAGGAACAATTCTCCAAAGATATTGGATGGTGACTGGACATCACTGTACTTTTCCTTGATACGTAATACATTGGGACATGGATCAAAGAGCGTAGGGCGCTGTAGCTCTGTGGTGTTGGTGTGGAAAGTGTTGATTGTCTAAGGTTTGTGGACGCTACCTAGACAAACATTGCCTACAATGACCCACCCTAGTTCCAGTTTCTGTGCATAAGGCAGGTTGTGTGGACCATTAACCTGTTTGCGGCCTTTATGCACTCTAATGATGTCCCGACCTAAGAGAAGCATAATTGGGGCTCGAGGGTCGACGTCTGGAATGAAGTGTGCCACTAACTTGAGGTGTGCATGATGAAGAGCCACATCGGGAGTTGGTATCTCATCTTTGTTATTGGGAATATCATTACATTCTATAAGACTAGGCAATGGAATATGGACAGTTCCATCCAGAGATTCCACTTCATAGCCACTGGCGCATCTTCCTACCAATTCCTTTACTCCTGCACACATTCTCAATGTATAAGGAGCCCCTGAACTTTGATCATTGAACACATCTAAGAACTGTGAGCGAACTAAGGACCTGTTGCTCTGCTCAACCAGAATCGCGTATAGTTTTACTGCTTTGTTTCTGTGACCAACCGGATATACCTTTATGAGGCATATTTTAATAGTTTGTTTGGCTTCCAAATTGCCTTTTCTGACCTGAGACCTGTATCTGGGTGTGAGATGAAGTTGAAGCTTGGGTCATTTCCAATGTTAGCTTTTTGTCTACAAAGTACCAAGTAGGGAAAGGGAGGATAGGGAACATGCATTTGCCGCTTGTAGGATGCACCAACTGATGCCCACTTTTCCTGCAAACAAAATGGAAGCTTCTGTAGAATTGGGTTCACTCCTCTCGCCGTGTCGAGGAAAAAGAGACCAGGCAGGTCTCCTTGGCCTTGGCTGACAACAGTTCCATTAGTAGATCACGTAACTTTGTAAGTTTAGTATAATCACGATTTGATATTTTTGGAAAAGCATCAATGCGTTTGAACAGTGCATCTTCTATCACCTCTGTCAAACCATAGATTTGTTTGAGTCTGTCCCATGTCATAGCCAACCCTGCTTCTGGATGATTGATGTGTATTGCTCTTATCTGTTGAACATGTTCTGCTGACTCCTTGCCTAGCCATTTTAGCAGAAGGTCCATCTCCTCATTGGTGTTAGATTCAACCCACTTGTAGCAGACTGAAAAGAACGTTTCCAGGCTCTGTAATTCTGAGGTTTGTCATTAAATTGAAGTAAACCTGTAGCTACCACTTCACGGCGAGCAAGGTATCTCACAAAGTCATGAACGGACGAGCTGCCATCACTGGAGTCTTGGCCCATAGGATAGGCTGAAGGAGTGGGACAATTGTCTTTTGGAGGCGTGAAATGTTGCTCTTGAACCTAACTTTATGTGGTACATGGAGACCTTCATCGTCACAGGTGTGGAGCTGCTTTAAGATGTAAGGTAAGATGAGATGACTGGGAAGCTGTGTTTATTTTGTCTGGAAAGAATGGTTAGGCTTCAGGTTTAAGATGTGTAGGTACAAAACTGTAGCTAATACTTGGCTCTGCTCTTGGTAAGAGACCACTCCCATCTAGCTGGAACTTATTCTCTTGTGCTTGGGCTTGCTCGACAATATATCGCTCTGTGTGTTGTGCAGCTTCCAAGGGAACAGAATTTAAACTTAACTTGCCAAGTTTCTCCATATTGAAATCAACTGCAACTTCGAGTGCTTCTGCTTCAGAAACGGCAGCAGCAGTTTCCTTCTGGTAATAAAGCATTTCCATAGATGTTTCCAACTTTGCCTTTTCCAGTTTCAGGTTGATTTCCTCTTCAGCAAAGGAAAGACGTGCCTTTGCTGCTTCTGCTCTTGCTCTTGCTTTGGCTGCAGCAGACCCGGTTGATGATCGTACCGAAAAGCATGAAGCGTAAGACCCGGTCTTTAAGGAAGACGTTTTCTCCATTGTATCACAGTTTGATTATCCCTCTCCCAGCTCTAACAGTTGTTCACTGGTTGTGTGAAGACATCACTGTTGTCTGCCAGACTATACTGCATTATCTCATGTCCACCAGAAAGACGTGGTTTCACTGTTCTGTCCCAGATATACAGGGGTTGGACAATGAAACTAAAACACCTGGTTTTAGACCACAGTAATTTATTAGTATGGTGTAGGGCCTCCTTTTGCGGCCAATGCAGCATCAATTTGTCTTGGGAATGATATATACAAGTCCTCCACAGTGGTCAGAGAGATTTTAAGCCATTCTTCTTGCAGGATAGTGACCAGGTCACTATGTGATGCTGGTGGAGGAAAATGTTTCCTGACTCGCTCCTCCAAAACACCCCAAAGTGGCTCAATAATATTTAGATCTGGTGACTGTGCAGGCCATGGGAGATGTTCAACTTCACTTTCATGTTCATCAAACCAATCTTTCACCAGTCTTGCTGTGTGTATTGGTGCATTGTCATCCTGATACACGGCACCGCCTTCAGGGTACAATGTTTGAACCATTGGATGCACATGGTCCTCCAGAATGGTTCGGTAGTCCTTGGCAGTGTAAAAGTAAAGTAACAAAAGTAACATTTCCCTAAAATAATGGCCTAGGTTGGTAGATAACAATAAACACTAGTTACATACCCACAATGCTAGTAATGACATTAGGATGTATGCAGATCTCACTGGACTGACTTTCCATTCAATGTACCACAATTCTGAAGAGCAGCCTGCTCTCACTTCCTGATAATATGTGATAGGCTGCTTAAACCCCCAGTGGTTCTAGTCTATTGAGACCAAGTGGTTTAATGGTGAACCACAACTGGCTACTGAATATTCTTATACAAAAATGGAATGAGGCTTCTAAACCCAACCATGTACTTGTGGCAGGACAACAACCAACACTTCAACTCATAATATCTCTCAGAAATAGGAGAATCTCATGAGATTAAAACTACAACTGGATTTAAATAATAAAATCTTAATAATGGAGAGATTAAGTTAAATATCTTACACAAAAGATGGAAAAGTAAGAATTAAATGAGTGAGTCGAGTTACCTTCCTCTATCATTAACATCCTGTACTGAGACTCGTTTATACCACAGTAAGACATTAGGAATATCTCCTAGTAGACACACAGACAAGATCTGCTCTTCTGTATCTTCTGAAAAGTGAATGTGATCATCTCCTCAATCACTTTCTGCTGCACTTCTCTGACTGTCTGTAACCTGTTTGTTCTGTATTTACTTCATATTCCAGCTGATCAATTACTAATATTTCATTATTAACTACATTATTTCTTCATTAATCAGTATTAAATATAAATGCTGATATAAACGTGACTCTGCGGTTAAAGTACATGTAAGTACACCACTCATCTAAACACACATTATACACTGATTTATACTCACCACTCATCTAAATACACACATTACACACTGATTTATACTCACCACTCATCTAAATATATACATTACACACTCATCTATACTCACACTCTTCTACATACACACATTGCACACTGATTTATACTCACGTTCCGAATGAATCTCCTGTGAAGAGAATAAAATGTATGGAATCATAAGTGAATTATTAGATGTAAATATCAGGGAAGCTGGAGATTTAACAACATAGTGAATGCAGGAAGTGCTGTTTCTTTTCTTTGTTTTCCTTCTTTATTTTTTTTTCCTGTATTTTTATTTTATTTGCTGCTGTAATTTTATCTGTGTCTTCTCTGCCTGTCTCCCTTTTACAACTGGATATAATCAAGTTAAATACTGTACTAAACTCAGTATTAGACTCTTTTAGAACTGGATATAATGAAGTTAAATATTGTAGTAAACCCAGTATTAAACTCTTTTAGAACTGGATAAAATAAAGTTCAATATTGTACTAAAGCCTGTATTAGAGTCTTTTTAGAACTAGATATATTATAACTGCCTGGTCCCCTGTACATGAACAGCGGGACCACCAATCATCAACATTCTGCGGAGTCATCACAGTCCTTATAGGGGGAGACACAGGCTCCGGGGCTTCCACTTAACCCCTCACGTTCCAACACAGATTGAATAGACATGTTTGAATAATTTATTTGCCTATTTTTTTGTAATTGTCTAGATGTTGATTGTCAAACTGTAGGTAGATAAAGTAGACTCTACAGTGTCTCTACATTTCTGCAGTGCAGTGGGATTATGTACAGGAGCATTGTAGTAAGGAGGGAGGGAGATGGAAGTCAGCAACCTTCATTATGTTATCAGACTTTGTTCATCACATGATCATTACATAAAACTGTTATTTTAAAATGTGGTGTATGTGAGTATCAGCTGTCAGTAGGAGGAGGAAATATCATTTACTTACCAAATCACCTGTTTAAACAATAGAAAGAGACAATGTTAGATAAAAACATCCACAACATCATTTACAATTAGAAAACTTCAGAATCTCTTTATCTCCTTATCAGAAATCTCCTTTTCCCATCTGTACTGTCCTTTTTCATCCTTCACTACTGAACTGTTACTCAATGCTTTCAGTACAGCTTCATGAAAATGTTCAGCTAAACAGTTAAAGTGTAAACCTACAGCAAAAACTCAACACTTACAGAAATAACTAATTACACAATTAAAAGTACAGTTCTTTATTAAAGTAGTAATTAAGAACTTAAGGTAACAGTGTTATTAGTGTAGTGTCAGGCTGCTGTGAGTTCTCCACTATAGTGATACATACAGTGCTGAAGTGTGTGTTAGTAACTCTCTCTGCTGATGATGTTCAAATGAAAACTCTGAACACTCAGTACAGAAAAATACATTCAGTCTTTACACCAAAACACTCATCAACAATCAACACGACTAAATACACACAATACACACTGATTTATACTCACTTTCCGGTGAAATCACCTGTGAAGAGAATAATATGAAGTGAATATTTCATGTATTATGAATTATTATGTATTATGAATTATTAGATGTAAATATCAGGAAAGCTGGAGTGACACAGTGAATGTAGAAAACGCTGCGAGTTTCTTTTCTTTATGAGGATCTGATACAGAATGAATGTCACATTTTATATGTTTTTCAGTAATTTTAATATTATTTGCTGCTGTAATTTTGTCTGTGTCCTCTCTGTCTGTCTGTCTCTCTGTCTGTCTGTCTGTCTGTGTTTGTCTGTCTGTCTGTATTTACCTGCAGGGCTGTGTTATAATTCAGTAATGATATATATGTTTATGTATATGTATATGAATATGTATGTATATCTATGTGTATGTATATGTATATGTATATGTATATGTATGTGTATGTATATGTATATGTATATGTATATGAATATATATGTATATGTATGTGTATGTGTATGTATATGTATATGTATATGAATATATATGTATATGAATGTATATGTATATGCATGTGTCTCTATTATTCATTAAGAGTTTATTTAAGGAGATTTATTTTCTGTTTCAGCTGCTTTTAATATTCCATCTTCCAGCTTCTCTGCTGGCAGCCCAACTGCTTTCAGAGCTTCTTTTTTACAGTAACCCTAACCCTAACCTTCTGTTCATTATTACACCCAAGATTCTGTTATTTGAGTATTAGATTCTTTTTAGAACTGGATATAATGAATTTAAATACTGTACAGTACTCCTTATTAGATTATTTTTAGAATGGATATAATGAAGTTAAATACTAAACTAAACCAAGTATTAGTCTCTTTTTAGAACTGTATATAATGAAGTTAAATACCACAACTAAACCCAGTATTAGACTCTTTTTAGAACTGGATGTAATAAAGTTAAACACTAAACTAAATCCAGTATTAGTCTCTTTGCAGAACTGGCTATAATGAAGTTAAATACTGTACTAAACCTATTATTAGACTCTTTTTTAAACTGGATATTATAAAGATTAATACTGTACTAAACACAACATTAGACTCCTTTTAGAACTGGATATAATGAATTTAAATACTGTACTAAACCCAATATTAGACTCTTTTTAGAATGGATATAATGGATTTAAATACTGTACTAAACCCAGTGATGATCTCTCTATAGAACTGGATAAAATACCGTTAAACACTAAGGTAAACCCAGCCTTAGACTCTTTTTAGAATTGGATATAATGAAGTTAAATACTAAACCAAACCCATTATTAGACTCTTTTTAGAAATGGATATAATGAAGGTAAATACTGTACTAAACCCAGTATTAGTCTATTTTAGGAATGGACATAATGAACATAAATACTGTACTAAATCTAGTATTAGACTCATTTTAGAAACGGACATAATGAAGTTAAATACTTTACTTAATCTATTATTAGACTCCTTTTAGAACTGGATATAATAAATTTAAATACTGTACTAAACCCAGTAATAGTCTCTCTTTAGAACTGGATATAATACCGTTAAACACTGAGGTAAACCCAGTATTAGACTCTTTTTACAAATGGATATAATGAAGTTAAATACTGTACTAAACCCAGTATTAGACTCTTTTTAGAAATGGATATAATAAATTTAAAAAACTAAACCCAGGTGTGCACAGACACCATTATATTCAAAATCAACAAACAATAAAATTGTGCAAAATATCTTTTTTACAAAGTTAGTGGCAATTCTGACTGTTTCTCAGCTTTTTAGTGCATTAATAATGTGCCCTCATGTCTGATTAAAGTAACTGTTAATATTTCGTTTATTTTTATTTAGTATAATACTGCACAGTTCTGTTGTAAATGTGTGTTCTGCTGTTTGCTTAAAGGAGGGTTTAAGTATGTTGTGGTGAGGTGAGAAAACTACAGGAATGAGAGACTCTAATGATAATGATGTATTGATAATGGAACGTATCGAATATTTCCTTATCACACAGTGGCATCACTGCGCTTAATTCTTTTGCCTGTTTCTCATCAATGAACTTTCTGCAGTGCGATGGGATTATGTACAGGGAATTGTTGTGGGAAGGAAGGAAGGAGATGGAAATCAATAATCTTTTTTTCTGTTAGCAGAGACTTTACATTAAATAAAGACATTAATAAAACTGCTATTTTAAAATGTGTATGTGAGTATCAGCTGTCAGTAGGAGGAGGAAATATCATTTACTTACCAAATCACCTGTTTAAACAACATAAAGAGACAATGTTAAATAAAAAACATCCACAACATCATTTACAATTAGAAAACTTCAGAATCTCTTTATCTCCTTATCAGAAATCTCCTTTTCTCATCTGTACTGTCCTTTTTCATCCTTCACTACTGAACTGTCACTCAATGCTTTCAGTACAGCTTCATGAAAATGTTCAACTAAAGAGTTAAAGTGTAAACCTATAGCTACAGTAAACCTACAGTAAAGCTCATTAGTAAACTAGTAATTATGCATAGAGATGGACCAATCAGCGTTTTTGAGGCCAATTCTGTTCGCCGATCATCTATCAGCACGATCGGCTGATAGCCAATACCGATCGAAGGCAGGGCTATATGCCATGGCAGAGATACATGTAGTTATTAGCGCAAGCAAGTCATGAAACATGGTCTACACTGGTTTATTACCATTATTAACAAGCTCTTGTGAAACAGCATAATGTTTAAACAAAATTAACAGTAAATCAAACAAATATCCCCAATACTGCATTCATTAAATTTAGACCCTTTAAAACTAAGAAAGCTAATTAAATACATGCAGTTAAAACTGCAGTCACTAAACGCGGACTCTGGTTAATTTAAACAAAAACTGCAATCATTAAATGTAGATCTTGAATTGTTGCTGCTGTACTGTTCGTACCGGTCAGATCTGGTCTGCCCGGTGTTCTGGGTTATTTGTTTTGTGCTAACTGCTGTTTACTGATACTCACTGTATTCAGCCATGTGGTGTACTCTTAAGTGCCGTATCAGAGTAGTAGTATTTGAATGTCTTTGTCTTGGTTCCCCCACGAGACACGATTTTACAAATTGTAAAAACATCCTCCATGATTCTGTGTCACATATGGTAAACAACTGCCAGACGGACGACATGTTTTCTATCAGCGAAAGCAGTGAACGCCATATTTTGATCATATTTTAAAATCGGCCGTTACCGATACATAGTCGATCAATATTTCCATCTCTAATTATGCAGTAACAACTCATGAATTAATATATTAAATATCAATAATGAATTATGCATTATACATTTACAGAATAAACAGACAGATCAACTTATATATAAACTAAAAATGAATCAATATAGCAACTATTATTAACTAATATAGCAGCAACATAGAGAAGATCATAAACAAACATTAATAAACTATTAAACCTAATAGATCCCCAACAACAAGACATCAAATATATCAGCCCTCAAACAGACACAGACTTTCTGGAGTTTATAAAGATCAATCTGTACATTTAGTGTTTCTCTATTTACTGTTTACTTTGTTTATATTGGGTGTTTAGTAAATAGTTCATGTTGAAATATTATTAAGGAATCACAGCACATTGTCACGCCTGTCCGTCCACGTGCCCCTGTTTACACTCTGTCATGTCAGCGTGGTGTTTGTTTTGGTCTCGTGCTCCTTGTCTCCGCCCTAGCCCCGCCTGTCTCAGCTGTATGTCATTTTGTATTAGTCTCATCACCTGTTTGCTCCTCGTTCTCTTGTTTGTCCGTGCATACTGTCTATTCAGTCTGTCGTCGTCGTTCATTATTGTATGTTAGCTGTACCTGCCCATCTGTCTGTATGTTTATTAAAAACCCTGTTTCGTTTAAAATCTCGCAAGTGTGTTCGCCGCCTCCATCTGCTCCAGCCGTGACACACATCTGTTATTGTTTATGTATCAATCAGACACTACTTTCTTCACTGGGGAGTACGTTTGGAGGAAAAAGGATTTCTTCATCCCTTTAGAGAAAATAACAACTCAAAAGGAGCTAGAAATGGATTTTTAATTGTGAAAACATTTTAATTCACATTCATCCTGTATCTTAAAATTCTGCATGTAGAAATTAATTATTCATATCTTTGAAAGAAATATAAAGATTCAGTATTTAAGAAGATTTAGAACTGAACTAATTTAGAGTTTACACTAAAACTCAGCTTGATTTCATTAAATAAAGGAGCTTTTTGTTTAAATGATTTTTGATGGAAATGCATGATGTGTCTGTCAGGCTGAAGGGTAGATGCATTGAAATAACTGTAGTGTAAAACTGTAGTATTGCTGTGAACTTACAGATGACACTTTGCAGTCATGATGTTTTGGTTTTGTGTCCGAGTGAGAAACAGAGTTACTGTTTATTCTACTGAAACGCTCCATCTGTCCTTCATCCACCTTCACATAATTTATCCTCTGTATGTTTCACCTTCTTTATCTGAACACAACACCATTCTGAACATCTGTGTTTCTCATTTCTGTCTCTTCATCTTTCATTCTGAGATCAGACTCTGATGATGATGTTGAGTTTATGTACAGTGAATTTCTGAATACTTACTTACCCCTTATTTGTATTGTACACTCCTCTGTTGTGTCTCCGTTGATGACCTGACACAGATAATCTCCTAAATCAGACTCTTTGCAGTCTCTGATCTGTAAGGAGACGTTTCCTCTCTCTGCAGTGAACAGACTCACTCTGTCCTTATAGCCCCTCCCCTCTGTCAACGTCCTGTTCTTATACACACAAACACAGTCCGTCTCCTTAAACCACCTGATCTGCATGGTAACAGCACTGATTTCAGGAGACAGGTGACAGTAGAGAGTGACCGAAGAGCCAGACTGTTCATATCCATCACGCGGTCCAGAGAGTTTAAACTGATCTGTGTAGAAACACACACACATTAATAGCTGTAGGTCGTGTGTCTCCACAATAAAAATAAAATCTCTGATAGAAAATTATTTAATGATGTTCACAGTAAAACCTTTTGTAGCTTCTGGAAGTTTAACTTACTGTTACTTGCAGTCGCCATTTTATCTCTTTATCTCCTCCTAAAGACTCTCACTAACACAGTCCTACAGAGAGAGAGACAGAGAGAGACAGAGAGAGACAGAGAGAGAGAGAGAGAGACTTTTTCGCCTTGTTGTAGCTCAGTTCTATTGTAGCAAAGTTCATCAACTGACACTTTATTTTATTCCTGACATATTTTGCCCCGAGAATAAAACACTGTGGCGTAAACTTGAAGTAAAGCTGACTGTCTGCTTGCGAATCCCAGTGGGCTCTAATGAGACATTTCCTGATTCAGCTCGCACAGCATTCATGAACCTTTTCTGTCCATTTTTCTGCTCAAGGCTAAAAAAGAATTTAGATGGAGCGTCCATCTTGGTTACACCTTTAAACTGTGAACGGACAAGCGCTCCCCCAATCTGTGGTACCCAGCAGGTCCGCCAGTGTAACTGTTTATCTTTTGAGAGCTTCAACATCTCGATTTTTTGTGGTTGCCCCCAAATTCTGGAGCTCCACTATTTAGGTCTCTAGAGCTTTGAGAGACCTGGTGATGTCCCTAGTAACATTGAGAGTGTACTGCTGCTATGTCCCACCATTGCTGCAAGGAACAGAAGGATGAATTTTGTGTTCTAACAGGGCTCAGGTTTTCTAAAATTAATATAATTTAAAAGTTCTGTGTTAAAGTGCCAGTATGCACCCCGGGGCTTGACACAGGGCTTTCTGACAACACACTGAACCACACAATGATCAGAAAAGCCAACAGGGTATATACAACATTGTAAAAATACAGTCCGTTGAGACTTATAGACGTAAAACCGGTCTAGTCCCGCTAGTGAGAGCATGTTATCTCTACAATGAGTCCATGTGTATTGTCTATGGTCTGTGTGAAAGCTCACACAGTTCGTTAGTCTCCACTATCTCACACAACCGTCTGCAAGAAGCATCATGCGGTTTCATATTATCAGCAGACTTTTCCAGCACATTGTGTAGTGTCTAAAAACACCATCCTCCTTGATCCCCAGTTGGAGCATAAACACAAAAAAAAAAAAAGATCTCTTTAGATCTCTTTAGTCTCACACGAAATAAAGGGAATGAAAGGGAATAAGACTCTTTCAGAATAAAACAGCAGCTCCTCCACATAGAGAGGTGTTATGGCTCAGACCTGTGAGCCCGTCCCACTCTTTAGTCCAGTCACTGTGTGTTTCCTAAAGCAGAGCCACATCCAACCTTTTCTGTTCAATCAGCTCAAATATTTTAGCTCTCTTGTCACAAAATCTCGCTCCGTTCACATTTAGGGTAGCGACTTTAAAACCTTCCATTAATTTTTTTTTTTTCCAAATAGCCTATTAAAAATACCAGCCTAGTTAAAGGTGAACTAAACAGCATGTCCTTTATTATTGTTAATCTCTTTTCTACATTTAGTAAGTCACTTTTTTTAGCAAAATGTTTCCAGCTCAGTAAAAGCCCCAGCTATCCTAAAAAGAGCCTACAACGGGTGCAGGTCCAACCAGCTGGTCCTCTGCCAGTGTCGCCTCATCAGTCGGGGCCGGTTCCCCTGCCTGCCAGCTTTAGAGGGTCTGGCCACTTCCTCAGAATATTGCCAGCGTCTGCCTTATTCTGTCCACCAGGGCAAACACGATCAGTCCACATCCAAAGACCACATAATCAAAAGTTTGAAGGCCACGCCCAGCGAGTCAGCACCATCTCGTAGCACCATGTAGACCAGCCTTCAAAAAGATACCAGGTGTTTAACCAGGGGTGATCTGCACCCCAGGGGGATCTTCCTAATAGTGGACAACAGTTTGCCCAGCAGAGAAAGATCTTTAACGAGCAGTTATCTTTGATAGACAGTGTTCTACAGAACTACCGCATGATTCATCCGTGAGGTGTTATTGTGTCAGACCACATTCCCCGCAGCCAGACCGCCTCCCCCGCAGCCTCCACGCTCACCTGGCTCACCACCTTCACACAGTGCCAGTGCATTAAACTTTCAAAAAGTTTGCTGATTGGAGCCACCAAGTTTCCCGCAAACAAGCTGGTGGTGAACCCCTCGCAGACAAAAACCCACTAGACGCAAGAGAGTGATAGATGGATGAGTAAATGTTTTAATGGCAAGTAAATTAAACAAAAGCAAAGTGCCAAAAGTCTCACCCTCATGCGTTATTTTCTCTTTTCCACTCAACCACATATGCGCACAGAGAGAGAGAAAGAGAGATTTAAAGTGTGTTGACCAGCACCACCAGATCATCAGTGTAGGCCAAGACACATACAGGTGATGTACAGTTAGGAGCATGTAAACCAGAGAGGTTCAATAGCCAGAGTATATAACATTCCAGGCAGAGCACAGCCCGGTCTGATACCCCTGTGAACTTTAAAAGGGGCTCATAAACCATTGTTAACTTTAAGTACACTCTCACTGTACAACACCTTGATCATGGCTATTAAACCTGGATTGAACACAAAGTTCTCCAAAACGTTCCACAAATACTCATGTTCAACCTCAAAGGTGTTTTCCTGGTCCAAGAAAATTAAACCAGTCTTCAAACCCAATAGCCTGGAGACGTCCAAAACATTCTGAATTATATCTATATTATCAAACACAACCCTACCGGGCACACAGTACGACTGATCAAAATGAATCACCTGCTCCATCACCTTTCCCAGTCTCAAGACTAATGCTTTAGAGAGCAACTTACAGCAGTGAAACGGGGAGCCAGTTCCCTAAGATCTGTCAAGCACGCTGCGGACAGCTTTCTTACAGGACTCCTCCCTTCGTGTAGTCTACACGAAGGGTGGCTTCCTGTGAGGACAGCCCTCCCACAGGAAGCGTCCATTTCCGCCACACACTAAAAGCGTGATCGGAGCAGTTCCCCCTTTGCTGTGACGCCCAGCAGGTCAGCTAAAACAGTGTTTTTTCTTTTGAGAGCTTCAAAATGCCCTCGATCTCCTGTGGTCTCTGCTAAACACTGGAGCTCCACTATCTCCAGAGCTTTAAGAGATCTGGTTATGTCTCTAGAGACGTTAAGAATGTTATCAAAACATTGAAACTTTAGTAAGAAATTTAATTTTTTATTTGATTTAATAGTCAATTAATAACATTCTTTTTATTGGATAATCACATTGTGAGTGTTTTTATTAATGAAAGCAACATGCTGAAATACTTTACACACAATAATGAATTATTTGTGGAATTATGTACATATTTACCATGTAATTCACAGACTCTTCAACAAGGACTTACTCCCCAAACTAGATTTTAAAGTATTGCTTATGGGTGATAAATTATAAACATGTTCTAAAATAGAAGTTTAAACATTGTTCTTTTAAATTCATTTCTCTATATGAAATGTAAGTTTTTACATCAGCTGTACAAAATATAAACTGTTCTGTTCCGAGTTTAACACTGTAAACTGCAGTTTTACTAATTCCAAGGGCAGTAAAAACAGTTCTATAAGGTTCATGCAGACACTTGCCAGCCAAACACTGCAGTATAAACAAGCTCATGGACCGTCTGGAGGTGCAACCCAGAATAGTCAGAAACACAATACAGCATTAATGAGTATTTAATACACACACAGCTCAGCTAACATCACTACTGTTATCACTCTTATCAACACTTTAAGACTCACAATAAAGTTCAGAATATTTAGTTGTTCAGCAAAGTGATAGAAATAAATGTGGAATCAACAGCAGAGAATCAGTGAATATTACACTAAAGTTACTGAGAACTTTATAAAAGCTCTTTCAGTTTCTTATCAATGTGTGTTTCATCACATTCTATCAGTTCAGTAGTTTCCATCTTATGTACTCATGATATGAGAAACACATGTATGAGAAACTTCATCATACACAGTAACTGTCAGCTATAGTCGCCTCCACGTCACCTGTTTGTTACACTTTTAAAAAGATAAAGACACTTAATAAAACAAAATAAAATAATAAAAATAGCAAACACATTTAAAAAGTCTAAAATCAACAATGTAAACAAACATTTAGAAACAAATAAATTCTGGTTATTAACTTCTTTTACAAAAAGAACAAGCAGACAATAATGTACTGATGTACATAAAGCAGAATATTAAACTTTATATACTGAAATAGATGTTTGCCAGGTGTTGCATAGCTGCTCTTTTCATCACATGGACTGAGAGTCCCACAAAAATGATGTAAAATCTCTTACAGTAACAGTTCAGCATTAAACAGTGCAAGATAAACAACAAGTGTACAGCTCTGTGCTTTTTGCTCTGGGGTCTTTACTAATGAGGCTTTCAAACCCATTTACTATGTCACTGTGAGGCTGTGTATATGACCTTAATGTCTCTTCTATTAGACAGAACCAGAGGTTTATATCTCCTTTAAATTATAACTTATTTCAGGAAAGTCTGAGGATGAAGTAAAAAATGTGGGTTGAGTGCTCATACCGAGCATCAGCATATCATTAGTACAGTGTAGTGATTCAGTGTTTTAAAGGTTTTACTGTAATCACTTATTACTCCTGATGAAGGATATTAATATATCATAATTATTCTGTGTTGTCAGAGCAGCAGAGTTCTTGTTAGCTTAGTTATTCCGTTCAGTAGTAATTGTGTAGTCTTTTGTTACAGGGACTTTTATATTGATAGAGAACTGTGTGTTTAGGTAAACAGTGAGAGTCTAGCAGTAAAGAAGTTGTCTATCTGAGACAGCGTGCCATTTCTCTGTTTGTGTTTGAGTTTTATTAAGATCCAGTTATAGATTATGATCTTGTCTTCACTGAACTCTCTTCGTTAGTCTTTTAATGCTGGTGATGTGTTGTAAGGAGATTCTCCAGCTTCTTGTTAGAATTTTTCTGTTCGACCTTAAATAGTTAAACAGTTCTAGCACCTCACTCAGGTACCAGAATGTAACAGCTGCACCATTTAAGGTGGAACGGAAACACTGGAACAAGAAGCTGTGAATAAGAAGCAGCTTTGTGTAACTGAGTGTATTAAAGTCTCCTGGCTGTAGTTTTCTGTGGAGCTCTAGCTGTGAATATTATATTTGCATGAGTAACAGTGGTGCAGCACAAGGAGAGGCACAAAGACAGAAAGTAGTCAGAATCTGTACGTACAGAACCGACTGTTTTGTTATTTTTATTCTATTTCTGAGTACACCTCCCCCTCGAGATCAAGTCAACACTGTTGTAAATGAGATTCAGATCCAGACCCGCTAGATTATGGTCTGAGTAGTACAACACTAGTCTTAGTAACGTATTACAACATCTATTAAACATTACTAAATATTTATAAGGTTTTCGTTTAGGGAATTTTATGTACATGATGTAAATAAAACAATAAAGTTTTAGTGATTAGAATAACATAGTAATGGAAGGCAAGGGCATAGATCTGGTCTCAACATTGGTAGGGACATTTTTTTCATTCAAAATTTCACATTAATTTAACTTTAAATAACTGTATTTCAACAATTTTAATATACAATTTCAGATCATTTAATTTTTAATCACTTCCATGATATTATATTGCAGTCTCAGCTACTGGTTCTTAAATAACTAGTTAATTACCTTTCACGGCAGGCTACATGCAATTATTAGCGCAAACAAGCCATGAAACGTGGTTATCTAGCGCTATAAACTAAATCACTTTGGCTGTGATTCCTTTAGCTGCTGTACTGTTTGTATCGTTCAGATCTGGTCTGCACGGGTTTCCGGGTTATTTGTCTTGTGCTAGCTGCGCGTGCTAGCGCTGCTGTTTGCTGTTACTCACTGTATATATATATATATATATATATATATATATATATATATATATATATATATATATATATATATATATATATATATAAAAGACTGCGCTCTGACTCGACTTTTAGAGGCACAAATGACTTGAAGCCTACACACCTCATGGACAAGAAATCGGACAGTTTATGGACTGTTTATTTTGGCAGATAGCCATTTGAGAACCAGCTACTACGTGTGGTTAAAATCTCCCACGGTGTCAAGAACAGCCTTATGTATTTTCACTGGATGCTTTAGAAACAGCTAGAAATGTGACTACTACTAAAAAAAACATATTAAAGGCACATAATTTGCACTTTTGGGAAAGCTTACAATACCACTGCGATACCACTGGAGGGCAGTGCAAGACCAACCAGTTTCATACGAGCACAACAAAGAAAAAATGGCGGGACTTTTTGAAGATTGGTTGTCCAAGTTGGTTAGAAATTTTAACCATGATGTAACTTCGCCGCAGACCAGAGACAAACAGTTGTTTTGTGTCATTGTTGAAGTTAATACAGAACTACGAGCTCCTTTACTGTTGCCATGTTTGATTTACTCTGGACTGCCCTCTACTGGATGTGTTGCTCAACAACCATGCAAACGGAGCTGACGCAGAGAAGTATGTGGGCAGTGACGACTATATCGCTTCAAACATACGCAGACATTTCCACACGTAGAAGTATAAATCAGCCTTTTCGTGTGTTAATAATCTTAAAATACTATGCCAAGATAAGAAAAACAAATAAATGGAATTTACGGTGCTGTCCTGCTGCTGTGTTGACAAAGCATCCCGGGATGTTATCGCTCAAAGTGCTTGTGTACAGCAGTTGTAATGTTGTGATAATCTCCACTGTGGAAAGCTGACAGGGCACCAAACGTTTCTGAGTGAAATACTCCTTACAGGAAATTACAGGAAAACAGTGTTTGGTACTAAGATTCAAGAAATTGTTAACATTTTAACTTAAACAATTTAAAAGAATCTAAAAAAATAGATCAAAGTATTAATTGACGAAGAAGTCAAGAAATAAAAAACACACCTGGTGTCCATTGGATGTTCTCACAAAACCAGCCTTGAACCATGATCATACATTTTTATACACCACAATCATACAGATATATAGTAACCATATAACTTGATCAGAGAGAGCTCTGTATGACATAAGAAATCTTTATTTTTTGCTGTATTTCCAAAACTTTTAAACAGATTTACTATACTGCTCATTACTACACAAGTACATTTCTGTATATTTGGTGTATATAAATAATAAACAAAACAAAAATAAAACCAATTCTCTGAATATACTAAAACCACACAAAACCTTATATGAAATGCTATTCTGTGTGAATGCTTAAATATGATTATTATATTTAATGCAAGTGGAAACAATTACAGCATTTGAAAATATGACAGATAATCAAGACAATGGCGCAGTTCTGTTATTTTTGCTACATTTATTTGTCAAGCTAACCTACAACCTTAACATCCAGAATAAAAACCTACTATATATTTCACTATGTATTTCACCTTTATCATGTTTTCTGAGAATAACCGTTAGAAGACACTGTATCAGTTGTTAGTGTCACGATAACTAAACCTTAAATCCACTTACCTTCAATAATGACATCACCCCAACTCTGCCACCGGCTGTTTAGATTTCTCCTCTTTTCTTTGGCCAAAATCTGCTTTGGAGCAAAGAGAGACATGTGTGTTGTCTCCAGTTCTCTTCTTAAGTGTCCTTCACAGTAAACTGTTAGTTTAGTCTAGTTTAGATCTAGAACTTGGCTCTTGAAGTCCACTACTGAGGTAACGTTCCTCACAGCGAGGCTAACACTGAACAATGTCAGCTCTTACAGGTAACAGCTGTTAGCTAAGTCAGTAAAATATTAAATACAATATTACATATTAAACAAAACATTAAATGTTCTTTACTTAAAAACGAGCGAAACTGGATTAAACTCACCGCTAAACACGACACGGCCAGCGATTAGTTTCTGCTGAGGGAACCTGTTTTCACAAGATGGAGCTCCCCTTCTCGTTTGTACCGCAGGTGAAGAAGTGTATCCGGCTTGAGTTTGTACATGTCCGGGAGCTTCACTTCTGATATTTCACACTTATGAAGTGTATTTTCGGTGGAAAAGTCCACTAAAGCGCTCCGCGGCGAACGTCCCATCAGTTTAGCTCTGTGTACTTTATCAGAGTGTCCGTTACAATATTCGGTCGCGAGACTTGATTTAAACGTTCCGCGCGCCTGCTGTCATTTAAATACGCCTCGCGTGCTCCTCGTTAGCGACCCTGTTACAAACATCCCTCTTCCGAGAAACATCCAGCCTACAAAGTGTTTCTAGAAGATGAAACATCATGAAATAAAACTCTCCCAAAAGAAGAGAACAGTACAAATCATTTCCTGAAGACTCTTTTTTTTATAAAAACATGGAAACTTTAGTAAGAAAGTCATTTTTTTTGATTAAATAGTCAACTCATCAAATATGTCAGAAAACAGTATTATTAGATCTACCAGAAGCAAAATTGTGTGGGCTTAAGCTTGTCTTTTGATAAATGCTAGCATATAATGGTGGTTTTTGTAAGTTATTTTAATGTCCGTTTCGTTGTGCTTTTGGTAAGAGGTTTGCATGTAGGGATATGAAAATGATAAAAGCTGCAATTTTATTACCCGTGTGGTGCTAATTCACTTGAATGCAGTGGAAGACCGTGTGAAGGAGCCTAAGAAGTTTTGGATAAGTAGTGGAATATTCAGAAGAAGATAGTTCTGAGAAATCAGAATAGCTCTGTAAATTAGGTTGATATTGGATATTCAGTAGATATTTGCACGTCACCGCTACTATAGCTCACAAACAACCTCCTAAAATATGAAACTATATTTTGTTCGTGCTGAACCAGGTAACAAACTACAGTGGTTACATTTCATAATGGAGTAGAATGGAATAGAATCTATAAAATAGCCACTGTGCCGACAATTTGTCCCATCCAAGGGCGTAGGGGCAGGTTTAATATTCGGGGGGACACATTTGCTAATATGACTCAAAGCCCACCCTATCCCCTAAAATATTACCTATAAGCTGATTCCACTGTAGGTAAGTTAGTAAATCACTGTATGTATAGTGATGTGACAAACATTTGTTGAATTACAGTTAGCAAATAAATAAACAAAATACAACATTATCTATACTTCTAATTATTATTTAGATAAATCCAATTAAAGATCACTTTACAAACTAAACAAGATACTCCACACTACATAGTACTGCTGTCAGAAAACTTTTAAACTATGCATACAATGTCTGGATTATATACATATATAACCAAAAAAAAAGGTTTCCTGACAAGACCAACATTAATGTTAGACAGTAATGCTGTGTCCCAAACAGCACCCTCTAACATTACATACTGTCCTACTGAAAGCACTTCTAATGATGGTGTTTTTTTTATTTATTTATTCATTTATTTATTTTATGTATTATATTTTATTTTTACGTGTTTAGTTTAGTAGCAGTCTGCAGTTTGGGACGTGACCAGAGCGTAATGTAACTAACTTATGCCAAAAGTTAATATAACGTTAGCTAACCCAAACCCTCCTAGTCTGTTACCATAACAACACATTATACATAAGCCGTTTTATTGCAGTATATACAGTCATCGTTGCTATTCACTACTCTCATCAGTGAGCTCACTTTTAAAGCTGGCGCGAGCTACCCTACGCTCCAGTTAGGCGAGAGCTCGGGTCAGTGAAGCTGCTGACTGCGGGATATTTCTGAACAGGCATCTCAGCACAAGCCTTAACACAGTGAAGGACCCAGACCACCTAACAAGCAGAGTCAGTTACTAACAACAAACACAGCACATTAATTGCAAAGGCTGCTAAAACACAGCTTTAAAATAAACATTTTTTAAAACAATTTCTGCTTTTCTGTGGTTTAATTTTTGGGTGGGACAAATCTACCTGTTTCTGATATTGGGTGGAACATGAATAGCAACTCTGTAGTTATTCGTTGTTATTTGTTATTTGTTGTTATCGCATAACTCGTCCTGCAGTTTTTAAATATCAACACCGTTCCAGCTGTGTGATTCAGGCTTGTATACAGCTTTTTGATCTGATGTGTGGATTCCAGAAAACAACAGATTTTTTCCCCCAAATTTTTTCCCCATAGAGAATGAATAGGATGAAAGTTTACACTCTGATTTGAGGTACTTCTGCTCTACTGACAGACACCATTTCCCAAACACTGACTCAAGGCAGACTCCTGACTACGACTGCAGTGTTGATCTGACCCACACTCATCTGTTTGTCGTTTTATTCATTTTTGAGCGAAGCCATACGTCATGGTTTCAATTAATGTACGGCGTCCAAACTGCAGGTACTCACTCAGGACAGGTCCCTAAGACATACCCACCTGCACTCTTCTATTTGTTGTTTATTCATCCCTCTTTCCAGCCCTGATTCCTATGTCAATGCATTTTGTAATAGTTTCCGATATTTTGATAGTTGCCACAATTTGTCCTATCTTATCGAAAAATCCAACCATGATGCAGAATGATAGATTAATATCTTGACAGAAAATAATCAGTGTTTTGTGGTGGATTTTTCTATTTGATAATACTCCATGCATTAAAACTACAGTTAGGATAATTTGAGAGCCTAAATAACCCTGTAAAACAATACTCCATGCATTAAAATCATACGTAGGATAATTTAAACAAATTATACTCCCTGCATTAAATTAAGTTATGAAAACTTAAGCTTGGGAGAAGGATCATGCCCAAACTCCTCCTCACACTCATTATATGCCTTATATACATTACTCCTATGCCCTCACCTCTAGTGACAAAATTTCAGACTGTAGTCCTTCTGTTACTCTGTAAACTTTGTTACCCTGTTCTTTAATGATCAGGACCCCCACAGGACCAGCACAGAGCAGGTATTGTTTGGGTGGTGGAACATTCTCATCACTGCAGTGACACTGACATGGTGGTGTGTGTTCTGCTACTGTGGGTGGATTAGACACAGCAGTGCTGGTTAGGTTTTTAAACACCTCAGTTTCACTTCTGGACTGAGAATCATCCACCAACCAGCAACATTCAGCCAACAGTGTCCTGTGACCACTCATGAGAGACTAGAGGATGACCAACACAAACTGTGCAGCAACTGATGAGCTATTGTCTTCGCCTTGACATCAACAAGCTAGACCAACCAGTTAGAAATTAATAATAGAGCGGACAGTGAATGAACACAGTGTTTAAAAACAGTGGCAGCACTGTAGTGTCTGAGCCACTCATACCAGTACTAAACACATTGATATTCCCGAAATAACTCTTTTTAAGTCATGCTTTGATGTTGTGTTGGTGGTATTTTTCAATGGTACATCTTTTAAAGCATGTACAGTGCATAAAAGCATTGCAAAACAGTTTGATTCATACATAACACACCATATTCTTATGATTACTAAACCAAAATCCATTCAGACAGCATAGCTGAGGAACAAAATATAGTGTATAGTGTATTACTATACAACTGACCTTTACGTTCAGGCAATAAACAGGCTATCCACATTCGTGCAGTGCTAACAGCCACTTGCATTGTCTGCACATTGTCGGTAGCTTAAGGTAAAAGAAAATATTCTGTGAACTGCAATATTAATTATAAACAAACCTTTCAAATCATATTTTCATTGGCCTAAAAATATTTATGTGAACATAAACTAAAAAAGTGAACACACACTTTCAGTACTAAAACTCCACAGCTGCTCGCATCTTGCTGTTGTGTTGTGCTTCAGTACTGTTGGTCACCATTCAGCGCTGGGGTCTTTGTGTCCAATCATCTTTTTTGTGTCCAATCCTATTTTTGGCCAAAGATATACAGTTTAAACTCTGGCAGTGTACGTGTTTTTATAACAAGGATGAATCATGCTTCTCAGTAAGCAGCATTACCTCTAGTTCTGCAAAGTTTTCTCTCTTTCGATTTCTACTGGATCAATGATGAAAAAAACTGTATTATACTATATTTAATTTATTTTATTTAATTGTAAATGGAATAAAGACAACACATCACATGTAAAAACCAAGAAATTTTGTATAGTTTTTGAAAATGATTTGCTCATTTAAATTTATGCCAGATATAATGCCAGAAACGCATTTAAAAAATGGCTGGGGCAACAAGTAATGCTGAACACACACCTGGTGGAACAACTAATTTGGTTAATAAGTAACAGGTCAGAATGACTGGACATATAAAGAGCCTCCCGGAAAGGCGGAACCTTTCAGGAGCAAAGATGGGGAGGGGTCACCACTGTGGAAGACTGCACCAGCAACAATTCAAGAATAATATTTCTCAATGTAAAATTGCAAAGGACTTGAAGTTTATCATCATCATCATTATTTCTTACACTATATAACATCATTAAAATATCCAAAGAATCTAAGGAACCTCTGTATGCAAGGGACAAGACCGAAAACCAGTAGTGGAAGGCTGTGATCTTCAGTCCCAGCACCGCATTAAAAAAGACACAATTCTACACTTCCCAAAACCACTGTCTGTAAACACAGTTCATCACTCATTTTTAGTATCTCAGGCATAGTTGCTAGGCTATTAAGGACCAACTGGGTGAAACAATTTGCTGCAGTACCACCCTGAGGTAGACCAGTGCTGCTTCTTTATTTAGTTTATTTAAGAATGTCAACCCCAGAACCTCAGCGATTGTGGATGAATCAGCTAAATAATGATCTTTCATTGAATTCCTATTTAAGCATCTATTTGACCCAGATGGCAAAATGTCATTAGTTCATTTTCGAGGACCCCATTAATTAAAAAAAAAGCAGTTGTCTCCTCGGTTCCCAAATGCTGTTAAAAGAAGAGGTGATTAACACTGTGGTGAACATGAACTAACATTTCAAAATTTGTTTAAAAACAATACATTTTATATTTTCAACATTTAATGTGCTTTATAATTTAATAATAAATAATAAGCAATTATTTTTTACATAATTGCTTATCCTGCAGTTATTTATATTGCATATAAAAAGTTTTTAAGGGTGTCCAATGTACACACTAAGTATTACTTATATCACTGTTTCCCAACCTTTATCCCAGAATACACATTTCAGTGTTTAACCCTTTTAAGAGTTGTTAAAATTAAGCCGATTAATTTACAAGGCAGGCAACTCCAGGACCAGGACTAGAGATTTTATAAACTTATGTGTTTGTGTTGACTGGAATATATGTCCTGACAATATATTGTGATCCACCGTATGGAAATGAGCAAAGCTCAAATGTTTTTTAATTAGATGGTGCAGGTATCTACACATGATAATGTGTATAAAATGATAAAATGATAATCGTTAATACACAAATAAATAATTCAGTGTACTTTAAACAATGTGATTTCCAGAGTTGGGTAGTAGGTCCAGAAAATAAAAATCTCTCTCAGGATTTTGTTCCAACCACCTGGTCTCTCTGAATAGCTCAAACCAGCAGCAGAAGTATCTAGCCAGTTGGAACAAAAAAAATTCTCTGAATTACCCACCAGTATTGATTTCTGATTCTTACTTCATCAGCAACCCATTAAGTCCCTTGCAGACTTTTAAAAGAAGAATCATATCATTTGTATGGTCCAGCAACTGCATCCACATGCTGGTTGTCTCAATACTGAAAGTCAATATGTTAACATTAGTGTCATCATATCATTTTATCACAAGACAGGGCCAACAAGGCAAGATAGAATGAACCTTGTATATCAAACATGCCAAACAGGCCTCATGCAAACAATAAAAAGGAAAGAAATTGGGCGGGCATGATAACCCAAACAATGTAAACATAAGATTTATTAAACAAATGTGTTTAAAAGCATTATTAAGGACTGTGGGAGAATTAATAGGAAACAGTGTTTACACCACATTGTGCATACAGTACTACAACACAGCCCAATCCATAAGAAGACCAGTGTAAAAATCAAAAATAAGGTAGCTGAACATAGCATTGTGAACCCAGATCTATGATTTGGATGCTTATGGTGAAATTCTGTGACTGCAGCCCTTGATACATTAAATTTGCATTTTCATAGGTTATTTTGTCCACTCTTTAAGTTAAATGGCCATCTTAAAACCAACAGTTCAAACACAGCCAGTGGGCTTTTATAAAAGGAATAACACACCATGGGCAAAATTATGTGAACAAAAAATGAACTGGTGGGGTAGACCAAACTGGTAACAAATGGACCAACTAATATACATAAATGATTGTTTATATGTTGCTGTAAATACCTTAACTTGTAAATAATAACATATTAACGTTCACATCATTCGAATAAAATTAAATGTGATTAATAATGAAATTTCGAAATAATCCAATAACTAGATTCTAACCTATTTAGGCTCCTATAGCTAGGAAGCAAGATGCTTAATAAGCCAATTTTGACAGTTTAACAGATACATAAAGTTAACAAGACTAGTATAGTTTCATTCATAAATATGAATGAATAGTTTTGGGTTGCAGTGTCCATATTGTGCAGCCCTAGTTCACTCTATTTTCACTATGCAAAGAGAGAAAAAAATCTCTTTTGGGACAAAGTTGGTAAATACAATTTTTAGTACCCATCACATAAAATATGATTAATTACAAAAACTATTTTAATTGTTTGACTAATATTTCATGCTCACTTTTTACAAGTTTACCCACAATAAAGATGTTAATGCAAGAATTTATCTTAATGCACTGTAGTGTTGTTGTGATTTTTTGCCATTTATCACATTCCAAGACCTTTAAGATAAAAACAATAAAAAGCTACATAGCTTGTGGTTCTTTGAAAAACTAAAAAATGAAGAATGGGAGAAGAATGAAAATCCAGAAACAGCTTTTATTTCAAAAGAAGAGTTCTCCATCTACAACCATAAACTACATTATTAGATTATTAGGCTATCAAATTATGCTACCTATGGTTTTAATGTAGGAAGTTTTGTTTTATGATGTTATTTAGGCTATCAAATTATCCTACTTGTGGTTTAAATGGAGGGAGTATTGTTTTATGATGTTATTTAGGCTATCAAATTATGCTACCTTTAGTTTTAATGCAGAGAGTAATGAGGCAGTGAATGTAAACAAAGGTATTATAGCTCATTAAAGCCCCTTTTCCTACACAAAATCAAGGTATACTTTTTAAAAACACTTTATGTAGAGTAGTTTTAACACATTAAAGGTACATGAGTATAAGTTGTGAAAGCAACACAAAAAGGTATATGTTTTGCAAACATATTTTATTAAAGTATAGTTATATTGCTCAAATATTAGCTCCTGGGCACATTTTGTAAAAGCATAGTTTCAGCATAAAAAAACACATTTATATATAGTATATTCATTGTATAAATCGGACATGAACAAAAACCAGTACCACATTACCAGTACCACCAGTAGCACATTAGCTATATAAAGGATACTTTTTTAAAGTATACTGGAGTACACATTGAGAGGTTAAGTATAACATCATAAGTTTAATGGTTCAAACTTTAAAAAACAAACTTTAATGGTTCCACAAATACTTTAAGTACACTGTTATTATTAATAGAATTAAAAATGAAGAGACAGCTTTACACAACTTAATATGCATTAATATAAAGCATGCATAGTCTAAAACTCTGAGACATACAGTCTGTAAATTGTGCAGGAAACTTGTAAACCTCAAGGCAATTTGGCTAAGGACTGAGGGAACACAAGGCATAAGTTAGCATGACCTGGTACAGTTTACCACAAGCTTTGTATCGAGCATCTCCACCTGATTAGGTTTGGATATAATTGGTAATAAAACTCAAGGTCTGGAAAAGACAAAATAGGAGGGGTGACATTATCCCATACCCTGAGATGTGATGTATATAAAGATGCACCTCTGTACCTGTGTGAGTGTACCTTAATGCTGACTTAGAAGACATTCTCCACTGGAATGAAGAATAAAGAATCTGCTTCTCTAACCGATGAGTCTTCTTCTTTCTCAAATTGTTTTATTTAGCTTTATGAGTTTATTTTATTAGCGACCTAGCTGGGTGAGTATAGCTTTATCATTTACTAAATGTCAAAGGAACAACATTATATTAAAATATAAATTTCTTTTATAAGGGTGAACAGCAGAAGCTTTAGTTATGCTGGTGTTCTGTTTGTTCCCAGATTCACTTGGTCACGGCCAGTGTATTCCCAGTAGACAAACATAAACGTTCAAAACTGAAATAATGTTTATATACTGTATTAACTTACTCTTTTGTACATTCAAGTATTAATCCTTAAGTGATTACATACACAATTATAACTATGTGCACAGCTTTATCATAAAGATCAAAGAATTTATATATTTTTGCATAGCAGAGCAGTTAATAGTATAAACTTTACATTTACATATGATTGCAGAGTGAAACACAACAATCAGAGTGAAGTACCTGATTAGTGTTCAGTGTTATTAGTGTTCAGTACAGCATCATATCCAGTCACTGCTCTAGTGTTACAGTTTGCAGCAGTCGAGTTATTAATGTGACTGAATACAAAGATCTGAAATAGAGATATAACGGTGCAGAACCAGGTTTCACAGTGAGCTGCTGGACTGAGACAGGAGTAGTGACATCCATACCTGACTGAGACATGAGGATTGATGTCCAGACCTGTTTATGCAGGGCTTCAAAGTTATACATTTGACCTGTAACACAGATTATACAGTGAACTGCAGTGAAGATCAGCTACTGGAGTAGCTGATGTGAGGAGGACAGACAGTGAGGGAAGCTGACAGATGAGCAGTATTTGTATGTCATGTTTTGAATAATAGAAACTTTGAATAATAGAAACTGTCTGTACATAAAGCTTCAGCAGTGATACTGTATCAGTAACAGGCAGTGCTGAAACCCTCCCAGCCTTTTCTATCGAGTCTGTATGTTCAGCAGTTGAGGAGAACTCTCAGCATGTAGAGACTCTCCTACTGATCTCCTTTTGCTCCTGAGCAGCTCCTCCTGTATATTTATGGACCTCCTCCAGTAAAGTGCTACTAAGTTCTCTCACTCTGAGTCTTAGTGTCTCCACCTCTCTGTCCTTCTCATCCAACTGGCTGCTGAACTCGTCCTGCATCTTTGACTTTAAGGCCAAAATGTTTCTCTGGAGTTCAGGCAGGATGATCTTCATGAGGTTTCTTTCTGCCTCCATTCTGGCTTCTCCTTCATACATCTCCCTGATCTCCTCCATCTCCTGTCTGTGTCTCTCCTCCATCTCTCCCCTGTCCTTTTCACTCTCTTCTTTCAGTCTCTCTAACTCCAACTGAACCTCATTCCTCTGCTCAATCTCTCTCTCCCTCTCTCTTTCCAGCTCTACCTTTCTCTTCTCATCTCTTTCCTCTTTGAGTGTTTCCTCTAGTTTAACTATTCGCTTTTCATGCTGATTTATTTTTGTATGAAAGTCCGAAGTTGATTCTGTAAACTTCATAAAAGTCTCCTGTACACATCTCTCCAGTTTCTCTTTTGTTTCTCTTTCTTCTCTCTCTCTTATCTCCTCTTTTTCTCTCACAATTATTTTCTCTATCTCTTTGATCTGAGATTCTATCTCCAGGTAGATCTCACTGCTGTAGAACTTCTCTCTGTTTCCTTCCACCATCTTCTCTATCTTCTCCAGCAGCTCTGAGGTTTGAAAAGCGTCTCTGCTCTCCTTAATGCTGAGACAGTGAAACCTGTTCCCACATTTCTCTACAAGTCTCTGGACCTCCTGCTTTCCTGACTGGATAAACTCTTCAATGTTCTTCTCCTGGACGTCATCATTAACAGTGAAAAGGATCATGGTGTTCCTCCAACATCTCTCTCCAAAGATCTCCTCCATTTTCTCCAGCATCCCTCTCTCCTCTCCTGTAGACTGCTTCACTGGTATAACTAGGAGAAAGACATGGGGTCCTGGAGCAGACAGGCGGACACAGAGTCCCACGTCCTGTCTTAGCTCCTCCAGAGAGAGTCCAGGACAGAACCAGTCAGGAGTATCCACCACAGTCACCTGCCTCCCAGCCACCTCCCCCTGTCTGCTCTCACTCTGCTGCCTAACTGTAGACGCTCCAGCCTGGCTCCTCTCCTCTCTGCCCAGGATGGTGTTTCCTGCTGCACTCTTCCCACATCCAGTCCTCCCCAGCAGCACCAGCCTGAGTTCTGCTACAGGAACTGACACTGGAGAGGCTGAACTAGAGGATTCTCCACTCACTGCAGATCAACAAGAATAAGGATTTTAATCTCTTATTATAAGCTGGTGATCATTCTGTTCAGAGAAATGTATACGACTGTATGAAACTGAAATTATTTACTATATAGAGGAGGTTCTTTACTGTTTCTTCTCCTGAGCGGTGCTGCAGGTTCTGGAGTCTCTCCACTGACTATGAAACAGAAGAACCACATATAATGAAGATTTTTTAAATTATTATTTAATTTAATTTGTATTATATTGTATATTATTCTAGTACAGATTATTTTTAGTAATATTAAAAAATGTGTTCTAATGTAACACCTACAGTGTATGATCAATATTTAGTTACTTACAGTGTTGAGATATCATGTCCTTACTGTTTCTTCTGCTGGCTGCCACGGATGACTCTGGATCTGTTCTTTCCTGCAGCTGCTTGTTTCTCTCTTCTAGAAGTCTGTCTTTCTCCTCAACCTGCTTCTTTCTTTCCATTAGCTGTGTGTTTCTCTCACTTAGAGATTTCTCCTTCTCTTCCATCTGTTTGTCTTTTTCACTCAGTTCAGTTTTCTGTTGTTCAATAATCTCTAAATGTTCTTTTATAGTCACGTCTTTCTCTTTCAGTTTTATTTCTTTATCATTCAGTTGTTGTTTAATCTCTTTTAATTCTTCATCTTTTCCCACAAGTCTTTTCTCTATTTCTTCTCTTTGTATTCTATGATTCTCTGATTTCATTGTTGTTTGTATCAGTTCATCTTGTGTCTCTGTGAGAAGTTTTTCTTTCTTTTCTAATATTTTGTTCTTCATCTGAAGTGCTGCTGTATTTTCAGTCAGAAGTCTGTTTTTCTCCTCGGCTTGTTTCTCTCTCTCCATTAACTGTGTGTCTCTCTCAGCAATAATAGTTCTTGTTTCTTCTAGCTTTTTGTTCTTGTCAGTTAAATCTGTAAGAAAACATACATTTAGAGAAAGTAAGTGTATTAGCTGGAAAAGAAACAAAACCACAAACTGACTTTATTTTTATTGAACAATTAGCCAGTTTACAGATATACAGTACTGAGATTTAACAACAATTAGATTATTAGAAACAAATAGATTTTATTTCCCTGTTACAAAAACATTGGAAAAAATGTCAACTAAAATACAATGAGTCAAATGCATTAATGAAAAAAATAATTGTGCAAATTAGTTAATAACAATTACACCAGTTAAAACTCTAGAAACACCTACTTAAAAATAGAAATATTAAAATATATACTATAGTCTAGAAATAATAAAGACGTAAATTAAATGGAGGAGATCAATTAATATTTTTCTCTTTGTTTTTACAATCTGCTGCATTTTACAATCATAGTGAAACATTGAAACTATAATATAACACATACAGGATTATATACACACCAAAGAATATAAACAAATCAAAAATATCATCTTATATAGATTTAGTTTTAAATTACACTGCTTTACACACACGTGACATTTTCTCAAGACAGAGTCAGTTTAAAGAGATCCTGGTCAGTTCATATCCCATTACACTAAAAACATGACTGCAAAACACTGGTCCTCAACGAATGGGAATTTATAAAGATAATGGCTAAAAACAAAAAAATTATGTTTTCCTTTATTTTAAAGCTTAAAATTCAGAAAGAATAAATTCTCTCTCCTGGTGATTTTCCAGCAGGACTGAACTCACACATATGCTGATATGCTAAACGTTTGACTGCTCGTGTCTGTCTATAATGATTCAGGTACATTAATGAACACAGTTAATAAAGACTGAAACTGCTGAGCTTAAACCTGAAAACTCACCAGTCATCTGTGATGAAATGATACTTTTCAGGGTTTCAGTTTCAGTCTGTAGGTCAGAATTCTGCTGTGCTGAAATGATAAAGACACAATATTAATTTGATCACTCAGATATTTTCTAATCAGTCTGTGTGTTAAATTCTTACCTGTGTGTTTAAGTTGTTGTTCTTTCTCTTCTAACTCTTTCTGCTGACGAGTGACTTCAGTTTTCTGTTCTTCCAGTCGGATCATCATCTCCTGTAGTTTGCTGCTCTTGTCCTGCAGTTCCTTTCTCAGTGTGTCCAGTTGTTTTTTACTGCTGTCCACCTCTTTTACTGTGCTCTCCAGTAAAGTCTCTTTCTCTCTCAGTAGTTTGATCTGGTTCTCCAGTCGTCTGTCTTTATCTTTAAGTCGTATCTGATTCATTTCAGATTCTTTGCTCATTTGTTCTAGTTTGTCTTTTATCTCCTGAAGAAGTTTTTCTTTCTCTTCCAGCATCTTGTCCTTCATCTGAAGTGTCTCTGTGTTTCTGGTCAGAATTTTTTCTTTCTCTTGAATTTGTTTGTCTTTTTCTATCAGTTGTGTGTTTCTCTCTATTAGAAGACTCTCTTTATCTTTAAGATGTTTGGTCAGTCCTGGACAATCTGGGAAAAACACATTTATTTAACATTTAACATCCAGCTGGTCATACGACTGATTCACAAACATTAATATTAGTTTAAAATATTAGTTTCAGTATTCGCAGCTCATCAATTTTGTTGTTCAGTTTTGATTCTCCTTTGTCTGTGAACTAAACTCCATTAAAGTTAAATCCCACCAGTTTAAAATAATTCATTATAATTAAATGATTACAATAACAAGATGCTCAATGTGGTTTGATGTGAAATCATCCAGTCAGAATTATTCAGTGTTGGTGATGAGAACCAGATATCCAAAGTTTAATGTTTCCAAAATCTTATATATTATTATATATTAATAATATATTATTATATTCAATTATTACAAATTATAAATATGATTCCTGAGACATTGATTTATGATGATTAAATCTCACCGGTTAGCAGAGCAGATTCCTCCATTTCCATTTTCTCCTCTTCTGTCCATTCTCTGTTACTCTGAATAAAACAGAGTGAAGATTTAATGTGTGACATCATTCTGTATGTTATGTGATCAGTAAGTGTTTCTCTGTTTAAATCACTGTTGATGTGTCAGTATGAATCACTGAGAGCTGATATTAATATAACAGTAGAGACTCTGATGAGTTGAAATGATTTAAAATGATACTGTGCTTGAAAATCAGCATCTTTTAAAGTGGTGTTTAATCAGCATTATGTTCATTATTTGTTTACAGTTGTGGGACTTTAAACACAGTCTGACTGAGACAGAGTTCACACATACACTACAGAGACTGTGCTGTGATCATCACACACAGTATTTTATTAAGAACTGAATAAGAGCTATTTTACATCATATACTTTCAGTTTTCAGAATAAATCATTCATCAATCAGGACCTCATGGGAAGAGAGTAACAGATCCACAGAAACACACAAATCAGAAAAGAAGAATTAAAAACAGTTCCAGCTCTGCAGTGTCTGAGGATCATGATCACTTACAGAATACTGATCAGCATTAACACTATAATAACATCAACTCAACACCATGAAAGAGAAATCAACATTAAAGAAGCTCAATTAATGTAAACTTTATGAAGAATTTTAAAAATAATATTAAAGCAGATTATTAAGGAAATGTGGTCTATTTAGAATAATGTGCTCACCTGATAAACGATGACATCTATGACAGATTAGAGAGAAAACAAAACTTTTACAATATTGAAAATATATAAGATAAAACATTATATCACTGTTTTCTACAGTAATACAGGAAGATGTTGTGTAGATGTTTTGAAGGGACGTATCATGAAAATTTAATTCTCCTCAATTGTTTTTAAATATGGATCTTTAATTAACTCTATCTGCTACCGTATTAACAGTTAGACTTTTAAACTCTTTATAATAATCATTAGTTCCTCTTTCAGATCATGTTTATATTCTAGAGTTTGAGAGGAAAAATGAATAAACACTAAAACTGAAACTGCAAGTTAAAGAGATAAAAATGAAGCTGGTTTAAAGTGTGAATGTTCTGTATCTTCTAAGAAGTGAACCTGATCATCTCCTCAATAAGTCTCCTCATCTAAATACACACATTACACACTGATTTATACTCGCCACTCATCTAAATACACACATTACTCACTGATTTACACTCACCACTCATCTAAATACACAAATTACACACTGATTTATACTCACCACTCATCTACATACACACATAACACACTGATTTATACTCACCACTCATCTAAATACACACATTACACACTGATTTATATTCACCACTAATCTAAATACACACATTACACACTGATTTATACTAATCACTCATCTAAATACACACATTACACACTGATTTATACTCATCACTCATTTAAACACACACACATTACACACTGATTTATATTCACCACTCATCTAAATACACACATTACACACTGATTTATACTCACCACTCATCTAAACACACACATTACACACTGATTTATACTCACCACTCATCTAAACACACGCATTACACTAATTTATACTCACCACTTATCTAAATACACACATTACGCACTGATTTATACTCACCACTCATCTAAATACACACATTACGCACTGATTTATACTCGCCACTCATCTAAATACACACATTACACACTGATTTGTACTCGCCACTCATCTAAATACACACATTACACATTGATATATACTCACCACTCATCTAAATACACACATTACACACTGATTTATACTCAACACTCATCTAAACACACACATTACACACTGATTTACACTCACCACTCATCTAAACACAAACATTACACACTGATTTATACTCACCACTCATCTAAACACACACATTACACATTGATTTATACTCACCACTCATCTTAATACACACATTACACACTAATTTATACTCACGTGTCAGTGGAGGCTCCTGTGAAGAGAATAATATGAAGTGAATATTTCATGTATGGAATCACAAGTGAATTATTAGATGTAAATATCAGTAAAGCTGGAGACAACACAGTGAATGTAGAAAACACTGCACTGTTTGTAGAGTTTCTTTTCTTTATGAGGATCTGATACAAACTGAACCTTATAATAGTATTTACTGCTGTAATTTTGTCTGTCTGTGTGTCTGTCTATATTTACCTGCAGGGCTGATAATATATAATTCAGTGATGATATGTACATCGCTGTCCAATGAAAAACATGTATCTCCATTTTTGTCAATTTTGACTTTTCTACATCATTTGAACACGCCAATGGTGGTTTACATTGTGTGAAAATTCATGATGAATGGACCAATAGAAGTGCTTCAAAATAGCTTGGGAAAAATTCTGGTTCCACTTCCATTGACTTCCATTGAAAGTAAAGTATGTTTTTGGTCTCTCCTGAAAAGTTTTGAAAAGCAATTTTGGAGATACTTGCTTTTCATTGGACAGCGAAGATATGTATATGTATATAAATGATGATATGTATATATATGTATATGTATGTATATAAATGTGTCTCTATTGGTCATTAAAAGAGTTTAAGGAGATTAATTTTCTGTTTCAGCTGCTTTTAATATTCCATCTTCCAGATTCTCTGCTAGCAGTCCAACTGCTTCTCTCTAGAGCTTTCAGAGCTTCTCCCTCACATTACAACCTTCTGTTTATCATTACACCTGAGATTCTGTTATTCCTAATGAGATTCACTCAGACTGATGCGTATTTGAGTCACGTGTTATAAATAAATGAACTTTTGTGAAATAAAGATCATTTTATTGTTTTAAACATTTGAGTGAAAGTAGAAATGATGTCAGATGTGTGTTTGTGGGATGTGAGTAAAAATGATGTGGAATCATCTCTTTTCATCTGAATTACACACTTAAGATCCTGTTTGTATCAGTTTTATTTAAAGATCTAGAGAAGAAGAAACATAGCTGGAGAAATACAACTAGTTCACTGAGTAATATGTAATATATAATAAAGTTAAATACCAAACTAAACATTTCAAAAACATTATTCAAAAACAAATAATATAGTATATAATAAATTTAAATATAATTATTTGTTTTTGTGGTCTTTGTACAAAATGTAAGCAGCAGTTACTATTTAATTAATTCTTATTGTCTACAACAGTGAACAGTATTTTTGTAATTATGTGTTTCACTGTGTGTTTAAAGGAGATTATCAATAATAATTATTAGTAGTAATTTATTGTTTCTAATTTCTATTGTGATAAAACATCACACGTTAGGTTAATGTTGAGCATCTCTGAGAAATAGAAACAGTCTGTTGAATTGATGCTTGAAGCTCTGAGTTACATATAAAACTAAAAACAAAACAAAACATCTCTCAAATCTCCTTCAGACACTGTAAGATTAGTGTAACTCTTTCCTGATCATCTAGAAAGTCTATGATGAGAGATCTGCAGACTGAATAAGAGAAGCTAATTATTCTTAAATGAAGTGAAAGGACGTGTAGGAGATGAGAGGATCTCAGTAATCAAGTGTTTCAGAGCTGCTGACTGTTCAGTATGTGCTGCTTGTTGTGAGTCACTGATATAGAGACTCATACAAACAGGCAGATAGTGTGTGTGAGTGTGTCAGAAGCTCCTGCTGTGTATGTGTTCTGGCTATTTTCAGTAATTCAGTAAACTACAGTAATGAGAGACTCTCTAACGATAATGATGTACTGATGATGGAACGTCTCAAGTATTACATCATCACATAAGAACAGTGACATCACTCCCAACAGAGTCCAGACTGTTTTTATGTGTTGTGTGTGTTTCTCATCAGTGAACTTCACTGTCTCTACATGTCTGCAGTGCAGTGGGATTATGTACAGGAGCATTGTGGGAAGGAAGGAGGGAGATGGAGATCAATAACCTTCATTCTGTGATCAGAGACTTTGTCCATCACATGATCATTAAATAAAACTGTTATTTTAAAATGTGGTGTATGTGAGTATCAGCTGTCAGTAGGAGGAGGAAATATCATTTACTTACTAAACCACCTGTTTAAACAACAGAAAGAGACGATGTTAGATAAAAACATCCACAACATCATTTACAATTAGAAAACTTCAGAATCTCTTTATCTCCTTATGAGAAATCTACCATTCTTCTTTCATCCCTGCACTGACTGCACTTAAGACTTGTTTATACCACAGTAAGACATTCTGAACATCATATATCTCCTAGTAGACATACAAACAATATCTGCTCTTCTGTATCTTCTGAAAAGTGAACCTGATCATCTCAATAAGTCTGACTTTCTGCTGCACTTCCTTTGACTGTCTGTAACCTGTTTGTTCTGTATTTACTTCATATTCCAGCTGACCAATTACTAATATTCCATTATTAGCTACATTAAATTTTCATTGAACTGTGTTAAATTAACAGCTGCAATGTATCACATTTTAATAATACAGTTTAACAGACCATCAAATTCGGAAACAACTTTCCAAAGTGTTTTCAAAGACAGATCACATTTAGCAGTTAACATTAAATCAGTCAACCAATATTACTGCTGACTGATGATGTTCACTATTGTCTGGCTCAAAAATATGAGAAGCAGCCAAGGCTTAAGTGAAGAAGTGTTTTCGTTTGATCTGGATCAGTTCCTAAAAGTATCGTCTCATTGCATTAAGCTTGTTATTTAACTTTCTAGGTAATTATTACTGTTAGTTCTTAATTATTGTCCTTGTAGATATTGTAGTTTTTAGCCTTTCAGATTCACTCAGAGCAAAAAGCAATTGTTAGACTAAAGATATATAAAGATCACGATAATGCAATCATCCCAGAGTTTTGCGTGCCTCTATATTTCACAGTGGTTAACGCTCCTGTTATACAGCACCCCGTCCATGTTTATCTAGCTTGTTAGTTCGTTGGGTATCCTGTCTGACTCACTTTTTATCGAATAGAAATAAATCACTAATGTAAGTGGCCTCATCCACATGTGATGGTTCCTTACTGCACTGCCAGTCTTTTTGATGTTAGGAAAGTTAGATTAGCTGTGATGACAGGGATTTAGTTGTAACATATTTAGTTGTATATTCAGGTGAATAAAGTCTCAAGAAGTATTTTGTAAGTCAACTTGGTGGTTATGTGATGAGTACTGGTAAGTAATTTAGTCACACCTATCTGTCTGTACACCAGCAAAAGTCTTCACCTGTCTGTATACCAGTAACAGTATTCACCTGTCTGTATACCAGCAAGAGTCTTCACCTGTGTGTATACCAGTAACAGTATTCACCTGTCTGTATACCAGTAAGTCTTCACCTGTCTGTATACCAGGAAGAGTCTTCACCTGTCTGTATACCAGTAACAGTCTTCACCTGTCTGTATACCAGTAAGCCTTCACCTGTCTGTATACCAGGAAGAGTCTTCTCGTGTTTGTATACCAGTAAGTCTTCACCTGTCTGTATACCAGTAAGTCTTCACCTGTCTGTATACCAGGAAGAGTCTTCACCTGTCTGTATACCAGTAAGAGTCTTTACCTGTCTGTTTACCAGCCTATGCCAGCATGAAATTTGCGTTAGTAACTCTCTCTGCTGATGTTCAGCTGAACACTCTGAACACTCAGTACAGATAAATACATTCAGTCTTTACACCAAAACACTCTTCATCAACAATCAACACATACAAATACAAATACACAAATTACACAGTAACGTATACTCACGTCTCACAGCTCTCCTTAAAATGTCCTGTAAAGAAAATGATATAATGTGAAAAATATATTATTCTTCTCTATTATAGTCCATCCAACACTCCTCCCTCTTCACTCTCTCCTCTCTTATTTCTTATTACACACTGTGGAATTTAGAGCTGCAGGAAAAATTATATTTATACTGTTAAGGCAATATTACCTTCCCTGCTCTTCAGAATAAGAGTCCTTGCTGAGAAACACAAATAAAAGTCTTTTTTTTAAATAAACAAAATTAACCTAAACCCAGTGTTCTCTTTTTTTTAGAATATAACCTAAACCCAGATGTGCACTAACACCACAGTCAAACAATGAAACAGAAATGTGCACTTTTTTCATATACTTGTATACATTTTTAATTTAGTAAATGTTTTTTAGTAAATGTTTTTTTAGTAAAGACTGTTTCTCAGCCTTTAAGTGCACAAATAATGTGCCCTCAGTTCTGACTGAAATAACTGTTTGTATTTTTTTTTTTTTAGAACAATAGTGCACAATATTTTTGTAAATGTTTGCTCTTTCTGTTTTGAGATTAAAATTAATTGATACTTTAGTCAACTAATGAAAACGAGACGAAAATGTTTGGCAGGGACGACATCCAATCAGAACTTGTTTAGTTTTGTGAAAGGCGGGGACAAGTTAGGGAAACATCTAATCATAACTACTTCAGCGTATATGGGGAGGCGGGACAAGCCCAGTAGCCGTCAATCAAACGTCAAAAGTTTAGAGTTTGTGTTTAGAGAAAATCACCTCACCACGCTGGACATCACCCCTCCAGCACCACCGTCAGCTAGCTTTACCACTGCTAACGCTAGCTTAGCCTTTCTTAATCCTAGTCCTGAAAACACACTGTCCTGTACAGTTTAGAGCGTGTCCTGCTGTAAATGCTGTATTAACTCAGTAAGGTGGTGTTAATGATCAGATTAGTTGATCAGGTATGTGGGAAGCAGGTGAAACGCTGTATGTGCAGAGCAGTGTGTCCAGACCAGAGTCTGGACACAAAACTAGCTAGCTAACTCCAACCATCTGCGTTTGATTATCATGTCCCAAATCTCTCCATACACACTAGAAAGTGCACAAAACAGATTAGTTTTAGATTCGCTTTTACAGCTAGTTTTATTTACAATTTATTAGTGCACGTGATATGCAGTGTGTGTCTCTAGTGAACACTGTGAATGTGACAGTTTTTCATTCATTGATTTACTGTTATGCTAAAATTTAATTGAATTGCACAATTAAAAATACATTTATAGCAAAAAGTGATAAATGCAATTAATGTAAATTAGTTAATCACAGAGCATGTAATTTAATTAGATTGACAGCTCTAGTAACAATTAATACATAAATAAGAGATAATAAATAAAAAGGTGATGCAAGGATAAAATAACAGATCTCTTATTCACTTTGCAGTTACGGAAGAGCTCAGATGTTTATCTATTTGTGTGTATATTGGTCTTTTAAACATGAATAATATTCCATATCTGGTTAATAAATGTTTCATTTTGTGTATGTATATATAATTTATGATTAAATTATGATTAAAACTAAATTACATTTTAGTAAAAAGACTACGACTAAAACTAAATCAAAATTTGCTGTCAAAATTGACACTGTTCTGCAGTGCAGTGGGATTATGTACAGGAGCATTGTGGGAAGGAAGGAGGGAGATGGAGATCAATAACCTTCATTCTGTGATCAGAGACTTTGTTCATCAGATGATCATTAAATAAAACTGTTATTTTAAAATGTGGTGTATGTGAGTATCAGCTGTCAGTAGGAGGAGGAAATATCATTTACTTACCCAACCACCTGTTTAAACAATAGAAAGAGACAATGTTAGATAAAAACATCCACATCATTTACAATTAGAAAACTTCAGAATCTCTTTATCTCCTTATCAGAAATCTCCTTTTCTCATCTGTACTGTCGTTTTTCATCCTTCACTACTGAACTCAATGCTTTCAGTACAGCTTCATGAAGATGTTCAGCTAAACAGTTAAAGTGTAAACCTACAGCAGAAACTCAACACTTACAGAAATAACTGGTAACTGTTCATCAGTAAACTAGTAATTATGCAGCAACTTGTAAATAAAAACATGAGTAATGAATTATGTATTATATTATATATTGTCTTTTCCTGCAGTAGCTACATCACATAAAGTTCATTTACAGAATAATCAGACAGATTAACTAATATAAACTAAAATATTAATCAATATAACAACTATGACTAGTGACATATTACCTAATATATCAGCAACAGAGGGATCATAAACAAACATTATTAAACTATTAATAAACAGTAAATTTAAGAAGAATGTTTATAGAAAAATAAATTATTTTTCATATAAAACTATTTATGAGATTGTATTATTAATATTACATTTAATTTATGAGATTAGAAATGAAACAATTGTGACTGTAATCAGATTTAGTTATCATACAACTATAATCATTTTGTTTAAAAAAAGTGAGTATCACGCAAGAGAACGCAAAAGTTCATGCTCTAACTGGTGGAGAACTGAGACATGCCTCTTTATTGGTAAACTCCACCACCATGCCTGCACCCACTCTGAACAGCGCGCTAGACACAGATACGACTGGAGTGTGAATAAAGAAGCTCAGTTTCAGTTTTATCTCTTCACTCCGCGCAGCTCAACTCTGAACAGCCCCTTTCTGTGTGTGTAGTTTGTGGATATGCAGCTTTAATTAGTTAAGAACATGATTTTTAGTGAGAGTCAGTCAGCATTCACATCATTTATCCTCTGTATGTTTTACCTTCTTTATCTGAACACAACACAATTCTGAACATCTGTGTTTCTCATTTCTGTCTCTTCATCTTTCATTCTGAGATCAGACTCTGATGATGATGTTGAGTTTATGTACAGTGAACTTCTGGACACTTACTTGGATCTACTCCTACTGTACACTCCTCTGTTGTGTCTCCGTTGGTGACCTGACAAAGATAATCTCCTGTATCTGACTCTCTGCAGTGTCTGATCTGTAAGGAGACGTTTCCTCTCTGCAGCTCCTGAGTGATCAGACTCACTCTGCCCTCGTAGCCCCTCCCCTCTGTCACCTGCCTGTTCTTATACAGACAAACACAGTCCGTCTCCTTAAACCACCTGATCTCCATGGTAACCGCACTGATTTCAGGAGACAGGTGACAGTAGAGAGTGACCGCAGAGACAGACTGTTTATCTCTACCACGCGGTCCAGAGAGTTGAAACTGATCTGTGTAGAAACACACACACATTAATAGCTGTAGGTCGTGTGTCTCCACAATAAAAATAAAATCTCTGATAGAAAATTATTTAATGATGTTCACAGAAAAACCTTTTGTAGCTTCTGGAAGTTTAACTTACTGTTACTTGCAGTCGCCATTTTATCTCTTTATCTCCTCCTAAAGACTCTAACACAGTCCAACAGAGAGAGAGAGAGAGAGAGAGAGAGAGAGAGAGACAGAGAGACAGAGAGAAAGAGAGACAGAGACAGAAAGAGAGAAAGAGACGGGGGAGGGTTCCGAAAGTTTTAATCAAAGAAGCTTCATTTACAGCGACACACACAGAAATGGTTGATAATCATAACTATATAAATCCTATAATGTTGTTTATGTGTGTTTTTAATAACAGTCTGATGTTTACAGTGGTGTTTATGAGGATTAGCATGATGCTAACTGCTCTTACCTTTGCTGTTCTTCATACAGTCATATCGCTGCTTCAGGTGAAATATGTCCACATTTTAAATCAGTTCATATCAGCTTTTTATCTTATAACAGCAGATCAGAATAATAAGAGAGAGTTTAAACTTTACACTAATCTCACACACTGTTTTAGCATCCCGAGCAGAAGAATCAACAGCTCCTTTTACTTTTACCTTCATTCCAGTCGCTGCGTTTATGCCACACCTGGTTTAACGAATTGGTTCAAGAATTTCCAGCAAAACAACTTTTCTAAACCCTCCCAAAATAATATTAATCAGAAACAGACAGGAGTGCAGATTAGATCAGATCACTGTGAGAGTGAGCAGCGAAAACTTAGCTAAATAAAATATATCTACAGCTTACATACTGTCATCATATCTCAATATTCAATTAAACATCAACTATATTAATAACAGTAATAACAGTGTGATGTGGTTTCTGCTACATATTCAGTAAAAAAATTCTATTTTATTCTCTATTACAATAACAGTTTTTATTATTTCTTTCAGAAAATCTCAGTAAAATATAATAAAAGTGATGATTAAAGAGAAAGAGAAATAATATATATTATTATGAAGATTATACAGAAATACATGTTTAAAAATAATTGTGATTTATAAATACAGGCAGGTCAGATGAGCACTTCTTTCTGTTCTGCTTTAGCTGCATATAAAACATTTAGTGATGAACTTTGTAAAACTAAAGGAAATAATCCATTTAGACTTTAATTACAGAGTTAAATGTGACTCTTTCTTACCTCAGTCCATCTAAGCGATGTGATTTATTTACTTTCTAATCTGAATAACAATAACAGACAGAAATATGTTCTCAAATGAGGAAACTTAATGATCTGCTACAGACGACAGACTGTTTTTCTCACAAGCTAATGCTCCATATGTGCAGACAATAATCACATCATATTAATACTAATAAAAGTAGTGAAGTTGCTGATAGAGCCTCTTTTTAGACTAAACTCAGTGTGTGCAGCGTGTTGGTTGTTGGTTTAGCAGATTTAATTAAAAGCACTCTCAAATATATGTTAATAATAATATAAGCTGTTTACTTTCTTCAACAAACCATCCCACGACCCTCACATTCATCAAGACAGTCAGGCTTATGTGACAGTGATCATTCAGCTGTTCTTTATCTCCATTACAGAAATGAGGAATTAATTCAAAGCAAAAACCCATATAAGTCACCCCTAAACAGTTCAGTGTTTACTCATAGTCTTCAGAATACTGTATATATATATATATATATATATATATATATATATATATATATATATATATATATATATATATATATATATATATTAAATCTTTATACTTCCAATAAACTGAGAGTTGTTCTACATTGTGATGTTAAAGACTCAAGAAAAAGCTCTTCATGAATGAGGTTTTGTATTAAACTACATCTGGAGACATTTAAACCATTCAATCTGTTCTCTGACCACAAGAGGGCGGCAGCGTCTAAATAGACCGAACCTGCTTTTATTCCTTTACTCCTCTTAAACTGAGAGATCTTCTGTCCATTCACCACAATCTATCAGAGCCTATAAAACATCTTACAGTCATAGTTCAGCATTTAACGACTAGTGTTGTAGGGTTAGGGTTAGGATGAGGGTCGTGGGATTGTGTTCAGTCAGAGTCAAGACCGAGACTTTTAGCAGTCGAGTCCGAGACAAAGACCAGAAATGTCCAAGACCGAGACCAGATTATAGATTTTTAGTTAATCGTATATTTATTGCCCTGAGTTGCTTCGGAGTTTAAGGTGGATCGAAAACACTGGAACAAGAAGCTGTGAATAAGAAGCAGCTTTGTGTAACACAGTTTTTTTTTAAATCCCCTGGCTGTAGTTTCTGTGGAGCTCTAGCTGTAAATATAATATATTTCTATTACGTACAGTAGACATATTTATGTATGGGAGGACATTTTTATTTTAGGTAGAGCTGGTCTACAAAGATATCAAAATGTTGTATATAAAAGTAAAATTACAAGCAGTAAAGTTACTCACGACTGAAAAGACGACTGAAAGCCGTTATCAAGGCGACGACGGTTAAAATCAAATTTCAAATGTAAACGTTTCCCTCGTGCAAGATGTGGTAGTGAATCAGTGCTTACGTCACAGAGAACTGAATCATGAACCGAATCTGTATTGGATCCGAATTAATACCTTTAAAAGCGGACGCGATTGTTATGCGGATCTGCCGGAAGAATAGCGGATGCGGATCGGAGTCGTTTGCTCTCTGGCATGTGTGTTTCTTGCTTAAACAAAATAAGCTACGGTGGCCATTCTTATCTGGAAATAGCTTAACTTAGTTAGCTAGCTTTCTAAATTATAGTAGCAGGTAATTAGTGACATTTTTAATGTTCTAAGTAACGTTAACAATATTCCTGAGTAAACAAAACTGTTAGCCAACGTTTGGTCGTAATTCCTTGGCTAACAATGACCAGCTAATACGGCTGCTAAGTGATAATTGTTCACGTTATAGGCTTACATCCGTAGGTAAGAGCACTGAAGCACAAGAAGGTAAATTAGTGTGCAAGTTTAATTTTTAATGTTGTCGTTAATTTATAATACAGCCGTGTTATATGGTTTGTGGTCTGTTGTAGATGTGAGACGAGTGTTGCTCACTGCTGCATTCTGTATAATACCAACTCAATACCCCAGTGTTTCCCACATCAGTGTATTGATTCAGACGTCACATTGTGGATAGAAATATGTGATGTTTCCCTGAGTGAATTTCCTCAGTCAGTTGTTCATAGTGTAAGTATTTTACAACCTTGTTATGCTAAATTCAGATAAATTAATATTGCAACACAGTCAAGAAGTTCACCAGTAGCTTTAGAAATGAGGTTTCACACAAATCTATTTTTACATATGTACTTGGCCAATAAAAACTAACTGTTTTTATTTAGATAAGTAAATATTTATTTGAAAATTTTGTTTGGAAAATGAATGTAGTGGTTATGCTTAGGCTGTAACAATCCTTTTAATCTAACTGATGCATTGAGTAGATTCTCTTTCTTTTAACCATCATGTGGGAAGACATATCAGACATATCATGGTCAGGGAAAAGATCTCACTGTGTGTCAGATGGTCAGATTGTCTGCATCAAGCGAATAAAACAACTAACGAGAAGCCAGATTGACTGGAATTGAGTTCAGAATTGTCCAGCACATCATTGACACGTGGAGGAAGCAATTCTTGAATGAAACTTTGGTAAAGGTAAAAAATGAACTCACGGCTCAAGTAACACATAAACTTACCACCACCTTTACCCTTAGTCTCTTTGAGATGTGCTGGAGAAGTCAGGATGCATGTTGTGAGGGATGTCCAGGATCTGATGCGCATCACATATTATGAGAAATATGATCACAAAAGCTTAAAACTGTTTAAAGTATTTGAATGCCCTGAATAAATGGTTGCTGACTGACAACCTCCCTGTCATTACAGGTGCTATTTTGCTTCCACAGAGTGCTTTGTTTGAAGACAGGTGTAAAAATAAGTGTTAAATAGAAGGTCCATTTTGCAGCCCATGCACACATTTTTATAAATCTCTTTTACGATTAGCAGTTTGTTCTCTTGTTTTCTTTTAATCGTGCACACACTGCTCCAAATTTGTGACTACTTTTCCTTAATTCCATGATGGTAGATCATTCTGTAGTGTACAATTTTTAAGAAGAATGTGCACGATTAAGAGAAAACAATAGATCAATAGAGTAATAGATTTTTATATTTGTATCCTTTTCCCTTTCTACTTATTTCAAATATATTTACCTTTTATATCAGCGAAAGGATACTGTGGTGTTTTGTTTTATATTGAATTGGTGTAATGTATTAGTTCAGATTCATATAAAAAGGATAAATTCAGTAATACAATTAGCACACTTCTTTAATATTTAATGGAATAAATGTTCATGCACACATATGCACACACATATACACAGAGCAGCCATAACATTAAAACCACCTCCTTATTTTTATGCACATTGTCCATTTTATTAGCTCCACTTACCATATAGGAGCACTTTGTAGTTCTACAGTTACAGACTGTAGTTCATTTGTTTCGCTGCATACATTGTTTATCCCATTTGACTCTGCTCTTTTATGGTCAGGACCCCCCCAGGACCACCACAGAGCAAGTACTATTAGGGTAGTGGGTGATTCTCAGCACTGCAGTGACACTGACGAGGTGTTGGCATATTAGTGTGTGTTGTGCTGGTGTAAGTGGATCAGACACAGCAGTGCTGTTGAAGTTTTTAAACACCTCATTGTCATTGCTGGACCGAGCATAGTCCACCAACCAGCAACATCCAGCCAACAGTGTCCTGTGGGCAGTGTCCTATGAGTGATAAAGGACGAGCAAATGACCAACACAAACTGTGCGGTCTCTGGCCACAGTGTTAAAAAACTCCAGCAGCACTGCTGTGTCTGATCCGCTCATACCAGCACAACATACACTAACACACCACCACCATGTCAGTGTCATTGCAGTGCTGAGAATGACCCACCGCTCAAATAATATCTGCTCTGTGGTGGTCATTTGTGGCTCCTGAACATTGGAGAACAGGGTAACAATGTATACAGAGAATCAGATGAACTACAGTCTGTACAGACTGGTGTAGAACTTCAAAGTGCTCCTATATGGTAAATACAAGAAGGTGATTTTAATGTTATAACTGATTGGTGTACATATGTTTATTCTTATATATGGTTTAACATTTCATTCTTTAATGTGTTTATATTTTTCAGATTACTGTATTATTACCCAAGTTTTACTACTTATAAACACCTTCTTAGTAATATTTTATAATTTTATTAAATTTAAATGTTTTTTTTTTTACAATTTTACAGGCTTTAAGTTAATTGTTACATTCTGTTGTATGCATTTTAACACAGGTCTTTAATTGGTCAGCATAATTGCCTAGCACAGCCAAAAGGGGGCAGCCCTAACAGAGTAAGCATAGCAGGCCCATATTTGAATCAGATGAGCACACATACTAAATAATACTGGGCATTGCTGTCCCAGATCCGCTCTAACTCGGGAATTCGGATCAGGATTTGTTCCATTGTGCAAATGAACTCCGGACCAGATCTGGTTTATGGATCTAGCCCGGACTTTGTGATAAATCTGGGACATTAAACTCAATGCATCATCACAGTTTATATTAATGGGGTAGTCTGTGCAGCCACACCGAACTCTACTGAGTGTAACAAGTATACTGACCTGTGTTAACTGGACACTGAATTGTGTTAAAAGTAAAGGCCTACATTTTTCCTGTACATTTACTTTAAATTTACTATCATCAGTGCTAATCAGTAAGTTTAATGTCAAATCAACACAATGAGTATTAAATATGACTGTTAAATGTATCACACTAAAAGGTGTGCACTGTTCTTAGCACTCTTGGACATGTTTATTTATTTGCATTATTTAATTTACAGAAAACTTACAGAAAGACGCACGATCAAAAGCATCTTGCTGACAGAAAAGCTAATTTCCATCAGCCGTTGTTACAGCATATAACACTAATGCTGGGTGTTTAATTAACAAATTAAAATGAACAAAAATGAGCTTGAGGTTTTAACGCCCCTAACTCTAAACATGCACTCAAACTGCTGCAGATACAAAAGCTCTGTCTCGGTCTCACAGCACCTCAACACAGTAGGAGTAATGTAGGTGTCTATGTTGAGTAGGAATTAAAATAATGTTAAAAATGTAAGCTACAGCTCCCATTACCGATGTAAAGAGGATAAAAATGACAATGTAGAGCCATAAACCGGACTTTAAGAATATTGTCAGTGCTCTGTGTTGTTTATCAGAGTATCGTTGATCCCTAGTTTCAATTTCCATTTCCAAATGCTTCAGTCAACTGCGCTTACGTCATTCCTCCTAATAAACAGCCACACGTTCAGCTTTGTCTCCACTTTGTTTTCCTTGCCCTGACTGTCATACTTTATCTGCCGAGTTTAACACCTTAACAGTAATACATTTAACACATGCAGGTAATAAGAAAGGAAGGTTTAGCTAGTGTCAGCGATGTCTACGATTTTTTAAATATCTCACAAGTGAAAATAATTCTGAAATTGCTAATGTGACGAACACCGATCTAAAATCAATTTGTAGTTGCAGTTCAATCAAGACATGCCTCTCACTGTACCTGCTCTTAAGGATAGTCTGGCATTTCACATCTCTAGTGCCTGACACGAGCACCATATTCTTTGAGGATCATGAACTTGTGGAGATGTCTGGAGTGTCTGAGGGACTTTAGGACCAAATTTACCATTTCAGCTACAAATAGTAACTACAAGAACCAGCCTCTTCTAGTACACTGCTACATAATTGAGCCACCATCTAGTACTTCTACTTAAATAAACTATGTCTTCTAATGCTGGCCAGATGAGTAGTAGGTAGAACTACTAGAACTTAAAAGAAGTAGTCGTTACTGTAATCATATTTGTTGTGATGATAACTAGCTATGGACTGGATGAGTTATTTGCTAGTTATTAGAGGTGGGGGACTCGAATCACATGACTTGACTTGAGTCGGACTCGAGTCGTGATTTTAAGGACTTGAGACTTGCTTGATTAACACTGATAAAACACTCTGTCATATGAGAAGTAACTTTTTACAGATGAGTTTAAATTAATTGAAAATAAAATTCAGCTCTTCATGACCTCTCCATGTCTTTTAAGTGATTTAAATGTGGAAACTGGAGTTAAAGCATAATAATTTGACTTGAGACTTGCTTGACTTTTAGCAGGGACTTGACTTGCTTGAATTTTTCCACAGTGACTTGGGGCTTGCTTGCGACTTCAAGGTTAAGACTTTAGACTTGTTTATGACTTCCACACGTGTGACTTACTCCCACCTCTGCTAGTTATACAGACACTCCAGAATTTTATAATCTAATATATAACAGAGTGAGGTGGTGCTCAGTACTGCTCTGGGGATGGGAAAGTCAGGCACCCAGTCTCTCACTTGGGCTGCTGTTCTCTAGTGTTGGAGAAGCGCTGATAGGAGCACTGTGGTTCTACAATCACAGACTGTAGTACATCTGTCTCTATACTTTTTTACTCTGTTCTTCAATATTCAGCCCCCCACAGGACAACCACAGAGCAGGTAGTATTTGATTGGTGGATAATTCTCAGCACCGCAGTGACATGGTGGTGATGTGTTAGTGTGTGTTACAGTTTCAGCTCTGACAAAATAAGTACAGTGATAAGTAAGTAAATAAAGATGTAGTCACTTTATGTGAATACAGTAAAGGTCCAGGTAATGAATCACAGACAGTGCTATTTCCTGAGCAAATTAATATTTCTTTAAGGGAATCAAAAAAGGGTTAGAAATGATCTATAATCATTGATTAATAAATGATATTAGCTTTCCATTTTTGTGCTAATGAATCTGGGCCTGTTAATATTCAAGCATGCAAATATATTATATTATACACAAACTATCTGCATCATTAACTGGTAAATATGTAAATAAACATATTAATTGTGGTTTGACATAAAACACTAAGTCCTAGTTAAAGAGAAGAGTCAGAAATGTTTATAGTGATACAGATTGTATTACATTAAATGGTTATAAATATGCTGCCTGGTGTCTGAGATATTGTTTTATTTTTATTATGAGATGTGATTTTGTCATTTCTCTGCTAAAATCATTCTTCTTTCCTATTGATCACTATGTCACCATCATCACATTATATATAAAACTCTAATGACACATGTAGGTTCAATTATTTTTATTTGGTGAATAAAATGTATATACATATGTTGTGGGCATCATAACCTCATCATAATCCACCATCTCACCATTTGAAACAAAACCACTCTTATTCCTGATATCATTCCTCTTTCAGACTGAAGCAGAGCGTCAGTCAATATTTAACTGGGCTTCATTTCTTTTTATTCTTTGCAATTACCAAATTTCTACATTGTCAATATAATTACAGGTTACTACAATTGAAGACATATTGTTGTAAATATTGTTGTTTACTCAAAGTTATACTGTAAATACCCTGTAGTTTAGGAGGACAGAGAGTGTAGAACTTCATTCTCTCAAACTAGAGCCTGTAGATCAGTAGTAAGCAGTTTTACTCTCTGTTCTCTGGCATGTCCAGAGTGAAGACACACAGACAGGTTTATCAGCAGTCAGCCAGTAAGAGGTCTTATCTACCAAATATTCTAATAATATTAAAAGTCGCGTAACGGGCGTTTCTTTTCATATCTGTTAGACTCGTATGGAGAAGAACTGTATTTACATGTGTAATTCAAGCACCAGACTAAATACTGTAATTAATACACCTGTTATTTTATTCTGTCAAATTACATTTTCTTCTCATTTTCTGAGACTGCTAAAACCTCTTCATGATATCACAGCAGGTTATTTGAAGGCTGTGCAGAATGCTAACTGTAGCTTTGGGTACTTTAGAATATAAAACTGAAATCATTCTATCTAAATGCTTCTCGGAACAGACTTTTTAAATTAAATATTAAATACTAGTCATGCTGCCTTGTTCAATCATAGCTGGGGGATGAAGAAGCTCCCTGAAGAAATACTGAACTAGTAAAAGTAAAAATTAAGATTTTTTATACATTATACAGGAGTTAATCACTCCTAAAAAAAAAGGTACCACAAAGGTTTTTGGATGACATCATAGAAGAATCGCTTTAGGTCCCTATAGAACCTTTTTGACCGAGTGTGAAAAACATTTAAAAGGTTCAAAGATTTGATATCACACACCTTCATTTTTAAGGTTATACATGGCAAATTGATTAATTTGTATTTAGGAAACTGTCTCATTTTCTAAAATAATTAAGAATAAATTGCAGTTCTTTTGCTTGCTGCAATTGTAATTAGAATTCTACACAATACTACAAATTTAACAGCAGATTAATGGCACCCCATGTATAAGTTCTAATATTAGAAACAATTCCTCATTATTAAAACTGAGATGATCTCAGATTCTTATTATGATTCATATAGTCAGATTTAAGGTTTTGCCAATTCACATCCCCAAATTTTGTAGAAAATGTGTAACCTGATAGAAGTATTACAGTAATAATAGTATTACAGCAAAGAAAGAGTCAGTCAGCCAACAGAGTGTTCCGTTGTTCAACTTTGCATTGATAAGTGTATTTCTGAGCGTCTTTTGTTCTCCTGTCTGATCATTCAAATTTCACACATGGGCCAACTGTAGCTATAGGGCTCATTGCATTAGGTAGCATTTTTATCAGCCTAAAATGAATCAAGATCTCAGTCCAACATACTGAATATATTCAATATAGAGTCATTTAGTCATTTAGCCACAAGAAAACCAGGTTTCCAACATCGAGTAAAGACCTGCAGTTACTTATTTTAGCCTAATTTTTCACCTATACATGTTTTGTGAATGATTATGGTCTTTCACTTTAGTCAGACAGGAACAGCCCTTTATTCTCATTATACACACTGATACAATAACAATTATGAAACAAGTTCTTTGGCTGAGCTGCCTCTCAGAAGGAAAAAAAACTGCAATATTAATTCTTTTATTTTTGCCATTGTGGCAGAAATATGAGTAACCCATCCTTGCAAATTTAAATCAATATATAATTTTAACTTGTTAAACTATTTTTTTTCTTTTTGGCTTGTAATGTGAGTTGCTAACTAATGTGCTTCATGCATGTAGTGATAAACATTCAACAAAGAAGCAAATGTTGTTTTCTTATTTTTTATTATGAAATAAAATATCATTTTCAAACATTCTGCGAAAGGGTCTATATAAAAAACCCTATACAAAATATTCTCCATCAGTCATCATGCCAAGAACCACTTAAACTTAATATTTCTTTGTATTCCTGGAGTCTTGAATCTTGTTTGAGTGAAGTAGTTTAAAAATCAACATCATATTTTAAACATATTTTTTATGAAACAGTATATCTATATTGCAGATCAACAAACACTTTTCCCATTAAAACTAAAACAAAAGACAGCCTACGTGGACAATTTTTCATAAAAAGTTTAGGTTTTACCTACACTCTACTGCTGTTATCATACCATTCCACCTGAATATTTATATATAGCTTTTAGGTTATACACAGTAGAGTGTTTAGTCTATATTTCAGGGATTAAGCAATTTTTAACCAATCTGCTGCAGTTTGAATTCTACACAATACTAAAAACCTGGCATCAGTTTCATGGGGTGTTTACCAGTTCTAGAATTCGACACAAACCATCATTATACAACTTAGGTAACCAACAAATAAGTGCATGACACTCAAGCACACTGTAAAATATATTGAACTCAAAAAAGTTTGAACCTCAAATAATTTGCTAACAAGTATAAAACATGGATTATTTTATCATTGTGATATATTAAAACTGAATCATTTTAATTTTTTTTTATTTAATTTTATCTTAGAAACTGTTTCTTATAAAATGTTTCAAAAGGTCCTATGTTTCAATATTTGTCCTATATTGTACCTAGATTAAAATAGGTTACATTTATAATCTAGCATTATTTAGCTTTCAGCAATAATCTGATAAAAATGTGAGAACATATGTGTTTTTTACATGAAATCATTTCTTTTATTTTAAAAAATTAAAAGCTGAGACTACAAAACTTGAGATAGTTCAAAAAGATTTTGGACTGAATTACATTCATGCCCAGGTGCCAGGAGACCATGATGGGCCCCTGGATATTAAAAAGTTTAAAGATTAGCATTGAATTGTAGAAGAAAACATTAGAAGAATGTTTACACTTGGCCAACTAAAGTTACATGTAGTGGTTTAATCCAGAGTGACTTGGCAACCTGAAATGACACTGTTTAGTTCTTGTTACTGGTCATATTACTATCATATAATTTAAGTTAAATATAAGACATATCACTTTGCACTATAACCAATATTATCAGGTTACATACTCATGAAAAGAAAGTGTTCAGATAGCTGGGAGACCCTCCCTTATAAAGTTTACATAGAAATATGTCATGTTACAAAAAGAATGTGTTTTTTATTTGCATTAACAATAAATAGAATCAGAACTAATAACCTAAAAAACATTTTTTCTTATTAATTGATTTAATTAAAATCTGTCTGAATACATTAAGTCCAATAAGGTCCAACAAATTAGCCTCATTCAGCAAGATCACCAATATGTGTTGCTTTCTGAGCTCTTGCAGATCAAAGCATTTCCATATCCAAATTGGTGGACGCCAACAATAAGAATTGTTTGAAAATGTAGATGTAGGTTGCATAAGCCGCATACCATGAATGTCCATTCAGAGTTATGCAAATATGAATGAAACTATTATGATAACTAAGAGGACAAATGTATTTAAAGCCTCAGCCAGCTTTCAGTGATTACACTGCTGACAAGTCTTCTTCATTTCAGCTCTTTTCAGGTCTGTTCATGTTCTGTTTATTCCTTCTCTTTGCTATGATATTGGATTAATGTTTCCCAGATTTAGATTTGAAAGTTTTAAAGCTTAAAATAATCCATTTAGGTGTATTAGAAGGTTATTTATGTGTTGTGTATAGCTAATGTGATTTTACAGGGAAATTCCAGCCATTTTTCAATATTCCTGCACATTCGTACAAATGAAAGTCATTCAGGGTGGTTTAATGTGAAATGTTTTATTCTAAAGAGTCAAAATTGTTCACAGTGGTGGTGACCGGAACCTGACATCTGAAGAGTTCATTGCTTTTGAAACTGGTTATAAATTCACTGCTTGATGTCTGAGACATTGTTTTACTTTCAAACTATTTTTGAAGATACATTTAGGTTGGAGAAATATATGAATGACAACAGTGAGGTATCTGTATTTAGATTTTTTCAGATTTCTCACTTATGATCAACACTGAGTATAATACTCTTATAGGTTTCCTGGTGTTTTTTATAGTAAGTAAAATTACTGTATTTGGACTGTAGGCCTCACAACTCCAGGTTTTATCAACACCAGTGCATAGAAATCACAGTCACAATAGCTTGGTGACCCTGACTGAGTCTGTTTATATCTCAATGACTCATTTATGCAGAAAGTATTTTTTTAAAATGGTGGACTTTACTTTGAGGGTAGTTTAAACGCAATGAACATGTAAAGAACATGTAAAGCATGACAATAAGGGTTATTTGCATTGTGTAAATGTTCTTCAGATTGATAGAGATTGTGCTGTAGATGGTTGGATATAGTTATAACAATGGAATAACTCTTTTAATGCTATATAGAACCTTATTTTTAAAGGTTCCATTTAGAACCACCTACAGCACATTCACCATCACTCTGAAAAACACTTTCACAATGCTAAGAACCCTTTAATCATGCAAAGGGTTCTTTATGTGTTAATGTTTTTTATATAGAAGAATGTCTATCTGGTTTAATTGTATATATTTATATAAATATTTGTATGTTCCCCCAGAACTTGCCTTGTATTTAAGGAAAAAGGGCAAAAATGGTTTCACTGAGTGCAAAGTTCCTTGTGGTCACTCTGCTGGTGCACCTGAGCCTCATCATGCTGGCCGTGCATGCGGAGGAAGAAGAAGAGGTCAGAGACTTTTTAGTAAACCTGTAATCTGCTGTAAACTACTGCACTGGGTCATATTAGATTCTGCATACAGGACTCAATAACTAATCCTGAATGTGTTCCAACATCTTCACTTTCTGTTCTGCTCATCCAGGAGGAAGCGGAGCTGGAGACACGCGGGAGGAAAGGCCATTCGAAGAAATCTCATAACTGCAAAAAAGTGTGTAACTGAATCTTATTATTCACACAAGCACTTTTAGGAGCCGGGAACATTCAGCCAAGCATGCTATCAATACGCAAGCATGTGTTCCCTTAAAACTCAGTGAAGCCGTTGTTTTATAATATATATATATATATATATATATATATATATATATATATATATATATATATATATATATATATATATATAATATGTTCATTCTGATGCTGGACTGATTGAAAACTGATTGAAAATAGAATAGAAAGTGAAATGAATGTATGACGTATGTCACAATCGCTCATGTTTTGCAGCCTGGAAACCGTAATAAGCCGTTCTGCAAAAAGGGGAAAAAGGGTGGTGCTGCTCCTCCTCCAGCTCCTCCTGCTCCTCCTGCTGCTCCTGCAGCTGAGCCTGCTGCTCCCGCTGAAGCTGCTCCTCCTGCTCAAGCTGCTCCATGAGAACCTCACTTTCCTCTTCGTTCTGCATCTGCTTTTAATAAATCATTTTTCATGACCGAAAATGCCGTTTGTCATTCATTACAAGACTTTAACTCTTTATTTCTAATTTAGTTTAACCTACACTGTTGCATTTATAACATGTCATTAATTTCTATGCATTTGATTTATTAGGAAAGAACAGCAATCCATACTCTATATATCCTGATAGTTACCACCATATCTATACGCCATTCCTCCTTACAGATCTGCTTACACTCAACTCAAAAGTGATGTTGGTTGGAGTTTCACTCAAGTGATGTTGGTGGGCTTTCTTAGGGTCCTAAATTATTGGCTAAAACCAATCATTCTAGAGGATCACATGCTTTTGCCCACAAATATATTAAATACTGAAGGTCTGTGTTTAATAAATGAATGTAAAAGTGTATAATAGCTTGTTGGGAGGATTGAAATCATACACAGATATTATGAAGCAAATCTCTCACCAATAAGCACTAACGTACTTTCAGTAACGTCAGCATTGTTTTGTTTTTTTTACTGTTGTGAATGTTTTAATATCTACATACTTATGTCAATTTTGCTTCTCTTTATACAAGGCCACCTGATTTGCTGTCACTGTAATACGACTAAACAAAACTTTTCTCTCCACCGTCTTTTCTCAGCCTTCAAATCACTGCTCAGCAATCGTAGCTATCAGCCGTTGCCTTAAGTCTTCAGTGCGTTGTCAGTGCGCCAGTGTTTATATTTGAAGCTCTAGTTTATCAATCAACCTTTATTTTCACTCGGGAGTACATTAAGGAAGACCCTCATTTACAACGTCGCCAAGCATTACAATTGCTAAACAAATAGGGATTGAAAATAAATTAAAATGAACTTTAATGAGAACTTAAAATGTAAAAGAAACAATAAGAAGAGACAAAAGTAAGATACATCAAAAAAGAAAAACAAATAAAAAACTGAATAAGAAAATAAAATCAGGAAAATAAGTCAATAAAAGTATAGTAGTAAAACATACAATAGTAAAATAAATAATAATAAACTAATAATAATACAATAATAAACATCAATAAAAAAGAATGGTAAAAGAAAATAAAAATAAAAATAAATAAATAAAAAAACAACTATTAAAATCATAAAACTATTTACTAAAATTAATCACTGGCAGGTTGTGAGGAGGTGGTTAGAAATTCTGAGTTTAAAGTGACTCCAGCAAGCTGAGCTTTAGTGTTTCCTGTAGTGAGTTCCAGCTCGCTGGTGCACTGTAGCGAAAAGCAGATTTTCCCAGTTCAGTAAAAGCTCCAGGAACCTGCAGGGTGATCCAATCACTGGAGCGAGTTCCGTAATTTGTACTATTCTCAGTGAACACTGTTGTGATATATGATAGCATATGGCCAGAAAGTGCTTTAAAAAAAAAAAACAATATGTTTAAAGTAGGATTCTGTTCAGTAGAGTTTTGTAACGGTGTATCCCCCAAAAGAACCACCGGGATTTGGGTATGGCAGAGTCGGCACTATGGATGTGGGTGTGGACTCAAGGAGGCTAGATTACAAGTTCAAGTGCATCCGTGATTTATTTTATTTCACACAAAACAAGAGAAAAACTGAATCAAACGGAAAGAAACACAGATAAACAGGACTGTTACTTGAGGCTTTGCCGCAAGGCTAATCATCATCACACTAGTTCTCCTCTTGTAGTTACAAGCAGCTAACAGCATATCACAGGACTTACACACCGCCCCCCTACAGGTAGCTGAGAAGACCTCAGATGAAAGAACACCGGGTGCTCTTATCGTCAAAGCCCCTCCCAAATAAACTAATAACTCGCCTGAGGGTCGATGTCTAGAGGCGCTAATTTACATACACACACACACACCTGCACAGCTGTTGACTAGTCATGACTGATATATACATAATACCGGTAAGTATTTATTTATTAATTAATTTCTTCCTTTGCAGGTTTTCCAGTTTAAGGACCTTTGCCCCTTTTATTCCCATTTGCCCTCATCCTCTTCTACACAGGACATCAAGGTACAACATAACACACAACTACTACAAGTTAGCTATTCTGGTTGTTTCAGTTAATCTCAGTAATGGGCGTACCCTGCACCATCACAGTACAGAGTATATCATTTTCTGCTTATCTAAAGGCAAATGCCATTCTAACAGCATCTTCAGTTGCCCAGTACAGTGAATGACACAATGCAAATACAGAAACCACGTTCGACACCCGAGTTACATTCACAAATTAACTGCAAGTGCAGAAAACTCATGCAGGTACAGATTTAGTCACAACACAACTTCAGTGTTAATCAAAAACTCTCGAAGGAGACTGAATATCTGTGATGGAAGATCACTGACAGGCGCTTACCGACACTCACCTTGCAGTTCATTTACTTAGTTAACTAGTTAGCACATCAGTGATTGTTCTGCTCCCTCTCTCTCCTCTCTCTGACTCTCTATGTGGAGAAGGAGCTTCTTTATTTCTGCACTCTTGATCTGCTCCTTCTTCTCCTGCTCTTCCATTCTCAGCCGTCCCATTACTCATCTGTTCTGCAGCCTCTCCTCTTTTTCAGTGTCCAGCAGAGCCAGGAAGTCCTCCATCTCCTGTAGAAGCAGATCATGCGTCCGTTCCTTCTCCTCAGTGTATTCTATGAGGTGTACTTCACCTTCACTTCAGTCCAGACCGTTTCAGTTTCAGCTGTCTGGCTGCTGAGAAGCTCCAGCTTTGTATCAGTTTTTATCACTAGTGAACCACAGCTGAGGAAGTGTGGATTGACCATTGCAGGTCTATGTAGACTTTAGGGTAGGTGACGTCATGATGATGCAGTCGGACTCATTAGGCACAAACAGACTTTGAGAGATGTTGGAGAGGGCTGAACATTTTGGACCTCTCGCTTTACAGAGGTCTGCTGGAAAAAGGCTTCCTTACAGGTTGTACTTGTACTATAAAAAAGTCTGGGATGCAGAATTACCTTTACAGACATAGAAGAGAATTTCTTTTGTTGCCCAAAAGGTCCAGATAAAATAGACCACAGGCTTTTTAAATGTGGAAATTGACCCAAATGTTTCTAAGTTAAATTGAGATAAAACTGAACAAAGTTTTGGTTTTAATAATTAAAAATTGTTGCGGGTTTTTGAGAAATATTACTTACAAAATCAACATATGATAAATGTAAACCCTGAATACTTTGGACTCTCTATCTTTTAAAAATAAGATTAAATATATCTAAATAAAAAAAATGTCTAAAATAAAAATGTTTACTATTACATATATGAAGGAGTTTGTAGACTTTCGTTAACTTTTTCTGTAGTTTATCTTTAATATAGATGTCCTAAACTGTAATGTCATAAACAATAGTATTAATAATAATTATTATTATTATCAATATCAGAGTTTTTTGTGCGTAAAGAGAAAAAAAACAGCAGTTACAGAAGCAAAAATATTTCACCAAAATCTACAAGTAAAAACAAAAACAAAGCAAGAAAAAAATATACTTTAGCATTTTGTTGGACATGCCCAGTGGTAAGATAGGTGGAAGGAAATGATTCTTTTCAGTGTTAATTAATAATCACACAACAGTGACATCTGGTGGTCAGACGTGTTCATTACAAGAAGAAGCATGTTCAGAGTTTCAGCCTCTTTTTCAGTGATCAGGAAAATAAAGACTGATGTGAACTGATGATCACTTAAACAGTAGGACCAGTACAATATGTAGTACAAACTAAAAACATTTGGTTTGCAGTATACATAACTTCTGTTACTATATTTGTGTCAAATGGCTGTTCCATTCAGAAGGCAGTATAGTTGGCTGTTTCAAACGTGTCATATTTCGGCCAGATTTGAAGCCGTCCCATTGAATTTGACTTCTGTGTGATAAACATGGCGGATGGAACGGTTGTTTCTGCGGACCATCGCTTTTAAGTTATTTTAATTGTTTAATACGTTTCCTGTCTTTACTGTTATGACTGACTGTTGTATTTGTGTAACATCGTTGCTGTCCAAAGATAAACCTGCATCTCCATCTTTGTTAAACTTTGTTTTTCTAGATCAGTGTGTGAAAATGTCAAATATTCTGGTTCCATTGACTTACATTGAAAGTAAATACAGTTTTCGTCCTCTCCTGTAAATATGCCGCAGATACTTGATTTTCTTGGAGATGTAATTTGTGTTTGTAGATCGCTAGAAGTTGTTACGCTTGTGAAACGTGTCCTTCAGACTGCAGGTGAAGCTAATATCAGTTAGAGATGTTATAAATGAAGAGGCAATCACTGGTTAAACTGTGAATGAGAGCACACATAACGCTTAAATGTTTCTTTAAACTTAACACACTCAGACAAGCCCCAGTGCTGAAGCTCTGTGTGTCTGTCCAGCAGGAACATGAAGACCTTTGACGAGAGGGCCACCTAGCGGATGAACTCTGCAACTAAGAAAAACAGCTCCCCAGCTGAGAAGTGTTGACCATATTGTGAACATATAGCAGAGAAAGCCCCCCTCCTTGCATAGTTCACTGCTTGATGTTCAACCATGAACTTGTGATACATTCATCATATTACATACAGAATTGTTTGAACAAGCTATGATATGGGGGGCAGTGGACTATGATATCTGGGGCAGTGGGCTGTCATATCAGGGGACGTGGTCTATGATATTGGGGGTGGTGGCCTATGATATCAGGGGAAGTGGAGTTATAATATCAGGGGCAGTGGGCTATGATATCGGGGGCGGTGAGCTATGATATCGGGGGCATTACACTATGATATCAGGGGTGGTGGGCTATGATATCGGGGGTGATGGGTTATGATATCGGGGGCGGTGTACTGTGATTTTGGGGCGGTGGACTATGATATCAGGGGCAATGGGCTATGATATTGGAGCATTGGGCTATGATATCAGGAGCAGTGGGCTATGATATTGGAGCATTGGGCTATGATATCGGGGGCGGCGGGCTATGATATCGGGGCGGTGGGCTATGATATCAGGAGCGGTGGGCTATGATATTGGAGCATTGGGCTATGATATCGGGGGCGGCGGGCTATGATATCAGGAGCAGTGGGCTATGATATTGGAGCATTGGGCTATGATATCGGGGGCGGCGGGCTATGATATCAGGGGTGGTGGGCTATGATATCAGGGGGCGGTGGGCTATGATATCGGGGGTGATGGGCAATGATATTGGGGGCGGTGTGCTATGATTTTGGGGCGGTGAACTATGATATCAGGGGCAGTGGGCTATGATATTGGAGCATTGGGCTATGATATCAGAGGCGGTGGGCTATGATATCGGGGGTGATGGGCTATGATATCGGGGGCGGTGTGCTGTGATTTTGGGGCGGTGGACTATGATATCAGGGGCAGTGGACTATGATATTGGAGCATTGGGCTATGATATCAGAGGCGGTGGGCTATGATATCGGGGGTGATGGGCTTTGATATCGGGGGCGGTGTGCTGTGATTTGGGGGCGGTGGACTATGATATCAGGGGCAGTGGGCTATGATATTAGAGCATTGGGCTATGATATCAGGGGCAGTGGGCTATGATATTAGAGCATTGGGCTATGATATCAGGAGCGGTGGGCTATGATATAGGGGGCGGTGAGCTATGATATCGGGGGCATTACACTATGATATCAGGGGTGGTGGGTTATGATATCGGGGCGGTGGGCTGTGATATTGGGGGCGGTGAGCTATGATATTGGGGCGGTGGGCTATGATACTGATTATTATATTTAAAGTGCAGCGCATATTGGGCGGGCCACCATTAAGGGCAGATACCCAGATATACATATTCACAGTCACCCTGACACCTAGCATCAGCATCTCCAGTTCACCTGGAGATCTTTGGACAATGGGAGGAAACCCACCGGGAGAACATGCAGAAAGTACCCCAGACATCCTGGCAGGGTATCAAACCCACACCCTTCTGGCTGTGAGGCGACAACCAAAGAGAAGACTTTAAACATTAAATGGACAAAATAAATAAATAAAAATTAGTTTGAATAATAAAAGGATGTTACAGAAGAGAGAAGGATAAAAAGCTGAAAGCTGCTCAAACACAAACATTTCGATCTGATTTTAAAGGTGTCTGGTGTCGAGGTTCTTCTAATGTTCTAAATGGTTCAAGTCAAGTCAAGTCAAGTGGGTTTTTATTGTCATTTCAACTACATACAGAGTACACAGTGAAACGAAACAACGTTCCTCCAGGACCATGGTGCAACATAGACAGTGCATACAGACACAAGTGCAACACAAACAAACAAGTACGGACAGACAACACAACACAACACAGTACAGACAGAGAATAATAAATAATTGCTGGTAGTGTGCAAATTGTGCAATGTGTAATAAATAGAGTCCAGTGAGGTAGTAAAGTTATTAGTGCAATGCTTTGTGCAAAAATGCTTCCCTTTTTTTTATCTGGGGTAAATGGTTGGAGAAAGATATCAGTTCAGACGTTGAGTTGTGTTGAGAAGTCTGATGGCTTGGGGGAAGAAGCTGTTGCAGAGTCTGGTCGTGTTGGACCGGACGCTGCGGTACCTTCTTCCTGATGGCAGGAGGGAGAACAGTCTGTGTGAAGGGTGGGTGGGGTCATCCACAATGCTGGTTGCTTTGCGGATGCAGCGGGTGGTGTAAATGTCCAAGACGGAGGGGAGAGAGACTCCGATGATTCTCTCAGCTGTCCTCACAATGCGTTGGAGGGACTTGCGGTCAGAGGCTGTGCAGGTCCCAAACCAGGCAGTGATGCAGCTGCTTAGGATGCTCTCTATGGTTCCCCTATAGAAGAGGGTGAGGATGGGTGGAGGGAGACGGGCCTTTCTCAGCTTCCGGAGGAAGTAGAGACGCTGCTGGGCTTTCTTGGCTGTAGAGCTGGTGTTCAGGGACCAGGTGAGGTTCTCCGCTAGGTGGACACCAAGGAACTTGGTGCTCTTAACGATCTCCACAGAGGAGCCGTTGATGTTAAGCGGAGAGTGGTCCGGTCTTGATTTCCTGAAGTCAACAACCATTTCCTTGGTCTTCTCTACATTCCAGTGAAGGTTGTTGACTGTACACCAGTTCCTGGTTTAATAGGAGCACAGTAGCCAAACACTTCTACTCCAGGACTAGCACAATGAACTAAGGTTAGCTCAATACCTCAGAGAGAGTTATGGCTGCAGCATATCAGAAATACATACTGGTTCTAGATCATCAAGACATTTATAGACCAATAAGAGTCTTAATCTGAGGTCTGAAACCAACGAGTATGTTTTAGTTAGCTAGTCGCTACAGAGCATTTAAAAGCATTTGTTATGAACAGTTCATTATGTCCAACCTGCCAGAGGAGCCATCAAATACCTGTTGGGAATTAAAGCGTGGAATTTGATCCAGGACATATATAGGACATAGTTTTCATATAGTCTTTCATATAGTCTTTCATATAGCCCCCCACCCAACCTGAACATGTTCTCCGATACACAAGAAGAGAAAATTAGTTAATACTTACTTCATTTTGATCAGGATAGCAATGAAAAGTTCTGGAGCCACTGAGTTTTCTCCACTAATATTCTGAAATACATTTCATTAGTCCCTCTGGTGGCCAAGGCTCCTTCGCATGTCTATTATTTTATCAGCTATTATAAATTCCTTGCATTTTTATGGATAGAGATCAACAAGTTTTCAACAAGTTGTAGGCATTTCAGTCTTTAGGCTGCTAACATTCTTACATTCTTTCCACTGAACGTTCATTGTTGTTTACCTTTACATGCAAAATTTTTGGTAGCAACTTCTTCAAGATGATTGCTGTTGTGATCTTGTATAAGATTAGGTGATAGTTATTGTGAAGTTCATTAAATGTCATTAGATGTGCCTAGTGTTAGCTGCCTCTAGTAGCATTTGAATTAAAAAGTATTTGAACGCTATTCACTGATCTCTCAACTCAGTTAGTTCATCAGAGCTTTTACAACACATAATTTACAACAGTGTGAAAGTCATATAGTTGTAACCACCAACTGAAACACAGGGCTACACTTTGCATTGAGTGGCAGTTAGTGGTTGTATAGTGACCACTTATCAGTCTTTGACAGGACAACCGCATGATATGCTGCATGTAATGTCTAGTAAACTACTGGACAGCATACAAAGCTGATATTCTATGCTTAAACTTTTCAATACATGCTTTCTTTCCAAATGAGATGTTGGAGTGTGAAAAAGAGTACTGGGCAAAAGTTTGAGGCACTGGGGGACACTGTTATATTTAAAAAGCTATTTTTCTAGACAGGAAGCTTTTATTTGCTCAGCAAAACACTCTTTATTTTTGAAATATTCAAATAGTATTAATGCAGTATGTAGTGCTTTTACATGTCAGTGTGTTTATTTAACCCTTTCCAGAAAAAAAATGAGTTATGCTTCATTACTAAGGAACAAACATGAGAAGAAATGAATTGTTCCTCCAGTAATTCAAGTTGTATAAAGTATATAAGTATACATGGTAACAAAGTTTAAATAATATATATAAAATATATTGTGGAATGATATAATAGCTGTCATTAGTTAACATAGTATCTAAGGTAACTAATATACTAACTATAATGACATCATAATTACTATTAGCTAATACATTAACTAAGGTTAACTAATATACTGACTATAACAATATAATACTTATTGGCTAAGATAGTAACTAAGGTTAACTAATATACCAACTATAATGAAATAATTATTTTTGGCTAGTAACTAAAGTTACCTAATATAATATATGTGATATATCGTAATTATCATTAACTAATAGAGTAACTAAGGTTATCTAATATACTAATTCTAATATCATAATTAATATTGGCTAAGATAGTAACTAAAATTAACTAATCTATAAATTATATTGTGATTTGATCTATTAGATTTCATGAGCTAATATAGTATCTAATGTTAACTGATATATGAAGTATAATGTGAACTGATAACTTAGCTAATATAGTAACAAAGGTTAAAGTATATAATAAACCTAATGTAAACTAATATAAAAGCTATTATTAACTAACATAGTATCTAAGATTAAATTTTATATTAATTATACTGTGTAATTATGTAATAACTATTATTAACTGATAAAGTATCTTAGATGAACTTATGTAATAACTATAATGTGAAATTATATAATAACTATAATTAACTAATAAAGTATCTAGGGTTAACTAATATATTAACTATAATTGAAATTACATAATAACTATAATTAAGTAATATAGTATCTAAGATTAATTTATATATTAACTATAATGTGAAAATATATAATAACTATAATGAACTAATATAGTATCTAAGATTAACTTATATATTACCTATAATGTGAAACTATATAATAACTATAATGAACTAATATAGTATCTAAGATTAACTTATATATTAACTATAATGTGGAATTATATAATAACTATAATTAACTAATATAGTATTTAAGATTAATTATATATTAACTATAATGTGAAATTATATAATAACTATAATTAACTGTACCACAGAGGGGCTGGTCTCTGAATGGTGGGATGGCATGACAGTTGTAATAAGCACTATTAACTATTGTGGCGACCAGAACATGTTAAGAAAATGAAGAGACAGAAAATACTAAAAACATAGTACATAGTACATCTTATAACTGATTAAAATAATTATCATTATCAGCACTGCAGTGATGCTGACGTGGTGGTGTGTGTTAGTGTGTTGTGCTGGTGTGAGTGGATCAGACACAGCAGTGCTGCTGGAGTTTTTAAACCCCTCAGTGCCACTGCTGGACAGAGAATCGCTCACCAACCAAAACTATTTAGACCTGTGGGCAGCATACTGTGACCACTAATAGGAACACAAACTATACGGCAACTATCATCTGTCATCTTTGACTTTACATCTACATGTTAGATCACCGAGGTGGTAGTGTTTAATAGAGTGGACAGTGAGTGGACACAATATTTAAAATTCCAGCAGCACTGCTTTGGTCCTGTGGAGGTCCTGATGTAAGCTCCGTGACTCGCGAATTGTAAGGTCGCAGTCACCCGTTTACTAGGTAGCCTAGCACACACTCCACACACACACCCCTACATCACCATGGCAACCTAGACATGCCTCGCACACACTCATGTCTCCATGGCTACCTATCACTCACACCTGTATCCCGTTAGTGCTAGCGGCAGCTCTTATTAGCACAACCCTTTTAAGCTAGACTAGAGTGTTGCGTTGTTTTCAGTAACCTGAAACTGTGAGGATCAGATCCTACCTGTCCGTGGTCTCCAGGCTGGTGTGTTCTTAAAGTCTTTTCCCAGGTTCTTCAAGTATTGGCATTTCCACAGCGGAACCTCCCTGGAACCCAAGAGAACCCGCAACACCAGCCACATCACCCACCTCCGAGTGACTGAGCCCCACTATGGCGGTGCCCAAAGAGTGAGGTCGGTGCCACCACGGAATCCACAAACTCCAAGCTCAGTATGGGTTCATTTCCCCAGCTCCAGCCGGTCCTCTTTAAGACTCTTTTACGTTTAAGACTGCGCAGTGTTTTCCCCGGCCCCCGCCGGTCCTCTCTAGAGAATGTTTGAGTTACTGCTGCGCAGTCCATTGAAAGTTGCTGCTCTAACCTGTCCACACAGGGCTGAATCTGGGTCTTCCTTCACCGTGGATCGCGAGTGCTGCTCTGGTTCCCCAGGACCATCGGACCAACACAGGAGGAGCGAGTAAGGCTCTTCATCTACACCGGCGATCCATTACCTCCATCCAGCCTGCCCTCTGGATTAGCCGGTGGCTACCGCTAGCCCTCCTGCCTCCAGCCCCTTGGACATTCTCGCTTTAGCGAGCCTTTGAACTGTTTTTGTTGACTTTTGAACTGCTCTATCGCATTAAAAGCCTTGCACATGGATCGCATGTCTCCTCTCGAGTCTGATTCCTTACACCTGACCATAAAAGAACAGGGTAAAAGGAGGCAAACAAGAGAAACAGATGGACTTCAAACAATATAAACACATTTAAAATATTTGGTGATATATGTATATGTATTTATAACTTTGTAGCCTGTTTTGACTTTTATTAAATATTAGAAATTATGAAAAGTCCAGTTCGGCCCTGATCGTCATGATGAGTGTACGTGAATCAGAGATGTTCAAAAGTCAACACAACATATATATATCCCCATATTAAAAGAACACAACAGTGTTTTGTACTCCAACACTTTTCTTTCCTTTGTTTAAATATTTTTATTTTTTTAATTAAAGAAAATGACAATTTCTTTGTTCTAAAGTTCTTTTAAACTTTTTTAGATTATAGAGCAAACTAAAAGTGAACAACAACTGCTGGCTACATTATAATAAAACTTGCTTTACAACTTAGACTTAAGTAGGGTTGTCAGTGGGTTCAGTAGGTCCTAAATGTTTACCAAGCACTGCTATTACATTTTTAGATCACATTTCTAGCTAGAGTCTAGCCCAATGAGGACGCATGATGGGGGGAAAAAAGAATTTATATAATAGCTGTATTGACAAAGTGGCTAGCGTAAAGCAAACAACTTTACGCTAGTGTAAAGTAAACAACCCCCGGGTGTCTTCTCAGATGCTTTATGAAGTTTGGTGTGGTCATACCAGTATCTTCAATTTGTTTCCCACGTTCTTTACACGTTGCCACCATTTGAAGGCTGTCATGTACAGTACTCCAGCCGTAGCCATGCCACCCTCGTTTATTTACGTTTGACTCTTCTCTTCGATTTTCCACTCGCAATTAGCGGATGTTGTGATATGTCACGAAAGAGGGGGCTGCGTCCCAAGTCACCAAATCAAAACTACAGAAAAATGGCGACATATACACACAACAAAAGTATTTTTTTACAACTTTCGTGCACAGTGCCTGGATAACGGACTGACACTTATTGTTCACAAGTCGAGTCGAGAGTCATTAGGGACGAGTTTCAAGTCAAGTCTGAAGTCTTTTTCTAGGCGCTCACTCGAATACCCATCTCTGTATACACTGCATGTCATTAAAATGCATAGTTCTAACTGCTTGTAGTAACGTAGAACATCTTGGAAATGAATAAATATTCTTTGGGAAAGTCTCAGTGGTTTAACTAAAAATGAATGGAGAGCAGTGGAGCTAGCCAGATAACAGGATTAAGGCTGTGTTGAGTAGGTAAAAAAGAACGTTTTATTTCATTATATCATTATTTTATTATCGAAACTGAATTTCAGTGAAGGGTGTCCAGTAATCTCTCAACACATGTCTTTACTACATTACTAAGGTCATAAAGTTGTAACCACCAACTGAAATACAGGGCTACACTTTGCAATGAGTGATGTATCACTTCTTTAGTGGGCTGAATGAACTCCAGCCAGTCTGTGATAGGTCAACCACTTTATTGGATGCTTCTGAGAATGTCTTATTTTAAAGATTGTAAGCTGATGTGAACTTCTGGACAGATTCCAAAACTGCTATTATATTTTTAATTAAGAGTTCTTGCCTTTAAATCCTGCTATTGCTTCTGTTTGCACTGACGGCACTGGCCAGTTTAACATCCCTTTAGTACTGTGCTAGCTTTCAAGCTCCATCAGCCATAATAATAAGAAATAAAATAAATTATTACAATAACTAATTAATAACTAAGAAATCTGGCTTGTTTATGTTTGAACAGAAAAAAATCCTGGTTTTTGGTGGTAAGATGGATCTTTATGGCATTTATAAGATCATCACATATTCAAGGCCAATTTGTTAATCCAGTGGACTGTGTCCAGTATTTGTTTAGGGGCCCTGGGAGCTGGTCCCAGTCAGTAATTAATCCCTGGATCGGGGCACCCAAACTTTGGCACGTTACTATACATCTTATGAAGGAAATTATTATATTATATTAAATATTACATTATATTATATTAATTTTACTGCTCAGTACTTCAAGATTGCTGCTGAAGGAACTGAACACATTCATGCAATGTCTGGGGCGTCCAGGAGAAATCTGGAACTACACTTTGTTCTTCAAACTGGAGCTCAAGATATGATCTACTTCTTTAACAATAAGATATTTATGCTACTTTGTATTGTGTTTATGATTATTTACATCTGTTCTAATGATATCTGATGTTTTTACTGGTGAAGATACACTTATTGCTAAAATAAAGGCTTTTAAACAATCAGCTTACATGCCTCAGACTTTTGCACTTGAATGATATTACGTGCCAATGTTAAGAGATGATTGGATATAGAATGATGTTGAATGAAGTAAATTAATAAGTAGTCAGTGTAATTATTATATTTCATAAGTCTGTTTAATGAACTACAATTTGAGCTGTACTAAGATTACGGCTGGCACGGGATTTGGATTTTTTCTTGGGATTTTCGGCTGCTTCCTAGTACAATGACCAAGGGAAATATTACAACTTTAACAATATCAACACTGTATGTACTCAGAAGACCCGTGTAGGTTCATGGGTGGTTTTTACAAAACTTTCTCAAATTGCCGTGGATAAGCGTTCTGGTTTCCTATACCATCATAACTCCTTACCTTTAGCTAGAGTGCATTTGAGGTGGAGTGGCTCCGACTGCCACATTCGCTGAGCTGGGCTTGGGGCCAGAAGCAGCATCAGGTGACGGTGCCATGGAGGATGCGGTAATTTTAATGCCTGACTGGCCCATTAATTCTATTTCTTTGGCTAACAAGGTGTGGCACAAGGATACTGCACTCGTCCATCCAGTGTGCATCCTGCGTCTTCAGGATGGCTAGGGGGTGACCTGTGAGCATTAGAATTTAGAACTATTTGCCACTTGTGTTTGCACACCGTGGCATTTGACCTCCACATTTAACCCATCCGTGCAGTAAAACACCCACACTAGTGAACATACACCATCCTGAGCTGTGAGCACTCTCACCCAGAGCAGTGGGAAGCCCTATCCAGAGCCCTGCACCCAGAAAGCAGTTGGGGATTAGGAGTTTTGCTTAAGGGCACTTCAGTCGTGTCCTTACGGTTCAGGGGATCGAACCGACGACCTTTCGGGCACAAGACTGGTCTCCTAACCTCCAGCCTACGACGGCCCAAAGGTAATATATTTTAAAAAAAATGAAACAACCCTTTTACTTAATGAAGTTAAGAAGTAAATACAGCCTGTCTAAGCATGAGCAAAGCATCATGCGAAGGAAAAAGGTTAAAGAGGCTCCACCTGCACAAGAAGCTGCTGCCTGAGAACCATCTGCTCATAAAGCTGAGACTTTACATAAAAACAGCTATATTGTTGTACAAAAAATCACAACCTTTAAACATTTCACAGATCACCATTAAATTCATTATAACAAAATGGAGATAATTTGGCACAACTAACAGGAAGAAAACCTTATGTGAGGAAACCAAATATACCACTGAAGAAGCTGCAAAGATTCACAGCAGAATATCTGTCCATAGGTCCACTTTAAGCTGATCATGCCAGTTATTTTCAATAGCAATTGAAAATTGATTTGAGGCATTAAACACTGTATCAATTGTGAAGCACGGTGGTGGTAGTACCATGCTTTGAACACAACTTGGGAGTTTCACCAGGACAATGACCCCTGACATACATCAAAACTGGTCAGGAAATGAATGAACCAGTCGAACATTAAACAATAAATTATATTGTGCTTAAAAGTCAGGTCTGTAAAAGGAAAACAACAAATTAAATTAAACTCTACTAAATCTTCCAAGAAGAGTGGACAAATATCCAATCAGAGATCTGTCAGGAGCTTCTTAATGGCTATCAAAAGTGTCTGGCTACAGTGCAACTTGCTAAGGGACATTTAACAGAGTAGTAAGTGCGCTGTACATACATTTTTGAACCTGTATACTCCATACACAGAAGTTTTGAAGTGGTAATGCAAGTTTTTGTTTTATTTCGCTGAAGCCAAAACCATATTTTAGAGAACGCTACATCTCTCAACACAGCTAGTTCCTCAGAGCTTGACGTCTTTTACAACTATCTTAAAGTCATATAGTTGTAACTGCCAACTAAAACACACACCCAAATTTTGCATTGAGTGATGTATTACTTGTATAATGCGCTGAGTGAACTCTTGTCAGTGTGGGATAGGACTACTGCCAGACTGCCCCATTATGAGAAAGTAAACTCTATTGAACTACTGGACAGTTTCCAAAGCTGATAATATGTTTAACCAGTTTTTCATATTTACCATAGATCTGCATTACTATGTTGCTTCCTTTGGTAAGCACTTTTGGTAAATGAGATGTGTGATGAATCAGGATAAAGTCTAAAGAACTCCAAGTAAACATACACTCTACATTTTAGTGAACATTTTTTTTCTTTTATTTTATCATACTGGAGAAAAGCAAAACATAAAACATAGTGTGCCATATTAAAAGTTTTATTCAATTAAAAAAAACTGTTATTTGCATTAAAGTCTGTCTCTTATAATAAAAAATATCAACAAAACATGTAATTTTTGATTGATCATGGGGCTCTTGGGCCAAAGTATCTTTGTTCTACATCGTTCCATACAATAAAGAACATAAAAAAATAACTAAACTAAGCAGATTCGATTAATGTAATTGTTTATTAATGTAATTGTAATTGTTTTATTGTAACTGTAATTGTTTTATTGTAACTGTTTATGTTTAAACAGAATAAAACTAATGTTAAAACATTTATTTTAATATTAAAATGTATTAAAAAAAATTTAATTAGACATTTATTTCATTTATTTTGTCATTATGGCCAAGTTTTGTATGTGCAGTGAACTGTGCTCTGTCTTTGAGGTTCCTCGAGCCTGGTGGCCTATTTTAAACTCATGTTGACATGATGAGAAACCAAATAGAGTACAGAAGGAATCTAAAAAGGATTTATATCTTCGCTGTCCAAAGAAAAACAAGAATCTCCAAAATGGCAACTTTACAGGAGAGGTGACCAATCTACATTTTTTTAATGGAAGTCAATGGAACCAGAATTTTTTCCAACCTATTTTGGAGCATTTCTATTACTCCATTCATCATGAAAGGTTAAGAAGCACTTTACAGGCCTATGGCATTCCATGGAAACTTAAGATTAAATAACATCCATTAAGAATACAAAAACATTGTACTACTAGAGCAATCGATGGCTAGGATTATTAAAGCTAATTCTAGGACACTAAGTGACTGGTCAGGTATTTTTGATAGATTGTTTGCTTTAAACTTTTGACAATGCTTGTAACAGGGGGGGAGGCATGGGCTTTTATTCTGGTGTTTTTTTTTTGTTTATTGTCCCTGCCATTTTATTTCAGCAATTCTGGCCTTTGTACATAGTTTACGTATTTGATGTGTATTGTTCTTTTTGATCACAAAAAGAAAATTGTTGCATGTTTTTCTTTGGACAGCGATGATATCCTGAAAGACAAGAGTGTAATTTATGAGTTAATTAACAAATCAACCTGAAATTCTCTAAAACAAAAGGTCCAACAAACTAAAAGTATTTACCGTTAGAAAACAATTTAAACCCCTTGGTGGCTACGGCACATATCAGATCCGCAAAATGTGTAGCTCTAAATGCTCTTGCCTCTCACTGCATTGACTAATCATTGCCATGTAGTCAAATGTTTTAGGGAGTATTCTTATAGTAAGAATTTTCATTTCATGTTTGAAGGCGTTGGAGACGTTCGTAGATCTGGATATGGTTAATAAAGAACTATGTAAAAGAGAAGGAATCGATTAAGACCTCCCTAGTTAGTCAGAGGACAAGCGTATTTAAAGCCTGCCTTGGCCACGTTTCAGTGGTCACAGCATCTACTCTGGTAAGTCCTCTTCATTTTGACCTTTTTAGGTCTATGGATGTCTTTGTCAATGTTATTAATATTCAATGCAGTAGTTTTTAAAGGCTTATTCACTTTTGTATTACCAGCTGTTATTAGGAAGGTTATTAAAATGATATAAATAGAAAAGTTGTTCTTAGAGGGAAATTCCACTTTCCAATTCCAATTTTCTTTTTATTAATTAATCAAATCTATGTAAACAAAGTCATTCAGGGTGGTTTGAGGTAGAATCCATCGTTTCAGAAAGTCAGAAGTGATTGTTCCCAGTGGTGCTGATGGGAACCAGTTTAAAACTTTGGTGCATATATATATATATATATATATATATATATATATATATATATATATATATATATATATATATATACATATATATATTGTCTGATATAAACGTGTGATTTGGGCTTGTATACAGCCATTTTTGGTAAGATGCACAGAATATTTTTTTTCCATAGAGAATGAATATGATGGAAGTTTACACTCCGATTTAAGGTACTTCGGCTCGACAGACAGACACCGTTTCACATACCCTGCCTCAGGGCAGACCCCAGACCATGACTGCAGTGTTGGGTTAACACGCCCTCGTCTGTTTGTCATTTTTTTCATGCCTCTGTTTTCTTCATAGAGTCCAATTCATTTTTGCTTACATCTAAACATCATGGTTTCGTTAAACCTACAGCCTAAAAACTGCATGTACACACTGAGGGCGGAACCCCAAACTCTAATTCATTGACATACTGACCTGCACTCCTCTATTTGTCGTGTATTCATTCCTTGTTCCTCCCATATATGTATTTTCAAGCCCACATAAACATTAAGGTTTCGTTAAACCTACAGCCACCAAACTGCATTTTTACACCACTAACTATTTTAAACAATTCTACCATTAGCACCATATACGGTCAGCAGAGCCAGTGCAGCACAACGCAAAGTTTGAGAGTGTTTTTTTTCCCTCCCTTATTTTTTGTTTCTTTGCTGCACTTTTTTTTCTTAACAGGAAATCACATTGAAGATGTTCCTCTCCATAATGTGGAATATTCCATATTTACCTGGTTTATACTCACCTGTCTTTACACAGCTTTGTCAGTTTATAACCATATGTAATCCATTATGACCGTGACTAGGTTTCCCCCCAGAACGCACCTTGTTTTTGAGGAAAAGGGCAAAAATGGCTTCACTGAGTACAAAGTTCCTTGTGGTCACTCTGCTGGTGCACCTGAGCCTCATCATGCTGGCCGTGCATGCAGAGGAGGAAGACGAGGTCAGAGACTCTCTTGTAAACCTGTAAAATAGTGTATTATGTACAATTCTACATTCAGAAATGAGTCATATCTGATCATTTAGTTCTGAAAACAAGAATTAACAATTAATCCTGAAGGTGTTCCAAAGTCTTTACTTTCTGTTCTTCTCATCCAGGAGGAAGAAGAGGCCGAGCTGGAAGCACGTGGGGCGAAAAAGTTTTTCAGGAAAGTGTTTAGATGCAAAAAAGTGCGTAACTGAGTTGCATTAACCACATGATCATTTTTTAAAGAGTCATGTTCATAAAGCATGAAAACATGTAAAACATGTTGAAAGCATATTTTAGATGAAATCTTCTCTGACGGGCTGTTTTGCTGACGCGAATGTTTTACAGATCGGAAAATTCAATAAGAAAATCTGCAAGAAGTTACAGAAAGGTGATGCAGCATCTGACGCTTCTCCTCCTGCGGAAGAACCTCCTGCAGAATAAGCTACAACATGAGAACCTCACTCTGATTGCTGCATTCTTGTTTCGCATTCCTTTTCCTCACTTTCTACATCTGATCTTAATAAAGCTGAGACTTTGCATGACAACTGATTTTTGCCAATTATTACAGTTCTCCATCTGTGGAATCCTAATTTAACTGTATTGTACATACATTGCAGAAATTGATTTATCTCATTTAGTGTTTTTCAGAAATCGTCATCACTTTTAATTTCCCAATAATAATTTATAAGATAATTTATTTAATCATATTCATTTGCACTGAAGGCTGGAGCAGGCGAGAGAGAGTGGCGGACACACTCGCAAGCTTTCAAACAAACAATACTTTTAATAAAGAAACAAAACAAAGGGAAAACAAATGGGTAACAAAGACGGAGTAACAACAACTGGGATACTACAACAAGTTATGACAATGACTGACCGGGACAAACTGCAAACACAGGGTATAAATAACACAGGTCAGCAAGAGGGCACACTAAACACTAATGGGGCACAGGTGAACGAGGCAGGGCAAGGGCGGGGACACAGGAGCACATGACAAACACGAGAAACGTAAACAGTAGCACATGGGAATGACAGGACATAAACAGACACGTGACAGGGCAGGACGTGACATTGCTATTTATCATATTTGTTTAATTTTTTCATGTAATATGAAATTCATTATGTTGGAGTTACAGTCATGTTAGTTTATGAAAGCTTTAGAACTCCCTAAATTTCTACCTACTTAAATATGACCAGGTTCTCTAAATTTCTACCTACATTTGAGGTAAATATGAGCAGGTCATCATTTACAGGTACAAAAAGAATGCAATTAACAAAAACACACAAGCAAGGATATTTTTTGTTCATTTATCAAACTAAATTATCTGACATGAATTTATTAGCCAAATCATGCTATCAGTATCTTGTATAAACAGTAATAATTTCAACCAAACTCCTGTTGATCAGTCCTGCACATGTAATTTTGAGGAATTTTATCCCATTCCTCTCATTTTAAATGGGAATTTTGTCTCATTCAACTCAACTCAGCATGCCAACATGTATCAAATTATATTATATTATACTATATTATATTAAACTTTCCTACAGTACTTGCGACAAATCTAGCAACACACTAAGACAGCGCCAACATGCATAGTATTTGACATCATGTTCATAAGGTATTATCAACCCCTAGTGGGCAGGCAGTAGTCATTATTCAAAAGTCTGTCCTTCTCATGTTAAAGGACAGACTTTATAAAAAAAAAACCCTGCTGGTGGGGGTGAAGATTGTTTGAAATGTTTTTAAAAATATCTGTGTCCTGAAAACTATCCTGAAAACTGTATCTCTCTATCTCTATATAGAGAGTTGTTCCATATATGAGTATGTATGTGAGAAAAAAAAAAACTGATATACAAGCTTTACATGCAAAAATATTTGGATTACATTATGGCTGGTCATTATTCACACAATAGTATAACAGATCTTTTCATATTGAACAGAAACAAATAACTCAAAAAATACTCATGCCATGAAAATATGCAGTCAAATAGACCTAGAAACAATACAAATAAGGTAAAACCCTGATACTTCAGACCTCAGAGAGAGCATGACTCTCTATGCTGTTGCTTTTTAACCTTTAACAAGATGTGGGTCTGGGGGGAGTGGCTGGACACATAGAGGCCCCTCAAAAAACCTGCTCAGGGCCCCCCCTAAACATCTTATCCACCCCATCCTAATTATTTAACAGTGCTATGATAATTCCAAATTCACAGGACCCTGTAATAGCAGGGTGTGAACTGGAGGAGGCGCTGCTGTTACATTAGTTTCCCAATACAATAAAAGAGGAGACAGCTGAAAAACGTTATAACAGAGTGTTATGTCTCTCATTTCTTTAACCTGGCAGCTCCACTTGAGGTCAGTCAGGTCAGAAGGCTTGATATTTGACTGAAAGTTTAAAACATTACAAGCTTTACAAAAAAGTTTGTATCTGCTGGAATTAAAAGTACAATATAAAAGATTTTTAGTTTTAAACATTCTAAATGGCATTTAGGAAAACCAGTTTTGTGTGCATGAATGAGGTGAATATCATGAACTAACGGTTGTTAAGGCCTGCATGATTGTTAGTTATGTTTGTGATTTTCACTTTTACACATGGCATTTAGTTTGCGGTTGGAGTGAGATATTAGTTTGTAGCTGAAGCAATTAAAGATACAAAATATATAAGATTTTTATTTTACAACATTTCAATATGAACAAAAATGATCAACTATTATGAGAACTAATACTGCTCAGTACTTCATTAAGCTAAATCAAGATTGCTGCGAAAAGAACTGAAGACATTCATACAATGTCTGGGGCGTCCAGGAGAAATCTGGAACTACACTTTGTTCTTCAAACTGGAGCTCAAGATATGATCTGCTTCTCTCACAATAAGATATTCATGTTACTTTGTATTGTATGTATGATTATTTACATCTGTTCTAATCATATCTGGTGTTCCTACTGCTGAACATACATTTATTGATGTAAGACATTTGCACAGCAGTGTATATCATCAAGTTATTAAATACATTATACAATATATAGGTTAAGAAAACTAACATACAGAGAGAAGTGCAGGCCTGTTAACTTGTATAATGTACTTAAGTAGCTCTCCAAATAGTTCTATATTTGATGTTCTTTTCTGTTAATTTTGTTTATAGAATGTTTGATATTGTCCACTATTGCCCAATTCACCAGAGCAATTTCCCCATTGACAAAATCGTATATAATAAACAACAATATACAACCTGGAACAAGGCTTGTTAGCATGTTCTTCAGCTTAGGCCATTGACAATAAATTAGGATTCTGGATGCAGTTCCAGTATTTTCTTTCCCTCCATGCCACCACCTTAATTTAAACTCTAGAGAATTACACAGTTCCTTTTCTTATGACATGCAAATGAGCTTGAGCTACTCAACTATTCAATCTCATTATATACACCCAAACCAACTTACAAACTGTTAGAGGAACGAACACTATTATGTAGATCTTATGCTGACTTCATCCACACTTAACACTTTATATATGTATATAGAACACTGCTAACTCCGGCTATTCAATTCCAGTTTACCCAGCATCCTCAACCAGGATAGAATTAATCAGAGATTCAACAAAGACACCAAACATAACACTGAATGGCCTGCAAGGATCCACAGTGGAGAAGGTAGGATCTGTACATAGGTCCACTTAAAGCCATACACTCTACAGCACAGAGCTTCATGGAAGAGTCCCGAAACAATAAGAGAACACATTTGAAGTTTGGACAAACAGAATATGAGTCCCTAAACACATAATTTCTGCTCAGAAGACATTGAACTTTTTGCCCATCAAGTAATGTGTGGTGCAAATATGCACTTCCTGTCACTGCAAGAAAACCACTTCCACAATGAAACATGGTGGTGGCAGCATTGTAACATAGGGATGCTTTTTAATGGCAGGGACAGAAAAACTGGTCAGGACAGAAGGAATGATGGATAGTCAGTCTGCTAAAGATTTGGGACTGGGTTGGAGGCTCACCTTCTAGCAGGAAACTAGTGACTGTAAACTCACAGCTATAGCTAAACTTAAGGATGTAGATATCTTGGAATGGCCTAGTCAAAGCCGAATTGGGAATCTGTGACATGACTTAAAGACATGTTTTGAAAGAGCTGGAGCAATTCTAAAAGAATGGCAATGGCTGGTCATGCTATGCTAATAGAGACATACCCCACGAGCTGTAATTGCAGCAAAGTATTGTCTTTACTGAGTATTTGTGAATGTTTTCTGTTTTTTTTATCCTTTTCTTATCTTTTTTATCCAAAATTATTTAGAACCTTTAACACAATAGGCATGTTGTATAAATCAAATGATACATCAACCCAAAAATCAACTTTAATTCCAAACTGTAATCCAACAAAACAGGAAAAAATACCAAGTGGGTTGGGTGGGGGGGTATGCTTGCAAGGTACATCAGTTATATTTAACATATGTATTCAACCCACTTTCTGTTCATAGACAAGGGCTGTGCTTCTGCTTGAGCAATATAGAAAGTCCTTAATGACCCCTGATTTGTTTAGACACCTTCGCATTCAGATACCACCTTATCACACCCCTGGCAAGCCTGTACAAGTATTCTTGGTGATGTTTGTACATGTCTCCTCTTATGTAAGTGTCCTATTTCTCTTCAACACTGTATCCAAATATGGTGTGCTGTAATCTTATTGGACAGACTGTCATGTTAGTATCAAATATCAGCATTAAAAATTAGGTCTTGTTTACCTGAATATGTGTAGAAATCTGCATTTTAGGAAAGTGGGATGGTGTGTATACATCTGTCAAACGCTATATAAGAGTTTTGGGGAAGAGTTTTGAGCAAGATTCTGCAAATGCAGCACTAGAACGACAAGTCTTCAGAGGGATTCCAGAAAGCAGCAGCCTTAAAACTTTTCTTCATTTTGAGGTAACAAAAATCTATTTTGTTTATGAAAAAGGAAATCCTAAAGATAAAATCTCTTGTTAGCTCGGAATATGTCTGCAGAAACCTACAGTCATTCTTTCATTTCTTTTTCCAGAGACGTTATAATGGAGATACATCAGCTTGCCGTGGTTTTGCTGTTGGCGTCTTGTGCTCATGCTCAACCTGCAGACGTGATGAGACGCTACCAGCACTTCCTCACTCAGCATGTATACGGGAACATGCACGAAGGCCTGTGTAACAGGGAGATCGGTAATCGGGATATCACAGAAGGAAACACCAACAACTGCAAAGAAGTCAATACCTTCATAAAGGCCACACATGATCAAGTCAGAGCAGTTTGCCAAGATGCAGGCATCCCAAGGGGTGGCGGTCTCTATGACAGCACTGTTCGTTTTTCTGTAGTAACTTGTCGCTTACAAAGTGGAGCGAGACGCCCTAGCTGTATGTACCGAGGACAAAAGAGCACTCGATTTATTACAGTAGCATGTGATCATAGATATCCAGTGCATTATGAGGAAGACAGGCTTTAAATGACAGCTTCTAAATGTTCTAACTGTTACTCTAAAGTTCCACAACAACGTACGCATAGAAATGTACATATGTTAAATACTTCCTGCTCTTCTGAACTAATGTTTCAGTGACATTTTCATGGTGATTACTTCCCATTATAGAGGAATGTCTGCAGGGAAATTGGTTTATAATTCATTTTTGATGTGGCTGGGCTTCATATTAGTTCTTTTATATTCATGTTTGTTCTTTTATTACTGTTGCCTGTTTATTGTATGTTAAATCCTGTTTCAAATATCTATTAAATTTTTACTTCTTCTCTTATCTTCTTTGCAGTGTGGATTCTTTGAGTAGTCCTTGAAGTCATCTTTGTGAATTAGATTGACTTCTAGGTAGGCCTTCTTGTATCCACATTCGTTGTGCATTTTATTACTTTGTAGTTCTACAATTACAGACGGTAGTCCATCTTTTTAACAATGCACTCACCATGGCCATGTGTATATCCATATATAATTAAGAGAATTCACACGTTAGATAAAGATACTTGATTTTGACAATATAAAGAAAGACTTGAAATAAAAATGCCAATAATTAAAAAGTCAATCTGATAGATGTTGTTCATGAACATCTGCTGCAAGGCTGCCTTACTAGGCAATACAGGTACCCCTTGAAAACAGGAATCTATAACATTCTTTAGATATATTTATAACTCAAACATTCAATATTTCATTAATTGCAATGAACACCACACAAGGAACATATTGAAACGATACTACAGTTAGTTTTGACATTTGAATGATAAGACACAGATACTTTGTTAGTAATCATTCGTTGGAATTCACCTGTAGTAGTTATTTTATTAATGCAAGTAAGCAAATGCGCTGTAACTATAGTGTTCTGTGTTAAATAAAGCAATAGAAACACATCTAGAATGCGTCTTTGATCGTTTCTAGGCCTTAAACATAACATTAAAATTGTATTTTAGCACTTAAAAAATCAACAACCAGAAATTTACAAACTGAAAACCTGATGTCATTGAAATAAATGTATTATGTTGTTTAGAACTTATTAGTTTTTATAAAAATGGACAAAAATTTGCTAAATCTGTTCATCTTGATAAAATAGGTAACTTCAATCAACAGTTGAAATCAAATTTAAGTTTAACTTTATGTAACAAAGTTTGTGTGTACTGTCTCTACTTTGACTGGATAGATGTATGTGGCATAAATGAATTAAGCTCAAGCAGCAATTTTCTTTTTTTGAAAAAACACTAATATTTAAAAGTTTGCTATTTAAAAGTTTGAATAATTTAAAGCCAATTTAATAGCAGACAAGTATAAAAATAATATTAATTGGTAATTGATAATTGAATGAATATGGTAGCTTTAATAAAAAACAAGAATTTCAGAAATTTTAGATCTTTCCAGAATTATGCATTGTGCTATAGAATGTTTTAAAATGAATGAGTAAAAACATCAACAATGAATTAGTATCAAAGCCCCCTACATTAAACTGTAGGTATGATCATTTAATTGATTTAATTACTTTACCAGAAAATACTACTAGAATTAAAAATATATGTAGTACAGAAGTCTAAATCATACGTTTGGTTGTAGGTAGCAAAATGAGTTCAATATACTTGAGGTAAAGCTGAATTAACATTAAAAACACAACATTTGAAAAAAGGGATAATTATGCTATACAAGTGATCAGCCCATTTACAGCAAGGCTGGACATCTGTCTGTCATAAAAGTAACAATTAGAGACAAATACAATTTAACTGAACTCATAACACACATACTTTTATACTTTTTTGTTACTTACTGAGCACACTGAGTAAAATCCACAGTGCAGGCTAGGAAAAGTAAATGAACCTCAGTGTTAATTAAAAACTAAATGGTAAAAGGTGTTTTAGTTAACGAGTTGAGATTAGAATTGAGTGTTTCACAGGTGTGTTACTCATTAAATAAATGTGCAGCACACAAACCTGCATACTGACACATTGTTCTTCTGAAGAATGGTCAGTGTAAACCATGTTGTGATGCAAACAGTGTTCAAAATATATGTTATAAAGATGCATGAAGCTGGAAAAGGCTACAAAATTATTGCCAAAGACCCTCAAGTACATCAATTCACAGTTAAATAAATGATCTACAAAATGGAGACAATTCAGGACTTTTGCTACTCTTGTGGATGTTCTGTTCCAGCTGTGAAGCATGGTGGCAGGAGCGTCATGGCTTTGCGGCCTCAGCGCCTGGACGCTTTTTTCGATCATTGAGAGAACAATGAATTCAAAGGTCTATCCAAACATTTTACAGGAGAATGTAAGGGCAGCAGTTAATGACCTCAGGCTCAAGAGATGTTGGGTGATGGCACAAGAAAATTAAAGAACGATTAAAAAAGAAGAAGCTCTCGGAAATGACCCAGTCAGATGTTGTGGTTTGACCTGAAGATGGCTGTGTAAGCAAGGCGTCAGAGAAATACTGATGACATTTGCAGGGAGATATGGCCTAAAAGGAAATACTTCATGGAGGTGATGCTGCTAAAGAGGATCTACAAGTTACTACATTTAAGATCCACTTACTTTTTCTAGCCTGCACTGTGGATGTTACTCAATGTGCTGAAAAATAGATGTGAAAAGTACAACTGTTTGTATATTATTAGTTTACTTAGATTGTCTACCTTGTCTACTACTACTACTACTACTACTACTCTGTCTATTCAATGATCAGAGCTAATTTGATCAGTAATCACTGCAAAAATTCATGACATTCCAAAGATCAGTAATGCTTTCTTGCAACTGTAAATGAGCCAATCCAGCACACAACTGTATAACAACTGTTCATTGTGCTTGTTAGTTTGATCAATCACATTTTTATCAGCCTATTGAATAAGCAAAAAGCTTGAATAAGCATTAACGAATAAGCATTAATTATTGATTTTTTTTTACTTACTTTTACACTAATGTAAATTATGTTACAATTCGACTGATATTATTGTGAAATAATATTAAAAACAAATTCTCATTAAGGCCAGTCTAATAGTGTAATATGGTGTAATGTAAGATCCTTTATTGTAATTATTCTTAGGGCCCTCAAGGCTTAGTTAGTTTATTGGCATGGTGGTGCTGCACAGTGTTCATATAACCTGCTCTGAAGTCATAAATAAACTGGTCACCCAAAAAATTCTCCCTCTCTATGCTTTGTATATCTACTCCCAAAACATTAGCAGAGATCACACCACCCTGATCTGGGACCATATGAGTTCTCAGCTGAAGATGCTCATGATATAATGTATTAATAATATATTCTATATGTTCTAATCTTAGACAGAGCACTTTAGTTTCAGCACGTAGCTTGAAACTTTCTCCACAGTTCTAATTTGCATGAATAAAGTAGTGATAAGAAAATAATGCCTATGAAAGACTGTGAAGGAATTCTCTTTTGCATTACAATCAGATTATGCAAAGTAAAACATAGCCTTAAACAAACGACTCCTCGGTTTGCTATTCATAATGGATCACAATTCTTTTCCATCACTGAAACAAGCTCATTAAAACGTACATTCTGTTAAATCCTAAAATGCATTCTTCATTCTACTGAGTTCATTTTCATTTCAGAATTAAATAAAACACACTAATGACCACCCTATTCAAAATATTCTCTACTTTTAAATCATAGTATTTTATTCAATATTACTCAAAAGAGACTCTGTTTAGTGGACAAAGACATGTTTACAGTTTTGGTCAAGAGTTAAAACACATTTTACAAAATATTTAGCACAGATCTCACAAAACAAATCAAAAACATGTAGTGACAGCTTATAAATAATCCTTTCATATCTTTCATATATTCATATCTACCTTCAACAAGAAAGGTATTAGCATTCTTTTCATTGCCCTGGCCAACACAAGTGCTGCAGGGTGCCGACTCCTCAGCAGTGAGCATGCACAGTCCTCTCTCAGGGCTGTGGCTCTTCATGGATGTCACAGAAATGGTGGTGACCCCTGCAATGGCTCTTCCTGGGTGTGGTGAAACTCCTTACAGCTCACAGCATCAGGTCTGGTGCTGTAAGGACTAATGACAATGACATTGCCGTTGAAGAGTTCAGTGTGTATGTTCACTTAATGTGGGAAAGAACTTCTACTTAAACAGGACGGGGCCTTTTGACTGCACAATGACCATCCATAGACCTTCCTCCATAGACAAACTTGCTAATGGGAAATCTAGCATCAGCAACAGGTACACTGTACTACCACCAAGCAGTCACACAACAAGGCTGCATTTATGTCATGATACTGTGTTTTAATGTCTATGAAACAAAGGATAGTTGTTGAGGGAAAACACAAAGACAGATGCAAGAAAAAGAAATATGGATTTCTTTACTGATTATTAATAAAATGTCGGATTGTTATTTAGCTCACAACTGTAGCCATAACCTAAAAACTAAAACTAAACTAAAAAGACTTTTGTGTACTTTTCATGTCTGTTATTGAGCACATTGAGTTACATCCACAGTGCAGTCTAGAAAATGTAATTATGCCCTTAAATTTAATAACTTGTAGATCCTCCTTAAGCAGCATCACCTCCACCAAATGATTCCTGCAGCTGCAAATAAGATTTGTACTGCAAATGTGTTTCAGGGATGCTTTGACTTGGTCATTCCAAAGCAAATCTACTTATTTTCAGCTGTTCCTTATTTGATTTACTTGTGTATTTTGAGTCATAGTCTTGTTGCATCATCCAGCATCTCTTCCACTTGAGGTCATGATACACCTTTAAAATGTATTGATCCACAAAGCAGCACCATGACGCCCCCTTAACTGTGCTGTGCATTTGTGCTAAAAAGTTTTTTTTAGCTTTTGTCTCTTCTGTCCATAGAACATTTTCACAGAAGCACCGTAGAACATCCAGGTGGTCTTGGACAAACTTGATATGGACGTTTTTTTTGTTTTTTGAAAAGCTGTGGTTTCCTTTGTGGCATAAACACCATTATTGATCAGTGTTTTTTCTAAGAGTGGACAATTGAATTCAGTTTTTGTAGTTCGTAGAGTCGTCCATAGGTCTTTTGCTGTTAACCTTTGGTTCTTTCTTACCTCTTCAGAACTCCCCGTTATGCTTATTTAGGGATATTAACAGGATATTCACTCTTAGGGAGAATAGCAAGAGTCCAAAACAGAGTTTTCTCCAGTTTCTTCAACCAGGACTTGATGTAACAATGCATTTGTAACCTTTCCCAGCTTCATATATCTCTGTAACATGTCTTCTAAAAGTAATGTGTATTGTGACATGGTTCGCACTAACCTAACAGATTTGCTTTTATTTAACGGGCTATGTGCCTGTGATACTCACACTTTCCATCTCACCCCCTTCGGTGAAACCATTTTTCTGCCAATGCTTTTTGGCTTTACTGAAGTGTAATTGCGGTGTTTGACTTGCACTTCTACTTGAACACACTTGTTATGCCCTTCATGACCCCTGAATTGTTTAGACATCATCCTATTTAGATACCACCTTACTTCAACTCTGCCAGGCCTACACAAGTATACTTGGTGATGTGTTCTCACATGTCTGTTTTCATGTAGGTATCCAATTTCCCTTCCCCCTGAACCCAAATGTGCTGTGCTGTTGGTTTATTGGAGAGACTGTTATGTTAGTATCAAATGTCAGTATGAGAAATGAAGTCTTGGTTGGTTGAATATGTGTAGGAATGTCCATATTGGGAACGTGGGATCAGGGTATACAGCTGCTAGATGCTATATAAGACGAAGTTGGGCGGATAGAAAAGGAATGTTTTGAGAAAGATCTCTGCAAATGCAATATTAGAAGAGCAAGTCTTCGGAGGGCTTGCAGGAAGGAACGTTCTTTCTCCTTTTCAAGGTAACATAGTCTTCTCCATTTTGCTTTCTCTTTATATCCTAGAAAGGAAACTGAAAAACACAAATACTTCACAGTTTGGTAAATGTCTGAGGAAACCTAGACGTTCTTTCTTTCTTGCTCCAGAGACGTTATCATGGAGATACACCGGTTTGCTGTGGTTCTGCTGCTGGCATTGTTTGCCACGCTGTCTGCTGATGCTCAACCTGCAGACGTGATGCATCGCTACAGACACTTTCTCAACCAGCATGTGTTCGGGAACATGAACACAGGCCTGTGTGACAGCGTGATCAGGAATCGGAAAATCACGGCGGGAAACTCCAACGACTGCAAAGAAATCAATACCTTCATACTGGCCACGCACGAACAAGTCCGAGCCGTTTGCCAGCAAGGAGGCCGACCCAAGGGCGGAGATCTGTATGAAAGCACCAAACCTTTTGCTGTGGTCATCTGCCGCTTGAAAAGTGGAGACAGACGTCCTAAATGTGCGTATGATGGGAAAAGGAGCACTCGCACCATTACGGTGGCATGTGATCGGGAGTGGCCAGTGCATTATCAAGAGGATAGCCTTTTTATTAATTGAGGACTGAGAAAGTTGAAAGTTCAGACTGCAGATCTGATATTAATCAATGTGGATCCAACAATGTAGGAACAGTAGAGTGGATGGTGACTTCATTTTCCAGTTATATTATGAATACTCCACTTCATTATTGGGGTTTGCTTACAATAAAAAGGTGGCTGGGCTTCTGATAAGAATTTATTTTTTCACACTTGTATTGTGTGTTTACTGTGTTTTTTTAAAATGAACTTTCCAATAACCATTAAATTCCACTACTATTTTATCTTCACTCCATCCGCTTTGAAGGTTTCCATTACATGATATATTGTTCGTCCTGGTCTGAGAAGATCAGCGTATTTACATCTTCTACTTTCCATGCATTTGGTATGTACACAGCAGGCAATACATTCAATAGATGTATTGAAGTATTTCAAGAGTATACCATTTAAATAAAGTTCGTGTGGAGCTGCAGTGTACTTGTAGAGTTTTACAGTACCACTAGGGGCAGTAGAATATTTGTTGGTGGATGCAGATCCCAAATTTGTCACTGTTACAGTTTACCTGAACACAGGTAGGCGAATGTAGTGTTACAGTTTACCTGTACAAAGGTAGGTGAAGGTAGTGTTACAGTTCACCTGTACACAGGTAGGTGAAAGTTGTATCTCTGTGCACCTGTACACAGGTAGGTGAAGGTAGTGTTACAGTTTACCTGTACACAGATATGCAAAAGTTGTATCTCTGTGCACCTGTACACAGGTAGATGATGGTAGTGTTATAGTTTACCTGTACACAGGGAGGTGAATATAGGGTTACAGTTTACCTGTACACAGGGAGGTGAATGTAGGGTTACAGTTTAGCTGTACACAGGCAGGTGAAGGTAGTGTTACAGTTCACCTGTACACAGATAGGTGAAGGTAGTGGTACAGTTCACCTGTACACAGGTAGGTGAAAGTAGTGTTACTGTTTACCTGTACACAGGTAGGTGAAGGTAGTGTTAAAGTTGACCTGTACACGTGTAGGTGAAGGTAGTGTTACAGTTTACCTGTACACAGGCACGTGAAGGTAGTGTTATAATTTACCTGTACACAGACAAGTGAAGGTAGTGTTAAGGGTCTTACCCAAGGACTCTTATTGGTGTAGTGTAAGGTGGTTACCCTGTCAGGGAATCATACCCCAGTCAGCAGAATTGAAGTCAACAGTGTAACCCACTACACTATACATGGTTACACTGGTCATGGTCAGAAATCCTGTATAAAATGAAAATTATGAATAAAAACAGTGTTCTGCCAAAAAAGTACAATGGTTTATACTGAGTACTGAGAGTCCCGCTTTAAACCTTATATACAATATTTAGTGATTCGAAAATCAGCATCGTTGTAAAATCAAAGACTTTAATTTTTATATTATTTATCTATGTTGGGCTCAACACTAGAGCATGTGTTGAGTTTGGTAAGCTGCTCAATGATATAAAATGTTTTTACATTCATTATTATAATTTATTACAAATTTTAAAGTTTCAAACCATATACTCCAAATTCTAACCAATATCAGCTTCTGGTACTAACATGGTTGTGGACATGATCCTCTTACTTTTTGAAATATGGCAATAAGCATGTACCATAAGAGGTGGTGTGTGAAAAAAGACACACTGAAAACAGGAAAAACAGCTTCTAGTTGTGGGCAGCAGCTCTCAGCTTGGCCACCAGCCTACGTTTACTTCCGTTAACAATATGTAATAATCATGTATCTATGGTACAGAGCACCCACTATCCACAGGGTTCATCAGAAAAGACCTGCCACCATTCAGTTACCTCAGTGGTACCCAAACTTAACCTTCCTTTAGTGTTTTCCCTGCTTTAACCACACAGCTAATCAGCTCCATTCTTAATGTGTTGAAGCAGAAATAAAGGAAAATGTGCATGAGAGTGGGTCCTTCAGGATCAGGGTTGGGAACCTGTGAGGTACCTCATATCAGAGCATATTTCTGCCTATTACTACCTTTTTCAGCTAATAACATTGACACATTACTTTATTTGGTACACAGTTAAAACAGATGATTTGACATATTAAAGGTTCCTCAGCTCAGGGAGTACTATATAGAACCATATCAAAGACAGGACTAGAAGGGTCAAACCACATGGGGTGGCCTGTAGCTTGGTAGATGAGGTGAACTAGCAATTAAAAGGTTGTGGGTTCAACTTACAGGACTGGCTGGATACTCCTATGTGTGCCCTGGGGAAAAGCATTTCATGTGTTTTCAATGTGTTGCATCACTGTCTTATAAGTGTTTTAGAAGTCAAAAGCGTAGATCTTACTCTTTTTCAATTAATAGAAATTTTAGTAAGTAATTAAGGGGGATTCTATTTTTTATTTTCCAATTTCCCAAGTCATTCAGACTGGTGTGAGGTGAAACATGAATATTAATAGTCGTTTAACAAGTCAGAACACAGTGGCAGAGATAGAAACCAGGCAGCTGAAGAGTGTAATGCATGTTTAAAATTTAAAGCTATCTAGCTTAATGATATTGCTGAAGAAAGCTATTACATGGGACAAATACTTTGCTTGATACCTAAAACATAGTTTCTAATAGCTTTTAAATGGGAAAAGCTTTGAAATGGGAAATAATTTGTAATCCGTTTATGGCAGAGGGGAACATGTAAGTTGCTGTAAAGCAAAATAGCCCCCCAAAAAAGTTTACTTTTACATATAAAAAGTCAGAAGGACACTAGTGGATACACTAGTGCTTTGGGATAGCAAATAAAATGTATATATTGTAGACATCATGATCCCTGGTTACTGTCATAACCACTGTAAAGAAATAAATTCACTGTTTTACTCTGAAACATCTACATAACAATGTTTACATTAACATCAATGTAATTCTTATAGAATTCCCTTAATTAATTAAGAAAATAATGGAATTCTCCTTAAGATGCTTAGGTTAGCTCCTTTATTTCTCAGCTAATAAAAAAATTAACACCACACAAGGAGCAGACTGATATGAACAGCAAACTGGGTAAGAAATTTGAATGATCAGATTATAGCAGTAGACACGTCATTAGTAGTCACTGGAATTCCTTCATAGTAGTAATTTTATCAATGCAAATTGGAAGAGCGGGGAGCTTTCAGGCAAATGTGTCGTAACTGTAGTGCTCTGTGTCAAATGAAGGTCAAATTGAGAATGCATTATTCACCATTTGCACACAGTAATATGAAATTGCATTTAGTACATACTGTATAGCAATTAGTACTTGCTTTAAAAATTAAATTGGAGAATCGAAATTTGGTAATTTTTTTATTTGAAGTGGCTCTTTTCTTATCTTTTCATAACACTCAACAGACTCTCAGTAAAATTTCTACACATATCAGCAGCAATACAACATCTCAGTACATTCAGTATTTTTAGGTGGATAAATTTTGAACATGTAATAACTGGTTATAACACAGATGATGCCAACATTCTTAACAGGCGGAATTTCAGCTGAATTAGGTTTTGTTTAACATTAGGACTGCATCCAGAGGAAGGGGTAAGATTTAGGTTTTGGGTTGAGGTTAGTTTTGGGGAATAAGGCCAGGGTTAGGGTTAAAATTAGACTTTGGCTTGAGGTTAGAGTTGGGCAATAAGGCCAGGGTTAGGGTTAAAGTTAGTTTTTGGGTTGAGGTTAGAGTTGGGCAATAAGGCCAGGGTTAGGGTTAAAATTAGTTTTTGGGTTGAATTAGAGTTGGGAATAAGCCCAGGGTTAGGGTTAAAATTGATTTTTGGGTTGAAGTTAGATTTGGGAATAAGGCCAGGGTTAGGGTTAAAATGAGTTTTTGGGTTGAAGTTAGAGTTGGGAATAAGGCCAGGGTTAGGGTTAAAATGAGTTTTTGGGTTGAGGTTAGAGTTGGGAATAAGGCCAGGTTTAGGGTTAAAATTAGGCTTTGGGTTGAAGTTAGAGTTGGAATCAAGGCCAGAGTTAGAATTATAATTAAGTTTTGAGTTGAGTTTAGGGTTTGGACTAGGGTCAGGGTGATAGTTGGTTTTGGGTTTTGAGTTGAGGTTAGAATTATTATTAGGGTCAGCGTTGGGTTAGGATTAGTTCTTGGGATGAGGTTAAGGCTAGGGTTTGTGTTGGGATTTGCTTAATGTAAGTAGCATATTGTAGCAAAAATGGAGATGGGAAATGTTACATGTTCAAATGTGTGCTCTTTGATCACGCCGACAATGAAGACCACCACCCAGCGCAACTGAGCATTGGAACTGGAACTCCCCTGCAAGAATAACAAAATGACCCATCAACAGTCCAACTTTAAGGTAATTACTTCAATGTATTCAGATTCAGTTACTGATACTTTGTTAAAAGTTTATTTATCAACACAAAGGACCATTTGAAATAAAATGTTCACTGGAAAACCTTTACAGGTCCTTTGAGAAACCTTTGAGTTTGTGAATGTAATGTTGATTATAGTAAACAAAAATTAAAAGTTTATTTTGCTGGGGGGCTATTTTGCCTCACAACATCTATATACCTCTGAATGTATTTTAAGAAAACATTTTAGGATAAAACATCTTCTCAAAGCTGTCGTAAAACAACATCTCAGTTGTTAGGCAGCTTATCTAAAACAATGGAATGTAGTAACATTATATTATATCATATTGATGATATATATTATATCCCACACATTGCTATTCAATCAAACTGGGTAAAGTCAGTTATTAGTGAAAGAAAACTGAAACAGTGTAGCCTACTTGACTTTTTTATACTAATGCAATTCTCTTTAGATTAAGATAGTTTTTTATTCATTAAAATACATGCATATTAATTTATGTACATTTTGCATAAACCAGTTACAAAAAGAAATTAAAACACAATTCATTTATTTCATGTTATTTCTCATCATATAATATTTTACATCAAACTATTCTGAGTAATTTTGTTCCTAACAATTAAATAATGTAGACATGTTGAGACATAGGGAAAAATCAGGAATAACTATACATTTTCTGGGAGCAGAATTGAGTCTATTCCCTGAGGACAAAGTTATCATGTACACTCTACAATGTACACATACTGAGTTACTTTAGTCATGCTATTGTTACACGCAACAGAATTCAAAAGGACATATAGAAAGAGTTTGCCCAAGTAAACTATTGCTGATATCCAAATCAAAGGCAAATGGCAAACGCAAGAGAAGAACAAGTGTGCTGTTAGACACTGATATGTCACATTCACTATATATCTTTACTACTGCTTGCAAAACACATGCATCATTCTTCAGAACATGCTTTAACTGACTGAGAATGATATATTTAAAGTTCTTGACAACAAAGTTTTGTAAGCAACGCAAATGCATATCAGGTGTGCGTTTAGGAAGGCACTGCAGGGTTACGTCCACTCAAGTGTTTGGCGGAGGAGGACAGTTAATTGCCCCCATCCCCAAAATTCTGCTAACGGCATCCAGGTGACTTTTTATTTTAGTTAAAAGATGATTTTTCATTTTTACATTTGACTCAAATATATCCAGTTATACAGATACCGTTTAGTCGCCCTGGTTACATTTTATGTCTTGCTATTTTGTGCGAATAAATTACACTTACACTCCAGAGAACAATTTGAGTATTCCACAGTGGCTGTTTATACATATATTGTCACTGTCCAAGGAAAAACATGCATCTCCATTTGTATTGGGTTTTTAAAACACGACAGCTGTTGTTTACATTGTGTAAGCATTTTATAATGGATGGACCAATAAAAACGCTCCAAAATAGCTAGGAAATAATTCTGGTTCCATTGACTTACATTTAAAGTAACAAATGTTTTTGTCCCCTCCCTCAAAGTTGGAAGTAAATGTTATGTTGCGCATGTGGTTGTCGAAACAATGCCATGACAGATGTTTCCTGCAATCAAAACCAAACAAAATATTAGCATGTGAAAATCAACCATCATATTTCATTGAACCACCTTTAACTTTAATAACAGGGGGCACATTTGCCATGGCATTATTTCCATACAGCATTTCCATTGTGTTCATTTTTTGGCTAAGATCTTGATGATGGGAAAGGCGAACCACTCCATAAAGTCTTCTCCAGGACTTTTAAAAGTTTAAGGATCAGGACATGTGGTGGCCAGTTCATATGCAAAAATGATTCCTCATGTTTCGTGAATCACTCTTTTCAAAATCTAAGCTTGATTAATTCTGATTCTTGCTTTTTTCTGTTAGCCAATTAATGATTAAAAAAAAAATCTCAATAACAAGTGTATTTATGTTATAATGTAAATGCAGCAAATAAATTCAGCAACATCTCTCATGCTTCTTTACACTTATAATAAAAAAGATAAAAATAGAACATACTGAACTTTCCACATAGTAGACCCACATTAACAATTTCCATTGTGTGTTTGTAGACGTTGTAGATGTTCATAGATCTATGTAAAATTAATGCACTAATATAAATTTGCATGGTCCAATTAGATTACACCTCAGTTGATTACTGGAGATTGTATTTAAAGCCTCTCTCATCCATGCTTCAGTACTTCTTCTTCAACTGGTAAGTCCTGCTTGCTTTGGTTTTTAATGTAGTTTGTCTTACTTTACTGATTTTAGGTCTAATTTCTACTGACTTAATCTCAGTTTGGTTTTATAAAGTCAGTGCAATTATTTGGGTCTTTAGACAGAATTAACTATCTGTGTATCAATGTTGAAGTTCTTGAAAAGCTATAAAAATATAACTTCTCCATATTTCTGATTTGTAAAAAATATATAATGTAACTATTGGGAAAAAAATGTTGTTTTTTCCTTGTTACATTAACTTTATTCTAAAAATGTTATTACTGTACTGTAATTATTGTATTGTACATGGAGATATGAGATTTGGTCAAGGACAGTATTTTGTAATTGTATTTCTAAAACATTATATTTAAATATCGCTAAACTATTTTTTTCCCCTCAGAATGCACCTTGTTTCTGAGGAACAGCAAAAATGGCTTCACTGAGTGCAAAGTTCCTTCTGGTCACTGTGCTGGTGCACCTGAGCCTAGTTATGCTGGCCGTGCATGCAGAGGAAGAAGAGGTCAGAGACGTTCAAATAAACCTGTAATTGATCTAGAACTATAAATTCAACAGTGCACTCATTCATGAGCTCAGAATTTCAGATTTAATGAAAATTAGTTGAAAAAGTGAATTTTGCTTCTGCACAAATTAAACTCCACTAATCTTTACCTTCTTTTCTTCTCATCCAGGAGGAAACAGAACTGGAAAGGCGCGGGTTTACAAAGTCTCTGAAAAGGTTTTTCTGCAAAACGGTATGTACTTTTCAATCATGAAACATTTTGTGGCAACTTTGTAAAACAGATTGATTACGTCAAGTATGATATAAAAAAAACTGCACACATTATTTTATTTTCATCTCAAAATTCTGTTGCATGTACTACTTTGTTTATTGATGTAGCTCACACCGATACTGTGAAAAGTGAATTCCTTGTGTGGACAATTCTATGTGTTTTTAAGAATTTTAAAATGATTTAATAAAAAAAATTAATGGCATTAATGATTACTTAGCACTTCAGTAATGTCAGTGTTTCTGATATATTTCATGAAGGGACTTTGCAAGAAGAAGACTAAAGGTGCGGCAGCTCCTCCTCCTCCTGCTGCTGCTCCTCCTCCTGCTGCTGCTCCTCCTGCTGATGCAGCTCCTCCAGCTGATGCTGCTCCTCCTCCGGCAGAAGCATGAGAACCTCACTTTCATCACTGTGACATGTTTTTCATCTTCCTCATCCTACATGAGCTCCTAATAAAGTCCAAAAACTTAGTATGAAGTTTGCTTCCTGTATTTCATTATTATTTTCTTTTAGCGATGTTCAACATATTTAGAATCAAAGTAAACATGTAATGTAACAGTACGTGTACATGCAATTTGCTTATTAAAAAACACAGTATAAAAAGGTGGGCATGGGACCAGAGGTTGTATTCATTTAGATGCTCATTATACGGTACATTAGGAGTGATTGGAGATTATGAAATATAGGAAAATCCAAAAGCCTACATAATGTCCAGACTGGGTTGTGTGCAGAACTTTGGGCACCTCAAAGTAACTTATATACATTGGAACAAAATGTGATTTTACAGGCTCCACGGTGAAACACACAGCACATTATCTACAGAACATAAATACAGAGACAATAAATCTACAAAACATAAATACAGAAGACAATATATTTATAGAACATAAAAACACCAGAAAATAAATCTATAGAACAAGAATACAAGTCAAGTCAAGTCAAGTCAATTTTATTTATATAGCGCTTTTTACAACGATGTTGTCTCAATGCAGCTTTACAAAGTTTTGAAAACAGTTATAACATATATCCCCCAGTGAGCAAGCCAGAGGCAACAGTGGCAAGGAAAAACTCCCTCAGATAGAGGCAGTGTATGACTGAGGCAGTCTCTGGCTGAGGCAGTCTATGACTGAGTCTTTATGTAAAGTGGGCGTGAGCTGAAACCCAGCTGAGTCCCATCCTATCTCAGTGCTGGTGCATCTGGATGGCACAGTGATGTAACTGAGGGTGTAGCAGTAAATGGACAGGTGAGCTGGCTGGTGATGGTGGGGTGATGGCCTGATGATCAGTCCTTCAACAGATGGGAGGACAGTCATTTCTTCAGGAAGAGTAAAGAGAGAGAGTTAGTTGGGCTCGGGAGTAAGACTGTAGAGAATATGAATTTTCAGAATTTTAGAGTGTGGTTGGTGACTCCGGCAGATCTGACTATAACAGCCTAAACTAAAAGGAGAGAACCAGAAGGTAACATGGACATAAGAGTACCCTGAGACACTGGGGTCCCCCCACTCCACCATCAACAAACCTGTGTGATCGCGTGAAGTGGTGGAACAACAGCACCAACATCTCAGTTTACCATAAACCTCTGTGTCCAAGAACCCCCAGATCTCCTGCCTTTATCTAAAAGAGAAGATTAATAACCAAAAGCTACACTAAACAAGTATGTTTTCAGTCTAGACTTAAATATTGAGACTGTGTCAGAGTGCCGAACATTAACTGGGAGATTATTCCACAATTTTGGGGCTTTGTAGGAAAAAGCTCTTCCCCCCATTGTAGTCTTCTGAATTTTAGGAACTATTACAAAACCAGCATCCTGTGATCTGAGTGAACGTGGCGGTTCATAATAGGAAATTAGATCTTGCAGGTACTCTGGTGTGAGACCGTGCAGGGCTTTATACGTCAGTAATAGAATTTTATAGTCGATACGGAATTTAACAGGAAGCCAGTGTAGCGTTGATAAAACTGGACTGATGTGATTGAATTTCCTGGTTTTAGTTAGTACTCTAGCTGCAGCGTTCTGAACTAACTGTAGTTTATTCAGGTTCCTGCTGGAGCATCCTGACAATAATGCATTGCAATAATCTAGCCTTGAGGTTATAAAGGCATGTATCAACTTTTCAGCATCAGACACAGATAACACATTTCTTAACTTTGAAATGTTTCGCAGGTGAAGAAACGCTGTTCTTGTAATATTACCTATGTGTTGATTAAATGTCAGATCTGAGTCAATTGTTACACCAAGATTTTTGGCTACTGAACCAGGAACTACAGAGAAGTCAGCAAGATTTAATATTAAATCTGAACATTTAGTCCGAGCAGCCTTTGGGCCGAGGAGGAGAACTTCCGTTTTATCTGGGTTTAAAAGAAGGAAGTTCTGTAGCATCCAAAGTCTAATATATCTTACACAATCTTCTATCTTATTTAATCTGGATTTATCATCTGGTTTGGCTGATATGTACAGTTGTGTATCATCGGCATAACAGTGGAAACTAATTCCATGTCTATTTATAACTGAGCCTAATGGTAGCATATATAGTGTAAATAACAGAGGACCTAAAACAGAACCTTGTGGAACTCCATATTTCACTTTTGTAGTGTTAGACGATACATTATTTATCTTTACAAACTGAAAGCGATCACTAAGGTAAGATGTGAACCAGGATAACGCTGTTCCTGTGATTCCAACTATATTTTCTAGCCTGTCCAAGAGAATAGTGTGATCTATAGTGTCAAAAGCTGCACTTAGATCGAGTAACACAAGTAGAGATACGTGGCCCTGATCAGAGGCAAGAAGAAGATCATTTGTTATCTTAACTAAAGCTGTCTCTGTGCTTTGATGTGGCCTAAAACCAGATTGGAATTTTTCATATATGTTGTTCTTATGTAGATGAGAACAGAGTTGGCGAGCTACAGCCTTTTCTAAAATCTTAGAGATAAAAGGTAAATTGGAAATGGGTCTATAACTGGACAGTTCTCTGGGGTCAAGATTTGGCTTCTTTATCAAGGGTTTTATCACAGCTAGTTTAAAAGACTTAGGTACATGACCCAGACTAAGAGAAGAGTTGATGATAGTTGAGATGGGTTTAATAATAGCTGGTAATACTTGTTTCAATAGGCTTGTTGGAATCATATCGAGTGTGCATGTAGCAGAATTTGAGGAAGAGATAAGTTTTTCTAGTTCTGTCTGCTGTAGTGGAGAAAATGTTTCTAGTCTTTCTTCTAAAATTACATTTTGTGCTGTTTGAGCCAAACCGGATGAAGGATAGGTTACTCGTATTGGTAGAACTTTTTGTCTAATATTCTCGATTTTGCTATTGAAAAAGTCCATGAAATCATTGCTGCTGTGGTTGGCGGGTATTTGAGGTTCAGATCCTGCCTGATTTTTGGTAAGTTTTGCGATGGTGCTAAATAAAACTCTAGGATTGTTTTTGTTGTGTTCGATGAATGAGGACAGGTATGCTGAGCGTGTTTTAATAAGTGCCTTTCTGTAACTGCTAAGGCTGTCCTTCCAAGCAGAGTGAAATACCTCTAGCTTGGTCACTCTCCATTTGCGTTCTAATTTCCGTACTGTCTGTCTTAAGGTGCGTATTTCATTGTTGTACCACGGAGTAAGCTTTTTTTGTTGCATCTTTTTATTTTTTATAGGTGCATCGTTGTCTAAAGTTAGTCGGAGCGTATTTTCTACGCAGTCAGTTAGTCTGTCTAGCTCTGTTGGGTCTGATGATGGATAAATCTGGAAGATTTTCAATAAAGTGCTGAGATGTATTGGGCATTATTGAACGTTTCATGCAATAACGGGGTGATGTACATACATTTTTACTAAGACTCAATTCATATGAAATTAGGTAGTGATCTGAAATTACTGAAGTCTGTGAACGAACAATAAGATTATGTATATCAACACCTAAAGTCAAAACTAGATCTAGTGTGTGATTACAGGAATGTGTAGGCCCTATTACATTCTGAGCGAGGCCTACAGAGTCTAAGATAGATGAGAAAGCCTTTTTTAATGGATCTGCTGAGTTTTCAAAGTGAATATTAAAATCTCCTGCGATTATTACTTTCTCAGTGCTCACTGCTAGATCTGCAACAAAGTCACTGAATTCTTTTAAGAACTCAGAATAAGGTCCTGGTGGTCTATAAATGCTGACTAGGGTGAGTACACTTCTATTAGTGGTCGGATTGGTGATGTTTATGAGAAGAATTTCAAAAGAATTGAAAGTTGAAAGTTACATAAATCAATAAATCTATAAAACATAAATACAGAAGACAATACATCTATAGAACATTAATACACCAGTAAATAAATATATAGAACATAAATACAGAAGAATATAAATCTATAGAACATAAAAACAGAGGACAATAAATCTATAGAATGTAAATACAGAAGACAATAAATCTATAGAACATAATTACAGGAGACAATACATCTACAGAACACAAATACACCAGAAAATAAATCTATAGAATATAGAAACAGAAGACAAATCTATAGAACGTAAATACAGGAGACTATAAATCTATAGAACATAAATACAGAAGACAATAAATCTATAGAACGTAAATACAGTAGACAATACATCTATAGAACGTAAATACAGCAGACAATAAATCTATAGAACATAACTACAGAAGGTAATACATCTATAGAACATAAATACAGAAGACAAAAAATCTATAAAACATAAATACAGAAGACAATAAATCTATAGAACGTAAATACAGAATACAATAAATCTATAGAATGTAAATACAGCAGACAATAAATCTATAGAACATAAATACAGAAGACAATAAATCTATAGAACATAAATACACCAGAAAATAAATCTATAAAATGTGAATATAGAAGACAATAAATCTATAGAACGTAAATACAGCAGACAATACATCTATAGAACATAAATACAGAAGAATATAAATCTACAGAACATAAAAACAGAGGACAATTAATCTATAGAATGTAAATACTGAAAACAATAAATCTATAGAACATAATTACAGAAGAAAATAAATATATGGAACATAAATACACCAGAAAATAAATCTATAAAACATTAATACAGAAGACAACACATCTATCGAACATAAATACACCAGAAAATAAATCTATAAAACATTAATACAGAAGACAACACATCTATCGAACATAAATACAGAAGACAACACATCTATAGAACATAAATACACCAGAAAATAAATCTATAGAACATAAATACACCAGAAAATAAATCTATAGAACATAAATACAGAAGATAATACATCTATAGAACATAAATACAGAAGATAATACATCTATAGAATGTAAATACAAAAGACAATAAATCTATAGAACATAAATACCGAAGACAATAAATCTATAGAATGTAAATACAAAAGACAATAAATCTATAGAACATAATTACAGAATACAATAAATCTATAGATCGTAAATACTGAAGACAATAAATCTATAGAATGTAAATACAGAAGACAGTATATCTACAGAACATAAATACACCAGAAAATAAATATATAGAACATAAATACAGAAGACAGTAAATCTGTAGAACGTAAATACTGAAGAAAATAAATCAATAGAATATAAATACAGAAGACAATATATCTATAGAACATAAATACAGAAGACAATAAATCTATAGAACGTAAATACAGAAGACAATAAATCTATAGAATGTAAATACAGAAGACAATATATCTATAGAACATAAATACACCAGAAAAAAAAATATAGAACATAAATACAGAAAACAATACATCAATAGAACATAAATACAGAAGACAATATATCTATAGAACATAAATACAGAAGTCAATATATCTATAGAACGTAAATACACCGGAAAATAAATCTATAGAACATAAATACAGAAGACCAAAAACACTAGACCTGATAACTAAATTTTATATTTATAAAGAAACACGGATGAATGGATCAATAAAAAATAAAGTTGCCATTTTTGAGATGTTTTTCTTTGGACAGTGATTTGCACTGTATTCTGTTACTGTTGTTCTGGCTGTTACCTTAGTGACTGCTATGTTATATACGACAGACTTTATGCTACTATGTCACAGTATGTTCCTTCTTCTTTATACAACTCTACATACTCTACAACTCTTGTGTCCCATTCTGTATTTAAGGTTTGTCTTTTGAATGTATTGCACTCTTTGGTCTGCACTGTGTATATTGTATTGTTTTGCACTTGTGATTTGTGTTGAACGTTGCTGAACTGAAAATAATGTCTCTTGTATCTTGAATCAAGATTTTTCTTTCCAGATTGCTGTAGAAGTTGTGTTTCTCATAGAAATGAGATAGCTAGACTGTGGAATGTTTAAATATTTTATTTGTACTGCTGGATTCGGTTTGTTGCCTATGGTTACAGCACAGTATGGTAAAGCCATTTAAACACGCCAACTATTTGTCCACAAAGTTCTTTTTCAGAACCAGAAAACCTTTCATCGAGTATGTTACACATACAAGGAATTAGTCTTGGTAAGTGCACATAAGTGTAACACATATCGCATAGTACAGACCAGACAAGCACACAAACTGTTAACAAGCATTAAAGCACTTGTTTTATAAAATAAGTCAAGCATAAGGAAGCATAACAAAGAGCTAATGTAATAATTATGAATTATGTTGTAATACAAAAATATCTAACTTAAATGTTCAACCAGCAGATGTTCAGAAATAAAAGCTACATAATTTGTCTAAATGTATTGATTAAAGCTGCGACAACCCTTTATACACTATACAGTCATAAAACTATAACATTCACATTTAGCCCATTTAGCAGTTAGTTTTACAACTTATAGTAAAGCCTTTCAATCAAAGTTCTCAAATATTCATTAATGAATACAAAAACCCAGAACCAAAATAACCCTTCAAATTCATATTCCCTTGATGCTAACCTTAAATGCTCCCACAGTCAGAAGCCCACTATATTCAACTTACCTTGAAAACCAGTGCACTCACACAGAACCCATTAGAACTCCTGGTAAAGATGTGCAGAAAAGCCTATTTCTTACAATGACAATACAAGAGAAATCCAAAATTATCCACTTTTAAGTAAGTTCAGTTAAAATTAAAATTCTCCCTAAATTATGTAATTTTTCCCAAAAAAACATACATTAGTATAATACATGCTATGATATGCTTTGGATTGCTGTCCGATCTCAGGATCCAACCACACCGGTGAAAAGAGGAGACCAGAAATCCAGTATAACCGGCAAACACTGAAGAGTGACATATAACTCTAACCTTAACAATTACTGCAAAAACCAAACTAACCAATTTTATACAAAATACTTATTTAAGTTAAATAATCACATAGTATGTTTTACTAGTGTCAGTACACATGGGATAGAAGTCAGTAGATTATAGAAGAAAATACTTCTTGCCTTAAAATGAATTTGCATTTGATTTTTTTATCAATGCAAATGAAAATGTCCAGCCAAGTAGATCCAATATGAAGAAGCAATGCTTAGGTTATTTCAATGATGAGACTGTAAAATTTGTAATAGATTTATTTGAACAACTGGATAGGTTTGCATTTAATATATAAATTCTGTACTCTGTAAATAAGAAAACCAGGCTTAATATGTTTCTTTTTGGGTTAATCAGTGAACAAGTGTATTCATATTCTAATAGTAGAGTTATTAGACCAAATTAAATTTCTCACAGTGTAAACAGATTAGGCCAACAAATATAAAAATAACCAGGTTTGACATAAAAGAATCATTCTACTGAGACCATTCCACAGAATTGGTCAAAACTGAACATATTTCTGATCTCTGTTACGTCTTTCATCAAATTACCACCTTTTATAATGAAACTTTGAAATAAAAGTTTTCACAATATATATTTAGAATGGTACAAAACTTTGTACAGGCAATTTTCAGAAATCAGCTATCTTTTAGTTTTCAAGATTTCATGAGAATATTTTAGATGTACTACAAAGAAGAAATCAGCAATAACTTTTAAAAAGCACTAATGTTCCTACCAAAACCTGAAGGTACTGATAAATCGGGATAGTTATTAATCTCAGTGTTACTGAGCTCTGTTAAAGTCTGAGTAGACTAATAAATCAATATGATCAGTTATTAATATCAGTGTTACTAAGCTCTGCTAAAGTCTGAGTAGACTGATTAATCAATGTGATTAGTTATTAATCTCAGTGTTAGTGAGATCTGCCAAAACCTAAATAGACTAATAAAGTAGTGTGATTATCTCTTTCTAAGGGATGTGTGTGGGGAAGTATTTAGAAATCAGAGTCTTCCATTAATTGAACATTGAGATATGGTTTATTTCCATGGAGACTGAAATCATGAGTGGCTGTATAATGTCCTAATATGGAATTTGTTTGGTCAGAGGTTTCAATAAGTGCACTTCAGGATAAGCTGATATGAATAGCAAACTGAAGAGATACTACAATTCCGTATGAAATTTGAATGATCAGATTGTAGTAGTAGACACTTCAGTGTATTGATTATTGGGATTTCATTTATATTAGTTATTTTATCAATTCAAATTGGAATGACAGTGAAACTTTTGACCAATGTGCTGTAATTGTAGGACATTGTCTAAAATAAGCGAACAATATTGAATTTAGAATGCATTAGTAGCCATTTGTACTGTAATATAAACATTGGTACTACTTGTAGTTGAAGTTCCCATCGATAATTATCAAAAAATGTAACAGATGTTCTAGGAATGTATATAAAGTGAGATATATATATAAGTTGAAAACATTAGTAGTGTTCAGGCTGCTTTAATATTTGAGTTATAGAAACTTAAATTAGCATATTTCTGGGCATAAAAACACTGATTCTTATTCTGTTAATTTATTTGAGGTTCAATTTACTAAAAATTTTACAGTTATTAGTCACATTCACTTCATTTACATAACAGAACATACTCTCCATGTTCAAGTTTGCTATGAGTAGACTCAGACCTACTCCTAGAACAAATGTGGCTGTTTTGGCAATTAGTGATGGAAGTTTCATCTACAAGAATTTCCAGCTGATTGGAGGGATGTGCTCAAATTAATTGTTCATATTTTATATATAATTGTGAATAATGCATTCTAACTTTGATATAGTTCTCTTGTTTTAGACCATGCACTACATTTACAAGTTTCACTGTCATTCTAATTTACATTGATAAAATAACTACCATGAATGGCATTCCAAGAATGATACTTCTACGATCTGATCATGCAAATTTCATACCTAACTGTAGCGCTCTTCAGTTTGCTATTCATATTGGCTTTCAATCAGCTGCTTCTGAAGTGCTGTTATTGAAACCTCAACACTAAAAGAATTTAACCTGTAAAATATAGCTGGCTGTATTTGACACTACAGCCCCCAACAAAGCAAAAGGCTCTTTATTTTCAAACACCTCATTCTTTAGTTTTTAATTACCTGATGGACTGCAACTACCATAAACAGACCCTGACCCAGTCCCAGTAAATTGCTTATGTAGTGTTCAATATTGCACAGCCCTTTTAGAGAGCACAGTTTACCAATTATCAATTCTTTTCTTTAAGACTTTAATTGCGCACCTCAGAGAGTTACCATAATAGCACAAACATACAAACATAGTTTTATACAATACATAATTTAGTCCTATTGCTAATATCTTTTGTCTTGAAAATATCACATTTGTTGTATATTAGTGTCAACATGTAACATAATCTCATATTAATATAGTTCAATTAGAAACATTTAGCCCTTGGCTTATCACAAACATTGCACTTTGGCTCCACAACGCAAAAAGTTTGGGCATCCCTGTACTGGGTGTTTTCTATAATATCAAATTATTGGCCCTCATTTGCTTTACAATAAATCAGAAATGCTGTTTTTCTGTATGAAAACAAGTGCACTTGCAGCCTTGATAGTTATACTGGCAGATATGACTTTTTATCAGCATCTTTTGAACAGTTTTTGTGTTGAATTTGATGGAGGTATGACCTGCACGGATAACCAGCATTTTGAAATTTGTAGACTAAATTAAAATTATTGGAGTGACATTTGAACTTTAAGGATCGATCATAACTATTTGTCCTGTGAGAGAATTTTAGACCACAGGCTTCTGATGTTAGTATGGCATTGTCCTCCAACTGTCCTCAATGGTTCTATTCTAATTTTCAGTTCCGATTTTTGGTGCAAAGTTCAAATTTCGTGCTCTTTCTTAGTGCAACATTTTTCATATGAGGACTTTTAGGTTTACTGTGAAAAACATTTTCTGGTGTCGCTTAAAAACAGTAAGAAGTCATAATACATTATTATCTTTAGTATAGCACTCTGTATGAGCACAGCAGATGAAGTGCTCGGACCATCACTGGAACAAATTCCCATTGATTTGTGGGATGGTCTTTCCTGAGAGTAAGAGCCTGCTGAAAAAATGTTTTACGAAAGTAATAAATGGTTGAATGTCCTACTCAACAGGGTTTCCGGGGGCCTAAGAATTTTTAAGTATGTTTATTTCCCCATTCTTCCATCATTTGATGTTTCTGATGTTGGTGATGGTTTTGGTCAGAAAGATGGAACTATAATATGTACACAGTAAAAACTTCTTCTTTGGTAGAACCTAAAAATAAATACTTAGTTACTAATATTATCATCCTAAAAATAGTTTGAATGTACAATTCTTTCAATCAAAGAGTTGAGTAAAACTTGTTTAGTTGCTTGTTGCATGAAGTCTTTTTTAAGTTTTACCTACAAAGTATTTGTACAATAGAAAATGTTTAAAATTACACTTACTTAGCTTTATATCATCTAGCACACCAAATTAAACTAATTTACAGGGACCACATGGTCTGGATGGCTATTTGGATAGTAAACACAGTATCTATATAGCTAAATGGTTTTATGCATGCTTTTATACAACAAACCACTTTACATCAGACACCTCTGAATTATTGTTTAATGTTAACATCTAAAAATGTTAGACAACTAAATTTCACTTTAAATACTTTTAAAGGGAAGTTTATGGAAGTGACTATATAATGTTTTAGTATGGAGCTTGTTAGGTCAAAGGTTACAATAAAGCACTTCAGTAGAAGCCAACTGAAAGCCGATATGAACAGCAAACTGAAGAGATACCACTGTTACGTATGAAATTTGAATGGTCAGATTGTAGACGTAGACACTTCAGTGTAATTAGTCTTGTGTTTTCATTCAAAGTAGTTATTTTATCATGTGAATTGGAATAACCATTAAACTTACAAGTCGATGTGCTGTAAATGCTCTCCATGCTTTAGACTGGGATTTGATTTCTCCACTTGGATAACCACTTTAAGCGATATTAATAAGTGCTGGTGGGCAAGACTCTACCATTACAATACCTTTGCCTACTCATGTAAATGTAAGTTGCTGTGGATAAAAGCATCTGCCAAATACTGTAAATATAAATATAGAAAGTTGGAGTCAACAGAAGGTTTTAGCATTTATATTTATTTATTAAATAGTGTTTAAACAGACAAACAATAATGTGATTTCACAATTTCATATTGGGAATCAACTTTATTTAGCAGCACTTTATAGGGTGCATGAAAGTAAGATTATCAAGTAAAAATGTTTTCTTGGTCATTATTTTATCTGAATGTACAGTTACTCAGAAAAACAAATTAGGGTGCACAGTGTTACTAAAATACATCTCATATTTATTGGCAAATGCTTTGATATACTTTGAATATATTAATTTAATATAGTTCCTTGTGGAATGCTTTTGCAGCTTCCTGCGTTCATTTCCCATTAACACGTTCAACTTTGTACATTACAAATTTCCATTGTATGTTTGTAGACGTTGTAGATGTTCATAGATCTGGATAAGTTTCTGTGTAACCTGTTAATTCAGCACTATGTAAATTTGCAAGGTCCAATGAGACAACACCTCACTGAGTTGATTGCTGGATGGTGTATTTAAAGCCTCTCTCGGTCACGCTTCAGTGCACCTCTTTCCACTGGTAAGTCCTGCTGGCTTTGGTTTTTACTTTTTTTTGTTTGTCTTACTTTACTGAGTTCCTCTGCCTCCATGTCAGTCTGGTTTTACAAATTCAGTGCAGTCATTCGGGTCTTTTAATATATTTAGGCAGATTTAATTGTCTGTGTATCACCACTGAGGTTCTTGAAAAGCTATAAAAATAACTGCTCTATATTTCTGATTTCTGATTTGGGGAAAAGTGTTGTATGTCCATTTTTGTACCCACTGACCAATAAAAAGTGATTCCAAATCACTTGTAATAAAATCTTGTTTCGTTAACTTTATTCAAAATGTAAACTTACTGTACTGTTATTATTGTATTGTACTTGGAGATATAAAATTTTGTCAAGGACAGTATTTTGGAATTGTATTTCTAAAACATTATATTTAAATATCGCTAAACTCATTTTTATCCCCACAGAATGCACCTTGTTTCTGAGCAACAGCAAAAATGGCTTCACTGAGCGCAAAGTTCCTTCTGGTCACTCTGCTGGTGCACCTGAGCCTGGTTATACTGGCTGTGCATGCGGAGGAAGAAGAGGTCAGAGACTTTCTAGCAAACCTCTATTCTGTATAAACAACAATTAATAAAAACTGGACCTCTGAGTTCAACTGCCAGAGCTCTAGTTTTCAGATTGACTGAAAATAAGTTGATGTGCTTGGTTTTGCTTCTCCACTACCTTTTCCTTCTTTTCTTCTCATCCAGGAGGAAACAGAGATGGAAAGCCGCGGATTTAAAAAGGCTCTTAAAAAGATTTTATGCAAAACTGTACGTACCTTCTTAATCACATGAAGTGACTGTGGCACCTTTGCAAACCAGATTGATTACGTCCAGTATGATATAAAAAAACATTATTTTGCTTCCATCTATTAAAAATTCTGTTACAGATTCTATTTTATTTGAACCAATTGCTGGAAATAATGAAATCCTACTATGAAAAATGTTATTAATTAATTTTTAGCAGTTCAGTTTAGTAATGGCAGTGTTGTTGACATGTCTTATAAAGGGTCTCTGCAAGAAGAAGTCTAAAGCTGGTGGTGCTGCTGCTCCTCCTGCTGACTCTGCTCCTCCAGCTGATGCTGCCCCTCCAGCATGAGAACCTAATTTCGTCACTGTGACCTCTTTCTCCTCTTCCTTCTCTTCCTCACTCTACTTCAGCTCTTAATAAAGCCCTAAAACGCAGAATAAATTTTGCTTTCTGTGTTTCATTACAAGACTTTGTTGAATTATATTGATTTAGTCGTATTTTATGATATATATTTAGTTTTGGTTTTTTTTATACACAAAATATTAATCAGAAAGTTTAAGGATCAAAGTACAAACACAGAATTTCAAATACAATACAAAAACATGGTATAACTGAGTGTGCATGAGTGCAAGTGCTATATTAATTTGTATACACAATATACAGTATAATAAGAGTATAGGTAATAAACATAAGATGATGCAATAGCCTATATGATGTGCTGATGAAAGGGGAAGCAGAGTGCCAAAGTTTGGCTAAATTACACATATGATATTTGAAGAATTAACGAGAATTGTCAGGAATTAAACAAAACTTCTGTGTCAGACTATTTCCAGTGAATATCAATGCATAATTGAACTCAATGCAGAATCAACTTGAAACATAGAGGAAAACTGAATAGCACTGCTGTAAACGTTTGGGAACGCTTACTGTTGCTTACATTGATTGGTTAGGCATGTCATATGCTGTCATGAGGACAGTTAACAAACATTTCACAGCATAATAAATTTGTTTACTCTTCTGACTTGAACCCTGTGCTCAGCAGCACTCAGCACAGCAATGGGCTCCTCTAAGCTGCTAGCTGAAAATCATAAAATAAAGTGAATCTGAAATGTCAATGAGAAAAGGCAGTTAAAGGGAACCGTGGATGTCAGTGTACAGCAATATAGATTTGTATAGATAGTCTTTTGAAAATAACTTAACACACAGCAATTAATGTCCAAATAGCTGGCAACACAAGTGAGCAATGTCCAAATTGTGTCGCTGTCCCTCCCTAGTGTCATGTGACTTCATAGAGTTATAAGGTTGCAGGTGTGAATGGGGATCAGGTCTGTTAAACTTGGTGCTTTGGGTACAATTCTCTCATACTGGCCATTGTATATTCAACATGGCACCTTATGGCAAGGAACTCTCTGAGGATGTGAGAAATAGAAATGTTGCTCTCCGCAAAGATGGCCTAGGCTATAAGAAGATTGCTAACACCCTGAAACTGACCTACATCATGGTCAGCCTGTCACTGCGCAGACCATATGCCTCACACTGCATCAACTCAGTTTCCATGGCCATGTGTGGAGGCGCCCTGGTGAGGCGTACCTCCTGCCTACAGTATGGTGGTGGTATCATCATGGTCTTGGGCTGCATGAGTGCTGCCGGCACTGGGGAGCTGCAGTTCATTGAGGGAAACATGAATTCCAACAAGTACTGTTACATTCTAAAGCAGAGCATGATCCTCTCACTTCGAAACAACCCCAAACACACCTCCAAAATGACAACTGCCTTGCTAAGGAAGCTGAAGGTAAAGGTGATGGACTGGCTAAGTATGTCTCTAGACCTAAACCCAATTGAGCATTCTCAAGCAGAAGATGAAGATGAAGAATTCCAGTAGCAACCTGTTCAGCTCTGATGAATTTCATACCCAAGAGCTTTAAGGCTTTTAGAAGACAGTTAATCTATACTGCCATACAAGCTGTACACTAACTTATATCCAACTTTTATTTCTATAGTTTTGTCCCATGAAAAGATATAAAATATTTGCAGAAATGTGAGGGGTGTACTCACTTTTGTGAGATATTATATATTCTCGCAGTAAGAAGCCGGTCATTCAAGATGTGATTCCTCTTTAATTTGGCTTATTAATTCAACTTCTCTAATGTTTGAATTTCAAGGAGATGTTTTGTTAGCTGAATGTAGTTTACAATAAAGGGTGAACTGCAAAATACTGTAACGTTCAGATTTCTTAGGTATTTTAAGACGGTCCAATATGTACCTTTATTTAAAAAAAATAAATAAATAATCCATCACTTTTCCAGCGCTCATTATTTTCCACAACTTTTCCAGGCCAAGAAAACCAAGTTTCTAATTTGCATCTATATTGACTTTTTTTTCAAGATTTTCATGCTGTTAAGATTTCTGCATGTAAAAACTCAGGAGGTGTGTTTAGGTTCACTGTTGTTAGGCTTGGATACAATATAAAAATGCTAGACTTGTAGACGTCATGAGACATGGCAACTATCTTGACCACTGTAAAGAAATAATTTCATTATGTTAAATTATAGGCTCATAGGCTGAATTAAGTAGTTTTTTTAAGGTGGAATTTACATTTAAATGCTGGGGTTAAGCTTCTCTAGTCTCCGACTTTAGCACCTTAAAAATTGCAACAGATACCACACAAGGAGCAGACTGACATCCAATATGAATAGCAAACTGAAGAGTACTTTAGGTAGTTATGTAATTTGAATAATGAGATTGTAGACGTAGACAGGGTGTAGTCATTCTGAGGAATTCCTCCATAGCGGTTATTTTATCAACACAAATCTCAAGCAAATGTGCTGTAACTATAGAGCTCTGTCTAAAATGAGCACATTTTGAATGCAGAATTTTGGATTGGGGTTAATGTCAAGGTAAGGATTAGGTTTTGGGTTGAGGTTAGGATTAGAATTAGAGTCAGTGTTAAGGTTAAGATTAGGTATTGGGTTAAGGTTATGGTTAGGATTAGTTGTAGGCTGATTTTAAGGTTGGGATTAGGGCCAGCATTAGTATTTGAATTAGTTTTGGGTTAGGACTAGGTTTAGGACCAGGATTATGGTTATGATTTGCTTAATGAAAGTAACATACTGTTACGGCTCAGCAAACAAGGAGACGTGAGTAAGCTTTTAAACAAATGCCCTTTATTGACCACAGCAGCAGTGGAGACCACTACTGAGGGGAGTTGAACATTTGGGTTAGCAGGCAGGTCATGAATGACCCATGCAATACAGATACAACACAGATATAACACAGATATAAAGCTCTCTCAACTATTTGCATTGTATAGGTCTTACTGAGTGTACAGTTTACTTTAGTGTATTCAGATGCTACTTTACTGATACGTTACTGATATTCAGTTAAGAGCTTATTAATCATTTACAAATGATCACTCTATTACCATCATAAACAGTGTTACATATGTTACTACAACACAGTTTATTTAAAAACTAATCAACATGTTTGATGTCTGTATGTGAAACTAGTTCAGTTTTCTGAGTGAAACAAATTTGACTCATTGACACAATTTTTAGAAAAGAATATTCTGAATAATGTTCTTCCTAACAATGAAATTAGGTAGACATTTCAAAAATCCGCGCAAATGAGGAATTGATTCTATTCCCTGAGAACACAAGTATCATGTACACTCTATGAAGTACAAGTATTGAGTCCCTTTCAGAGGTGTCAAGTAAGTACAAATACTTAGTTACCTTACTTAAGTATACATTTAGGTTATTTATACTTTACTGGAGTAATTATTTTTCAGCTCACTTTTTACTTCTACTCCTACATGAACACTCCATTATCTGTACTTTCTACTTGTTACATTTACACTCCATTATCTGTAATTTATACTCCTTACATTTACACTCCATTATCTGTAATTTCTACTTCTTACATTTACACTCCATTATCTGTAATTTCTACTCCTTACATTTACACTCCATTATCAGTACTTTCTACTCCTCAAGTCAAGTCAAGTCAAGTGGGTTTTTATTGTCATTTCAACTACATACAGAGTACACAGTGAAACGAAACAACGTTCCTCCAGGACCATGGTGCAACATAGACAGTGCATACAGACACAAGTGCAACACAAACAAACAAGTACGGACAGACAACACAACACAGTACAGACAGAGAATAATAAATAATTGCTGGTTGTGTGCAAATTGTGCAATGTGTAATAAATAGAGTCCAGTGAGGTAGTAAAGTTATTAGTGCAATGCTTTGTGCAAAAATGCTTCCCTTTTTTTTTTTTATCTGGGGTAAATGGTTGGAGAAAGATATCAGTTCAGACGTTGAGTTGTGTTGAGAAGTCTGATGGCTTGGGGGAAGAAGCTGTTGCAGAGTCTGGTCGTGTTGGACCGGACGCTGCGGTACCTTCTTCCTGATGGCAGGAGGGAGAACAGTCTGTGTGAAGGGTGGGTGGGGTCATCCACAATGCTGGTTGCTTTGCGGATGCAGCGGGTGGTGTAAATGTCCAAGACGGAGGGGAGAGAGACTCCGATGATTCTCTCAGCTGTCCTCACAATGCGTTGGAGGGACTTGCGGTCAGAGGCTGTGCAGGTCCCAAACCAGGCAGTGATGCAGCTGCTTAGGATGCTCTCTATGGTTCCCCTATAGAAGAGGGTGAGGATGGGTGGAGGGGGACGGGCCTTTCTCAGCTTCCGGAGGAAGTAGAGACGCTGCTGGGCTTTCTTGGCTGTAGAGCTGGTGTTCAGGGACCAGGTGAGGTTCTCCGCTAGGTGGACACCAAGGAACTTGGTGCTCTTAACGATCTCCACAGAGGAGCCGTTGATGTTAAGCGGAGAGTGGTCCGGTCTTGATTTCCTGAAGTCAACAACCATTTCCTTGGTCTTCTCTACATTCCAGTGAAGGTTGTTGACTGTACACCAGTCTGTCAGCTGCTGTACCTCCTCCCTGTATGCTGACTCGTCGCCTTTGCTGATGAGACCCAGCACAGTTGTATCATCGGCGAACTTTATGATGCTGTTAGAACTGTGTTTCGCAACACAGTCATGAGTCAGCAGGGTGAACAACAGAGGACTCAGTACACTGCCCTGGGGTGCCCCAGTGTTCATGGTGATGGTGCTGGAGCTGCTGTTCCCGAACCGGACTAACTGGGGCCTCCCTGTCAGGAAGTCCAGGATCCAGTTGCACAGGGGGGTGTTGAGGCCCAGCAGGCTTAACTTCCTGGTGAGATTCTGTGGGATGATGGTGTTGAATGCTGAACTGAAGTCTATGAACAGCATTCCGACGTAGGTGTCCTTCTTCTCTAGGTGGGTAAGGGAGAGATGAAGGGTGGTGGTGATGGCATCGTCCGTGGAGCGGTTGGGACGATATGCAAATTGCAAGGGGTCCAATGAAGAGGGCAGTTGGGTTTTGATGTTCCTCATGACTAGCCTCTCGAAGCACTTCATGATGATGGGCGTGAGAGCTACGGGACGGTAGTCATTGAGGCAGGACACCGTGGACTTCTTCGGCACGGGGATGATGGTGGTGGTCTTGAGGCACGTTGGGACAGTGGAGCTGCGCAGGGAGACGTTGAAGATGTCCGTGAGAACATCTGTCAACTGGTCTGCACACTCTCTGAGCACTCTGCCAGGGATGTTGTCTGGTCCTGCAGCTTTCCGTGGGTTGACTCTGCGCAGAGTTTTCCTCACGTCCACTGCAGTCAGGCACAGCGCCTGCTCGTCTGGCTTGGGTGTGATCTTGCTCACCAACGTGTTGTTCTGAGCCTCAAACCGTGCATAAAAGTCGTTTAGGGCATCGGGGAGGAAGGCATCACTGTCACAGGACGGTGGCATTGTCCTGTAGTGTGTGATTTCCTGGATGCCCTGCCACATGCGCCGCGTGTCACCCGTGTCCTGGAAGTGGTTGTGGATCCTCTGGGCGTGAGCGCGCTTTGCCTCTCGGATGGCTCGTGACAATTTGGCTCTTGCTTTCCTTAGGGCCGCCTTGTCACCCACTCTGAAGGCCGAGTCGCGGGTCCTCAGTAGCGCACGCACCTCAGGAGTCATCCACGGCTTCTGGTTTGGGCGTGTGGTGATGGTCTTGGAGACAGTGACATCATCAATACACTTGCTGATGTAGCCAGTGACTGATGCTGTGTACTCCTCCAAGTTAACAGAGTCGCCTTCAGTCGCAGCCTCCCTGAACACGTCCCATGCAGTGCACTCAAAACAGTCCTGAAGGGCAGAGATGGCTCCTGCCGGCCAGGTTTTCACCTGCTTCTGAACTGGTCTGGAGCGTCTGATGAGGGGTGTGTAAGCTGGAGTCAGATACACAGACATGTGGTCCGAGAACGCGAGGTGGGGGCGGGGCTCCGCCCGGTACGCGCTGGGTATGTTTGTGTAAACAAGGTCCAACGCGTTCGCTCCTCTCGTGGCAAAGTCCACATGCTGATGGAATTTAGGGAGGACTGACTGGAGATTAGCGTGGTTAAAATCTCCGGCGACAATGAACAGTGCGTCTGGGTGTCTGGTCTGCAGATCACTGACGCCCCCGTGCAGCTCCCACAGTGCCTCTTTAGCATTAGCGCTAGCGCTAGGCGGTATGTACACGGCGGCTATCAGCACGGCGGAGAATTCCCGTACTAAATAAAAAGGTCTGCACTTAACTATGATGAACTCCACCAGCGGAGAGCAGTGCTTGGCGACAGTCACAGCGTTGTTGCACCATTCTGTGTTGATGTAAACACACACGCCTCCACCGCGGGTCTTCCCGGACAGAGCCGCGCTCCTATCCGCTCTGAACGAGGCTAGCCCGTCTAGCTGAATGGCGCTGTCTGGAATACTGTCGCTGAGCCACGATTCCACAAAGACTAGAGCACAGCAGTCTCTGAACTCTCGCTGGGTCGCTCGCTGGAGTCGAATGCAGTCCAGTTTATTATCAAGGGAGCAGACGTTTGCGAGGAATAGCGATGGTATAGCCGGGCGGCTAGGGCTAGCCTTACATTTACACTCCATTATCAGTACTTTCTACTCCTTACATTTTAAAAATAGCCTTGTACCTCCTGATTTAGACCCGCCGACCTTAACGCATTAGCAGATACGCATTTGGACATCAAAATACGTTGCTACAATTAGTCACTTAAAAATTCGAGAAACGTCATGGGTGAATCTGAAATCAACTGTCTGTGCATTCGCACACTAGGAAACTTGTTTGTGGGTGTAACCGTATTGGGCAACAACCTGTTGGGTAAAAAAGACTTCGGGCAATCATAGCGCTAGTTTTAAACTAATTAAACATAAACGCTATGAGCGGAATATACACAGATATGCTTCTTTAATATATTTACATTGTACTAAACTACATTCATGTTCAATGGGCATATATGCGGCTGAAACAGGAAGCCTAGCGCATCCCAAATTTATCAACATTAATATTTTAATATAACATCATAGTCATTATGGCTTTTAGGAGAATGGGGTTTTTGGGGAGGTGGGCTAGTGCGCTATAGACCCCTGTGGTGCGGCCTAAGCTTTTATCCTTAATGGCAATTTTTTCCCCTTACATTACTTTTACTTTTATATTTTAAGTGGTTTTGAAAGCTTCAGTTGATACTTAAACTTCTATAGAAGTATTTTTAAACCCTAGTATCTATATTTTTACCTGAGTAATGAATGTGAATACTTTTGACATCTTTGGTCCCTTTATTAGTGTTAATCCAAGAACTGCTTACATGACACACAGTAAAAGTCAAAAGGATGTGTAGGGTTTGTATAAGTTAATCTGTTCTTGATATCCGAATAAAAGGCAAATGGCAAATTCCAAAAAAACCTATTCTTAAACATCAGAGAGGAACAAGAGTGCTGATAGAGCCAGAACAGAGACACTGAATACTCATACTCAGCAATCTTCAGTGGAAACACATGAATCATTCAGTAGAATATCGTTCAATAGCATAAAATCATGTAGTTGATGCTCTCAAGAAAAGAGTTGAATATATGAGCAGTGTGAATACTTTACAGGAGTTGTCTTTCGGTTACTGTTTATTGATTACTAGTTGACATTCTATAATTTGCACCTGCTTTTTTCTGCATACATTCAGCTCTACTGCACTGACTGTTTATGCAATAACACTGTATTTCTTAGAAGATATTTCTTAGATCTCAGAAATGTTAGTTTTGGATTGTGTTAACGAAAGACAAAGCTATGAATTGAACACTGGTGGGGGGCAAGTTGAACATGCCTGTGGCTGCTGTCGATTGCTTGTGAATGTGTGGCTATTTAACTTTCCAGGTTTTCATGGTTGATTGATTAGCTCTTCAAAATCAGCCCATTTTCACCAAAAGTTTGTTACACTTTTTATTAATGTTATTTTTCTCCCCACAGTTTCAGCACTAAAGGTAGTGAGTGGAATATTTTTTATTTATATTTTGTAATCAGTATACTGGGGGGACATGTTAAGCATATGTGATATGTTGTGATTACTGCCTTGATTTTACTATATTATCTAAAGTTGAATGAATCTTTATTGATAGGGCACACCAGTTACTTAAAGCTGAAACAACATTTTGTGTTGTTTAAATTGGTTAAATTCTTTTATGTACCTTTGCTTGTTCATCAGAAATTTATATATGAATTTATAAATAAATATATATATATCATCGCTGTCCAGTGAAAAAGTATCTCCAAAATAGTAACTTCACAGGAGAGGACAAAAACAGTCTTAACTTTCAATTCAAGTCTACGGGAACAGATTTTTTTCCAACTGACTTTAAAGGCCTTGAAGTCCAATATGAATAACAAACACTGGACTACACTGCTCCAACAACATTTACCTGTATAGTCAGCTTTAAAGTGCAATATTTTGGCGCTAGAAGGTGAACATTCAACCACAGACAGCGATGTAGAAACATCCAATCACAGGAGAACTTGTTAATGACGTATCCTACCGTCCCACCCGGGCCTGCTTGCAGACCGTAAAGCAACGGATTTTTCAGAAGAACAATGGAGAACTGAAAAGAAGAAGAATCGTGTTCCTCTGCCAGTACTCGTCCCAAGAGGTACCCAAAGCATCAACAGAGGAGCCAAGTTTCAACAAATGAGCGACAAAGTAAGTTTTTTTAATTGTCTGTCCCTCAGATAATTAAACTTTTCTGTAGCTCTCTGCCGTTAGCTGACCTTACTTGGCAGGGCAGCAGCTAGCTAGCTACCTAGCTCGTAGCAGAGACTGGTAAACTAGCTAACGTTAGTTACCATGCTTAACGGTTTTCCTGCGTATGACATATTTCACTGTCACTGAAGTGCAGGTACTTTCCACAGAAATTAATAAAAAACATTTTCGTTTACAGTTTGGTTATATGAATGTGTTCAGTGTGTTTTTTGCAACAAAATCTCTTGTTGAAATGTTAGCAGTTATAATAGTAGGATATTGCAAACGCCTTGTGCTTCATGACTATACTTCTAGCCAACCTTTTTGCAATGAACTACAAAAACAATAATTATATTGGGTTTCAGTTGTAAGGTGTATATATTTCTGTTTAAACTAAAAAGTATCCACAAGGCTTCTTATGTCAGAGTTTGCATTTGTGTTTAAATGTGTTACAGAATTTCCAAAGGAAATTGATACCTTGCAACAGATCTATGGTTGATAAATTGAGTTGTAGTAACTATCCTTATTTATAAATTAATTAGTAATAAACTGAAAAAAACAAACTTCTGCTACAACCAAAAGGATACATTTGATTGAAAACCAAAATAATAATAACATAACATTAAACCCACCTCCTTATTCTTAGCTCCACTGACCATATAGGGGCACTTGGTAATCCTACAGTTACAGACAGTTGTCCGTTTCTCTGTATACATTGTTACCATGTTCTTCAATAGTCAGGACCACCACAGATCAGGTACTATTAGGGAGGTAGATCAGGTGGTCAGTGACACTGACGTGGTGGTGGTGTGTTAGTATGTGTTGTGCTGGTGTGAGTGGATCAGACAAAGCAGTGCTGCTGCTGGAGTGTTTAAACACTGTGTCCGCTCACTGTCCACTCTAATAGACATTTCTACCTTGCCAGTCCACTTGTAGATGTAAGAGACGATAGCCCGTCTGTTGCTGCACAGTTTGTGTTGGTCATCCTCTAGTCCTACATCAGTGGTCACAGGATGCTGTCCAGCAGTAACACTGAGGTGTATAAAAACTCCAGCAGCACTGCTGTGTCGGATCCAGTAGTATCAGAGTTACACACACTAACACATATACACCCCTGCTGTGGGAGTCTTGACCATTGTGGAACAGGATGAAAGGGGCTTAGCAATGTATGCAGAGAATCAGATGGACAACAGTCTTTAATTGTAGAACTACAAAGTGGTCCTATATGGTAGGTGGAGCCGATAAAGTAAGAGTGTAAGTACAAGGAGGTGGTTTTAATGTTATGGCTGATTGGTGTATAAGTACCTGTCAAACTCAAATTTCTGCCATAGATCTGATTCTCGTGTACACTTGTCTGATATTACAGTGTATAATCAAATTAGAATCAGGGATACATACGTTTAAAGAATATTTAAGCCCAGATGCATGTTTAAATACAGAATAAGAGCCCCAGATAGACATGAATGTAGTTACGATTTGATGTAGTAATTCTTTAGCAATTGAACAAAAGAGTAAGATGTATTTTTAGGCTTTAGAATGATATGTGGTCATCTGCATCAACATGCATTAATGATGTCAATATATATTTAGGTGTTCACCACAGATCTGACAAACTTAGATTTGACACTTGAATCTATTGTAGAATCTATTGTTATATCTATTGTAGAATAGATTTAAGTTGGCATTAAGAACAAATGATGAGGTTTAAAGATATAGTCTCAGGTGTATATGTATTTGCAAATATGGTACACATTGAGATTCATTAGATTGTGAAAACCAGCTGTACACCTGATCCAGACTTGGTGTACACACTTGTCAGGAATTGTAATAAAGGACATATTATGAGCTTTATGTATAAAGTTATATCTTATATTTTTAAAGATATAAACCCTACTGTTATAAATTACACTGGGGTTGTTACCTTACTGCATGTCAACATATTTACCATCTGCAGCATGTTTACACAAAATCCCAAAACTTCACCATGAGAAATATTTAAAATTCTATGTGAAAGGCTTTTTTAGATTAGTATATACATCTCAATGAAAAGGTTTATTATTATTATTATTATTATTATTATTATTATTATTATTATTATTATTATTATTATTATTATTATTATCCTTTTACATTACACTGTCATACTCCTAACTTCAACAAAATTGATGCACTTCGTAATAGTCATTTGCATATTTATGGCCTTGATGTTCAGAAGATATGAATATGGCTATTAAATATGCCATACTGTGGGAACTTGCAAAGTTGCAAATTATTTGATTTTTTACATGCTGAGAACTGATTGATTGGTTCTGACCAATGTTTTGTCTTTGAGATCCAGTCAACCAGTCTATTGCAGCAAATGGCATGAGCAACTCAAAATAACAGCTTAGAGTAGGAGTATGAGGAGTAGGTTACTTTTCTGATTGATAAGGTTCATTTTAAGGTTAGGTTTTATAAATGGTACCCACTAAGACACAGGGTGTTCTGCCGTTCTAATTTTTGTAATATCTGTTTTTAGGCTTAGCTTCTGACCTAGCCCCTACTGCAAAAGTACTTCTAAACAAGGAGAAACAAGAGCTGAAATTTCTAAAGGAAAAGTTGGAGTGGCAGAATAAGAAAATTGAAGAACTGGAAAAAGAGAGAGATTTTCTCCATGGTCAGTTGTCTGCCCTGACAGGTGAGTAGCTGGAATTCGTTAGAATTTGCTAGTTGATATTATGTGATATCATGTACTGGGGCAAGAAAATAACCTAGTTTCACTTCTTAATATATAGGCAACATGATCTAAGATATTTACAGTGTATTTTCAGGCGTTCTGCAAAATAATTTAAGGTAAAATCTTTTTTGCACCTTTCAGTTAAAACAATGGAAGAAACCATGGACAAGCCAGACACTGTGAATAATTCTGAAACCTCTGATACATCGTCCATGTCCTTATCCTCATTTTCTTTATCCTCATCCTCTTCTTCAACCCCCAAGAAGTGTAAGCACAAATCTAAAGAAACGCACAGCTAGAGAGCCAAGAAACACAAGAAAGAGCACAAGAAGTTTTGGCAGTGTGGTAAGCAGTAAATAATTGTTACAGAGGTGTCTTTGCACTGGCAGAATGTATAAATCATGTGAAAAATAACATTCTCTTATTTAGTTTTACAGTTATGTCTTGATTTCAGAATTCAGATTGTTTTAACATTTAAAAGAACACAACCCATCATTATATATATTTCTGAAATCAGTTGTGTTGTAGGTTGGGCCAGGCACAAGCATGCATATGAAGTATAAGGCCCAACATACTGGGGATACAATGTCACTAACACTGTCAGGCTGACAACACTAATGTGACCAATTAATTATTTATCCAAAAGTAAAATATATCTATAAAATAGACCAGTAGAAAATATAAATTCTAATTCTGAAGTTTTGAAAAAAAAATTTTTGCCCATTACTAGCCCGGTTTAAACAGACCTAAGTTCTATAACTGGGGCTATATACCAATTCAGAATATTTGTAAACACAAATGTTGTTTACGCTTTTGGGTGGGAAATGTATCCAGTGAACTTGAACTTCAAGAATATACTGATTCAGGTGTACATTTTTCCTATTTTAGATTTGCTAAAAGTAAGCAATTAGGTATTATACACTATTAGCAGATAAAAATAAAGGCTACTTTTGCAGTTTGCGCGTGCTAGCTCTGCTGTTTGCTGATACTCCCTGTATTCAGCTGTGTGCAGTGTCGTATCAGATAAGTAGTGTTAAATGTCTTTGTCTTGGTTCCCCAACGAGACACGCTGATTTAACTAATTTAAAAACGTCCTGTCACGTACAGTAAAACACTGCCAGACGGACATGTTTACTTTCAGCGCATTTTTTTTCTGCGACGTTGCTGCTTCAGTTAGTCTTTCGAAAATGAAAGGGTATGTATTGGTTCAGATAGGAATTGCAGGGAGGGGGTTCTCCTCTTCCTGGATGAAACACTAGCTGGAAATACAGAAATTAGGCTCATTTGTTTAACGCCATCGATCGGCTCTCAAGATCGGCTCTAAATTGAAGAAATATCGGCCGATCACATATTTTTATTAAAAATTGGCCGATACATAGCTGATCGATCCTTCGATCTCTAGTTATGATAATAATAAACCAGACACAATTCAATTAACAGTAAAGTTATTGAAGTGGGAAGGTCCGTTTAAATTACAATTTAATTAATAGAATGTAATTTTCAGGACAGCTTTAGAAGCACACAGGCTTACCAATATTAAGAACAATGACATTAGGAGCGTATAGTTTACCGATTTTTAAGAACCAATATGTAGAGGTACACACTATTTCTTTATCACAACATCTAAAGTTCTGTTTTATCAGATACTTTGGTTAAATAACTCCCAAATACAGAGTTTTCATTTGCTTTCTTTCAGTCTTTCTCGGCAGTAGCAGGAAAAATGGACACCTAGCTACTTCTTAATAGCATAATTTCCTCCCAAAACTTTTGTATATGTACATATATGTAAGTATTTTGATGAGGGTCCATTGCTGTTCCATTGTAAATGTAAAACATCATACAGAAATTAAAAAAAAAAAAAAAAAGTTTTCTAATTCTTCAGCAAATGTAGGGACAGTACAAGTCAATACAAGTAAAACTAGGGCTGCACAATGTGACAGTATGTAGTTTTACCATGGTAACCTGTGTATGTCACAATGTGCTTTTCTCAACATTGTAAGGTTTTGAAAACACTTTCCAGCTGTGTGTTCGATTAAAAAGTGAGTGTATAATTAGTGTATGTTTAACTAGACATAGGGTACTGCAATATGTTAAATATTGACTACAAACCACTGAATGCATGTTTGTTGATAATGCTTTTTAAATGTGGCACCTTATAATTGACTGTTATGGTTTCTGTAGAAAGAAAGTATTTTTACGACTTGCACCTACATTTTTATTTTTTTCCCCCCTGCCTAGTACAAACACCAAGTGGAATTGTACACCGCTACAAATCCATCCTTAAAACATTACCAAAGGCCAAGACCATGACCAGGGCCTTCCAGAAGCACACCATTAACAGGAACACTGTGGTGTCCACACAGCTGAAGCAAATGAAGAGGAACTGGCCGAAAGGACTAGTGAAGAGACAGTGCTGGCTTTTGGTGTTTTGCTGGTGGTGTGAGGAGTTGAAGATTTAAAAGCTAAAATAAAAAACATGAAAGCTAATTTATTTTAGGGACTTTTTTTTTAATTACCACAATAAAGGGTCAGTTTACGGCAGGTTGCATTTCAGGCTACTTTGCACTCTGTTTTATTCTATTGTGCAAATAAATCTGTTTTGTGCAAATATTTTTTTACAAATATTTTTTTATCACATAAATGTGACTCATTGATTGGTCATTTGTTTTATACTTTACAATAAGGCTTCCATGTGGTGGTTATATGTGTAAATAACTCATTAACAAATGGTGATATGTTTTATACTTTACAATAAGTTCCCCTTTTGGTGTTTTTAAGTATTAATAACTCATTAACAAATGGCGATGTGGTTTACACTTTATTATAAGGCTCACTTTTGGCAGTTATAAGGGTTAATAATTCTTTAAAAAATGGTAATGTGATTTACACTTTATTATAAGGCTCCCTTTTGGTGGTTATAAGTGTTAATTATCCATTAATAAATAATGATATGGTTTACACTTTGAAATAAGGCTTCCCTTTGGCAGCTATTAGGGTTAATAGCTCATTAACAAATGGTGATGTGGTTTACACTTTATTTAAAGGCTCCCCTTTGGCAGTTATAAGGGATAATACCTTATTAACAAATGGCGATGTGGTTTACACTTTACAATAAGGCTCCCTTTTGGCAGTTATAAGGGTTAATATCTCATTAATAAATGGTGGCTATAAATGTTATACCTCATTAACAAATGATGGGAGACCATCTGAGATAATGAGAAACCTCAAACCACCTTCATGTCCAGTGTGCTTTACTACCTGGAATGTTGTCCTAAAGAAGATGCTACTCAACCTCAAGAGTACAATGTATACATTAGCACCTTACAACATCAAGTCAATACCTGTGAGAATCACATGAAAAGATCATGGTATAGAATGTTGCCATGAATGTAAACTTAGTAATTTAACATGTTGTTGCCTACAACATTATCATTAATTACTAAATAAGATTTTGTTGGTGGTTAAATTATTAAACTTGGTGGTTAAATGGTTAAACTTGTTAACATGTTTGTGATAAAGCAGGCAAGTTGTGGACTAAATGTAGAAAACGAAGTAGGACTGAAATCTCAGCAAGATATGAGGTTTAACACTATAGGCAGATGGGGGATCACTATTTGGCAAACAACAGGTTACTATTGCCCGTTCTATTTATGAGTTATAACTGGTTATTAATGACTTTAAAAGGGTTTACAATCTAATTAATAAACATTTGTAAATGTATTTATAAACCATTTATAAACCCTTTATAAAGGTAGCCTTATTTTAAAGTGTTACCAAATACTTAGCCAGGTTTAATGATCTTTGAATTATTGTTGATGAACTTTTATAGCATTTTAAGAGAACCACTGTCCTATTTATGAAAACCAAGATATTGTTACTGTCTCCAAATTTGTAGATGCCTTTTGCCATATGTTAAAACAAAATACGACAAACTGACCAATCAAAGTGCTCCCAAATCACTAGGAATAAAATTGTTACATTAAATTCCATTAAGTTAAGTAGACTTTATTGTTTGTTCTACTGTAAACCTGTAACGTATTATATTTAGATATCACTTACCAGAAACTCATTTTTCTCACAGAATTGACTGTTTTTGAGATTCAGGGCAAAAATAGTTTCACTGAATGCAAAGTTCCTTCTGGTCACTTTGCTGGTGTACCTGAGCCTCGTTATGCTGGCTGTGAATGCAGAGGAAGATGAGGTCAGAGTAAAACATTCTAGAAAACCTGTAATCTGTAAAAATAACATTGATCTAGAACTTTCAATTTAATAGTTTACTCAGCCAGAGCAGTTACTCATAAGCTGCACTGTATTTCCCATTAAGTTCTATTTTCTGATTTAATGTGAAAAAGTTTTAATATTGATTCTGAATATAGAACACAATGACTAACTCAATCTTAATCTTCTCAAATCCAGGAGGAAACAGAATTGGAAAGCCGCAGGGCAAGAAGTTCAGGAGGTTCTCGGTCCAGGTGGTCTTCCTGCAAGGTTGGTAATCCCATGACAGAAGGTCTTTAGTTACTGTAGTAAATGGAATTCATTAACTTATGATATATAATATTATATCAACATTTGCATATCTGTGAAAGCTTGCATCCCATTCAAGTTAAGGTAACACTTTTATTCTACATTGCTTTGTGCAGCTGTTCATTTCAAACAACAAAGGAATGTTGGGATAATGTTTTTTTAACTGTGATAATGCTAAATCTGATTTTGGACACATTGAAAAATTCTTCACTTATTTTGTTGGAAATGTGTAATTTAAGAAAATGACATATACACATCTCCTACACTACACTCAGGACATCTCCATCTAGCTGATCTTAATTTAATGATGTTTAATGATGTTAAGCCTGCTGCCAGCTTACTGTATATATATTAACAACAATGGACTGACGGGTCTCTAAAGAAAGTTGTTTCTTTCTGGTCATTTTGAGTCAGTCAGCAAGCCATCAACTGCTGATGCTTCAGATACTAAACTAACCTAGAATGTTGTGCTCCCTTTTATGCTCACTTATTAGTAGAATGTTTTTCAGCTGAGCATCACAATTGAGCAAGAGTGTCCTAACAACCAATTAGCCCAATAACATCCTTAACTTGGATTGGTGGCCGTACCATGCGATTTAGACAGAGGACTGAGAATTGCTGATAATAGAACTATATGTAAAATAAGCCTCTATACAAAAATAAAAACATTTTTATTCTTTAAAAATCATCTGAGACACTTACATTAATGGAGAAATGGACAATATTGTTTGTGAATTGCATAAAATTGGCATGAAATGGAATTCTAAAGTAATTAACCTTTTAACGGTAGTGTACATGTATATGTATGTGTGTGTGTGTGTGTGTGTGTGTGTGTGTGTGTGTGTGTGTGTGTGTTTGCACAGTGCATAATATCAGAGTATTAGAGCTTCTTAGAGCTATCAAAGTACTACCATCCACTATCATGATAAAGGCTTTAGGAAAACTGTGTATAATTCACTGTTAATGAAGAAGTAATAAAGCACAGCTTGCTCTGTTTTCCTGTTTTGCCTGCTACAACCTTGCTGCAAAGTAGGCTTCCCATAAGTCTGACTTATGAATTCAGTGATTCTTTAAGTGTTTTAAAAACGATTTTTAGAACAAAAGCCTAAATCTACCATTTCATTGTTATTTAAACACACTATAACTATTGATCTGAAAAAAACAATAGTGTCAACAACACACACGAAAGAGTTTGTCTGCTAAATGAAATCTCCTAACTAAGATAACTGTTCTTTAAAGTCGTCACTCTTTTGCAAACGTCATTATAGATTTTCACTGGTTTAAAAAATGTATTCAATTTAATACACTTCCAGTCAAATTACATACTTTGTTGATTTTCAAAGAAGTTGAACACCTGACCATCACACATGTATTAGCTTTTTGGACATCCCATTCTAACTAGATTAGGTGTCTAAGCTGTTTAAAGTCATATTTACAGTATATCTACATACACTCTAGGGCTACTTCATTACAGCCACCTCCTAGTACATTGATTGCCCATTTTATCAGCTCCATGAGGGACATCTTGTGGTCATATACTGGTACTGCATCATCCTGTGTTGTGGCAGAGGTTAAGATTGTTCTCACACATAGTTTGTTCATTAAAGTCTGAACCCGAGGCTAGGTTTTGGCGCTATGGTGCCTTTTTAAGATGGTTTCGCAAATCACCAAATCACACACACACTGGTGTTTGTACATCTGTCAGACATTTTAGCAGGGATACAAGTGCTCTGCTGCACTCATGTTTGCCCCCATTTCAGCCCAAAGTTAATGCTCTGCATGATTATAGAGTCTTCATGTCAAATGGATCCATAAGCACTCTGCAGTGCACCATGTAGGCCATACAATAACGATCATAATACCTAAATTAGTCCAACAGAAAGTTATTTACACTCAGCAAAAGCTGTACAACTTCTGGCCTATCTGTTTAGTGCACTATTTGGGTGCTGAGGCCTTAGATAATGCAACACATACAGAGTAGGGAGCAATTTGAGATTCAGCCATAGATCCTTAATATCTATGCATTTCAAAGTCAAAGCAATATGTACCGTCAGCCTATCTGAGGCGTGAGAGAGAGAGCGAGAGAGACAGTGAAGAGAAAAGACAGATAGAGTCTGTCAGAAACCATCCGTCATGTATTTCACATTCAGTCAAATCAGCCATGAAATACAAGTTATTCATTTTTGGTTATATTTGCGAGAAGATTATATATTATATAACCCACTTCCATAAAGAGAAGAAAGTTAACGAAGAAGTGAAACGAAATGGAGAAACATAAAAAAAAATAATATTCCAAAAGCTACAGAGGAAATGGGACAACCTCCTGGAAGACCTGGTAGATCCACCAAAAATAAAAAAATCAGCAGAAGTTACGGTCATATGCAAAAGTTTGAACCCTACTGATCAAATTGCAAGTTTTGTTGATGTTCTAAGTGAAGCTGCCACGTCCTCTACAGAGAAAACACTGAAATATGACATTTTTATGAAAGGGGAATAATTTGCTATAACTTTTGATCAATCAGGTCAATTAGGAGGCTTACGAGGCTGCTGGCTGATCTATGACCACCCCTTCTGCAGGACTTTCTGTTTGAAGTGTAGGGACATTCTGTGTGGCACCTTAAAAAAGCCTTTTAAAAGAGTGGTCATATTCTAAAGTGGTACTGAATAAATATGAAATGAAAGTAATTGTGATTAGGTGATTATGTAATAACTGGGACAGCCCCAACTGCAACATATCTTAAAATCACTTAGTAGTTTAGAGAGACACTCAGACTTTTAGTTTGTTTGAATTTTTACTGAAAATTCTATCAAGACCTGCCTAAAGCAAAAGTCTATAGTAGGTCTATATAGCAATTTGTTTTCCGATACACTGTAAATATGTTTATCAAATGGAGGTGTCAAAATAGTAGCTTATTTCTAGAAAGAGAAACATTTAAATTGAATTACGGCATATTTTAGCAAACCTAAGGTTGTAGTATGTTTTTCAGATGAGTTTCTGTTCACTGCAAGTGATTTTGAATCTGTATGTCATGTATGTGGTTGTCTATCAGTATTAATTCATTCAAAGCATATTTTAAAATTCATAAAAAATGGTGCGCATTGGTCATTGTTTGGCATGGAGCACGTTAGCTGTGAGTTTAGCGTCTTTTGTTGCTGTTGTTGTTGTTTTGTTTTGTTTTTTTGCTGTATGTTTTCCTTTATTATTATCCTTCCAATAATAATAATAACTTATTGTTATTGTTTTAGGTCTTTCTGTTCTGCCTTCCTGTGTCTATTTGAGATGGACAATTGAGTGACGTGCCTGGTTTTGTCACTGTATTACTAGCCCTGCATAATTCGCTCTATAAGTGAGGTTAGAAGCTGACAGAAGAGTATTTTTTTAACTAGAATAAAGAAGTGAGGGAGCTTTATTCTGAGTTTTATTCTGTGATATTACAAGCTTTGATATTAATATTGTTTTTGTTTTCTCTGAAGGTGCTGTTGGTGGGATGCTGTCCAGTGTGGGGTTGTGTGTTATTTTACAGCAGTTGTGTGTAGGTATCTGACTTCTGAGAGTGTGCTGGTATCAGAGTGTGGTGGTTCATTGCACAGAAGGTCGTTTGATGTAAACCATTGGTCCATTTTATAGGTTAAACCCTCCACTGGAGTTGTGTAACCACCACAGTGGCCTGAAGGTTTTTATTTATTGTCTTTAATAAATTTTGGTATTGTTGCCCTCTACTTTGTTTGCCGTCTCTGCTCATTCAGTTAAGACCCCTGTGAGTGGGGAAGGGTCACCCAAGTGATTGACGGTGTATGCAGGTATGAGGTGGTTTTGCCCAGTGGTTGATGTAATCGTCTTTGGGCTAAATTGGTACACCCCATGGCCGTGTTACGCTGGGGTCTCAGTTGGAGAGTGCAGAAATACTCCCTACAGCAGACCAAAGTAATCAACCTGAACAGATCAAATTAGGCCTGCCTGCTGGCTCTGGTGGAGGATCCTGACTGGCATTATTTTATAATGTGAAGTAATGCAGCAACTAGGAAATTAATAAATGTTTTTAATTTCGACTATTATTAAAATTAACATTATGTTTTTAAATAAATGGTGCATTAAACTGAAAAAAGATTTAAGCTTTTATTTTTTGATAACTTTTAAACTTTTCGCGAAACATTTCATTCATATTCAAGTCATTTGAATCATTTCTATCTTTTTTATTCATTTATAAGTCATAAAATCCCTATATACTGTATATAGTTGTAGATGCTCTTTTTTATTTGTAAATGTATTTTCTGAGATCTTCTCTCCTTTTTAAAAAATGTATATTCTATTTCAATTTATTGATTTATTTTCCCCTTAAAAAAAACAACAACAACAAAAAAAAAAAAACACGATCACAAAACCCATATAGCAAGGAGCAAGGTTATCTTCTGAAAGGCAGAAAATATTTAGAAGCCTAACTGAATGTATTTAGATCTACTTTATGTGAAGTGAACATTTTCAGAGAAATGCTTCTGATTTTCTTGTACCTTTCTTGTGCCAGCAGAGGGAAAATCACATGTGTGGATGGATGTGGATGAAGGATTGATGTCAGTGTGAGAAATGCCTCAAATGAAAAATAACTGATTCCTCTAATTAGTGAGAGAGAAAAATGTGTTGGTGAATCCTAAACACATTTGTAAAACAGTTAATTATGTGTGAAATGTGAAAATATTTTGTGCACCTCATATTATATGTATGTATTTTGTGTTTGTTTGTTTGTTTTTGTGGATTTATTTAACAAAACTTTCCCAGAAAGTAATAATACTTTTTTTCAGCAACCTGAAGAAGCTGCTTCATTTTTAGTACATTGTTGCCAAAATCTCTTCCAAACAGAGAGTTACAGTAATTTACTTTCATCATGTCACATAAAATATTCACTTTGAAACAAGATCAACATTTTTAAGGAATTCTACAAATAGAAGTCAGTCATGCTGAACAAAAACATTTATTAAAGTGAATTATAGTGAACTGGCTTTCAACACTAAAGTCACACATATCATGAAATATTATTCAGGACAGTAACAAGTTAATTTTTCTTTCTCTAATTACTAATTATATTCTGGAAAATAGCCCCCTCAGAAATTCATTGAAAGCCCCCCCCCCTCCTTTAAAAGGCAGAATATTCACCAGAGGAAGTGACTGAATTAACATTTATCATTGAAGGGCATCATTAAAATCATTCTACGAAATGCACTAGTTTTCTCCCTTCACATTTCACAGTTATTTTGCTTTCTTCTTTTTCACCAATGTCATACCAACAGTCTGGCCATTTTTCTCCACGTACCAAATGGCAGACTATTAATCTAAAATATCTCTTGCTTCGACTGTAGTATTGATGACCTGAGTGGTCCTCTCTTCCACACAGCAAACTGATCTGCTCCCTCGGTGCCAGGATGAAGGTATTGGTTGCTTTGCAGTTGTTTTTATTTTGCTTTGCTTCAAAATCCCGGATTCCTCGCTCATGAATGACATCGTGACATTGGTCTGGGCGCATCTTATCAATCACATGTTTTTTGTAGAAGGTAATAGCATCAGCAGGCAGTGTTGCACACAGTGCCACTAGCAAAACAGTAGCAATCTGAAGGACCTTCATGATGATGTCTCTGGAGAAATTTACATATACAGAGAGACACAGAGGAGACACAACAGTCAGACCATTATGTACATTATTTAGATATTTCACAGAGAGAAGTTTACTTTATGTTCTTCCTCCTCAGATCCTAAATTAAGGGAAACTGGATCACTATTATCATTCATTTTAACACTGAAGAAGAAATAACTACAGATAATATTTACAACGTAATATATAATCATTCAATTTTCATTCATTTTCATTCTAAAACTGATTTGTAGACACATAGTACTGCAATATCTCATGGAATCTGAACAAGGACGGGACAACATAGCATCGTATGCAAGTTCATAACAATCCTTTTTTACTTTATTTTATTTTATTTTATGTAACAGTATTACACTCATAAGTCAAATGGATGGGGTGGGAATGACTTTTTTAAATGCTGGAGCAAAAGGACATCTACGTTCACATGTTGAGTCAATCAGAGTTTAAAACACTAACTAAATGAACTGATTTTTGGCTGCCAGTTACTTGAAAATGCTGCAGTATATGCACTTCATCTTTGTTGATATGCACTTTATTTGTTGACTCACAAGTCAATTAGATAATTAATCAGTTTAATCAGTTTATACTTAATAAACTGATTTGGGTGCTTTGGCTGTAAATAACGTTTACATGTTGCAGCAAAGTTATTTCATTTTTACTGTGTATAGTAGGACAGACATTCAAGTGATGTTTTTTTAGACATGTTGGAAATTAGGGCTGCACGATTAATTATATTTTTATCAATATCATGATATGAGGTTGCACGACAAGCACATCGCGAGAGCCACGATAACGTCGGAATAACAACAAACTCAAATTACATCCCCTGCGTGTGTGACGCCCACAAATGTGTGGTCACATTTTTGTTTGTAAATGTTTGCATATTTTTTTATATACTTTGTTTATTTTCTTTATCTTTCTAAAATGGGGAGAAGATTGTGTTTCATTTGAAGATGTAATCCTATCTTTATTATTGACATAGCGATTGTTTTTACCAGATATGTGCTGCAGAGCCTTGCTTGAAGAACGCGTGTTGTACTTAGCGACAGTAGGGGGCAGTGTTACGTGGCGACTGTGTTACTTGCGCGGCTAAAGTTTTCTCATAGCTGCAGAGAACTCCGAAACAGTAACAACTGACGCCTTTGTCTGATGCCTTTGTCCTGTTTTCAGGTTAGTAATGTGGAATAACATGAAAACATGAAAACCTCATAAAACATGAAACCATGAAAACCTCATAAAACCCACACAGAGTGTAAGGCAACCTGCTTTCATGTGATAAAATGTGATAAAATAATCGTTATGTTGAGATGTAAGCTCCTGTTTTGAGGTTAGAAAACTAAGCCTTGTCGAGGGTAACTGGCTAAAGCTAGCAGCACATATCTTTTGGTGAACTAGGCCACACGCGTCTCCCATCAAATTAAACGTCTTTTTTGTTGTTTATCACCACCATCCACAAACAATCTCTTTCTAAATTGTAAAAAAATGATTATTTGTTAACCGTTAGATAAGTTTGATACAGCATTTACGGTTAATTAGAATGTTCTGTGTATATATTGTTCAGACGACTTTTGGATGCATCTGCAGTGTTAGAATTGAGCCTATGCATATTTACATGCTGTGTTTGAGTACAGATAGTACAAGTATTTTGTATAAAATAGCCTATTAGCACGTGAATGCATTGTGTTATAAATATTTAAAATATATTTATATATAAAAGAGGAAGAACAAACGGAAATGTTTAAAAATGTAATGACATTGTATTTCAGTTTTTTTTATATATTGAGAACGTCATTGTGTTTTTGTTTAAAAAGGTCTATGGAAAAAGATTAAGCGAATTTTAAGTGACATGCACATGATTTAGAAAAAATGTTTTAATAAACATAGCTGCAGAGAACTCCGAAGCAGTAACAACTGACGCCTTTGTCTGATCCCTTTGTCCTGTTTTCAGGAAAAAAATAACTGTTATTGTGGTGCCGTCGCACGGTACCCGTAACACGTGCATTATATCTAATCAGCAACAGAGGGAACGCTTCACACTGCAGACTATGATCATGTGATGTAACTAGGCAGGAGACAGAACACACATAAAACACACAAGCTCTTAGTCCGGAAAAAATTAGCACAGCCAGGCCAAGTGCTGAAACATCTTCGAGAAGCAAAGACGTAGGTGACAACAAACCTTGACTATCACTTAAAACACAACCACAGACAACTCTATGAGGAGTCTGAAAGCACAATTAGATCGACCTCTTGTCACGATGCTGCTCCAGGTGTAAAACAAAAATGTAAAAAAAAAAAACATTTTTAGGTTATGAATGTGCTGCTGTTCAGAGAGACACTAAATTTCTGTATTTTAATCTTAATTTACCGTGTTTCACATCGATATCGGGATATCCAACAATGTTATCGCACATCGCATTTTTAGTCCATACCTAGCACCCCTATTGGAAATGAGTGCTGTGATAAATGATGTTCAACATGTGAAATTCTTGTTTTAGTGACACCTATTAATGCATGTCTTCTGAACGTATGTATGCATAACAAGAGTTGTATTATTTGATCCACAGCACGTGTGAATAAGCTGAATGGTATAAAACATTTACTTGTTTTGTTAGTTGCAGCTTGAAGGCAGGAAGTGATTTTCTACTTGGGGAACTCTATCAAAATCTATCAACACTGTTTACAGTCACTTAAAATCAGTTTAACTGAGAAACCATGAGGACTTTTCAGCAAGGACCAAAACTTGTTGTTTGAGGGAGAAAAATGCAAGACAATCAACACAAAATAGCAGCAAATATGGCTTGTGAGCCTTCATCTGAGGTCAGGAATAGACTGAGGGAGCCTCCTGTTTGAGTTTCTGGTCACCGTTATTTTTGTTACCCAGCCACAGCACCCACAGTCGCACTGCTCACAATACCACACTCACTCACAACTGCACAAGGGTGAAGTCAGCTTTTTATTCCTCATGCAGCAGAATGTTGTTGTACCACTTAAGGTGGAACCAGAAAACTGGCAAATGAAAAGTTGACTTAACCTTTGTATAGTTGGAGGGAGGGAGTACTGTATTGTGAACATTTGATATGTAGGTGAACGCTGGTGGTAGATTTAAACCCTAACGTTACGTAAACTATGCTGGGCAGATTTCCACTTTAACGGGTGTTCCATCCTCAGGCTGAATAATCTACTGTTATTTACAGTTACTTACTAACCATCTGTTTATTTCCATGCAGATGTCACCTGAAAAAGGTTTTTGGCTGCTGATACGCATCATATTTAGTCTCAAAGCGCATATATCTGAATTGCTAAACAGAAATTTCCATTATATGGGCCCGTGAAATGGCTTGAAACAGGAGATATAAATGGAACTTGCTGTGCTGTTTATAACTGAAAAGATTTTACTGTTATACTACTGATAATTAACCTGATAAGCAGTCAAATTGACTTTAGAATAGGATTGGAGACCAGTTTAAAATTTATAAATCAGAATACTGAATACTAAACACTCAGACTGGAAACTCACACTTGAGTTTAATTAATTTGTTTGATAGTGCCTAAAGCGAACAGTACTGCAGTAAAATGAACTATATTTGGATTGGTGTAGGTGTATGAAAAAATAATACTCACCTTTCTTCTCAAATTTCTGGAATAAAAATATCTCTTCATATGTCTTCATTTATAGGCCACTTACATCAGCAACCAGCCAATCAGTATCCTTATGCAAACCATGAACCTGCTACTTTAGTGTATCTGATGTTTAGTGGTGGTGAAGATCACTTCAATGATGTGTCTCTACAGTTGCTAGTTTTACATATGAATTTTTATTGTTGTATTATTTTTGGATAGTCTGTACAAGGATCCACAAATGTAGCATTTATAGAGTTCTGAATAGAAAATACACTAAATTGAATGTACTGTGCTGTATGGCATGCAAGACATTTATATCAAACAGTGACCCCTGCATTGCCCAGACCCAGGGCTGGACTGGGACAAAAAATCGGCCCTGGCATTTTTGGCTTAGAATAGCCCATCATAATTAGGGGCACACAGCCAACCAGTAATTTATGTATGTGTTCTGTGAGGGAATGTATTTTACCATTATCATATAATAATTATCAAATAATAACAGCATCGTATAAAAAAAATACTTTTTGCCTTTGCCTTTACAGTGAATCATTACTTTAAAAGTCTATCAAATGACCATTGTGGAAAGCAAATAAGTAAATTTACACATACTGTAGTTCTAGCACTTTTGTCTACTTATATGTATTTTTTGAATTTCTCTGATGTAGCAGCTCAGCTCTAATTTTTCAGATTAAAAGATGCTCCCTTCTTTAAAAAGCTATAACATGCATTAGGATCAGACTAAAAACAGACAGGGCTGCTTTGTGAACTCATGAACATCAGCATTTGACACTTACTCTTGATCTTAATCTTATTCAATGTGGGCATAACTTTTGCTAATAATACTTTTATACACTTAAATACAGCTTAAATTGCAAAGCTTTATCTTATCATTTAGCAGTTTTAAGATCTGTTATTTCACTTGTTTGAGTGTTTTTAAAACATGTTGAACCGCAGCATAGAGACTACAAATAAAATGGACACTTGCTGCTCATCCAGCACTTCTCAGCCTTGACCGTTTACTATTTTAATCAGAAGAAGGTGTTGTACGTGGCTGCCAGAATTTGGGAAATGTACAAATACCAATAAATACTGATACTAATCAATTGCCGTTACTCATCATTCTCATGTAACAGAGCTAACGTTACCTCCATCACCTCCAAGTCCCTGTGTTATCCTAACGTTAATACATGCTTATGTACTACACTCTCCCGCTCACTCTATCCCTCGGGTTCATTGTCCACAGCCTGCGTCTCTGGCTGCTCCTCTCCCTGCCTACTGCTGCTGTCTTCACCTACAACCTACTGTTGCTGGAGCTTTGCTATCACAGAGGACGCGGAGGCTCCAGCAGCGAACACGTTTGTGATCTTAACACATTTTGCAGCATCTACAGTGACACTCTTCATCTACTGTAACACTCTTTACTCTCTTCGCACGTAACTTCTCCTCTCCCCATTTCTGCCGCTTTGGTTTCTCCATGTTGAATCTCCTTTAACACACGCGTACCACGCAGAGAAAGGGTGGGGGTGCTTCTGTCCTGTACCCTGATTGCTTTAGTTCACTGTCTATAATAAAGATGGGCCAATGGGCCGCCCCCTATAAATTGTGGGACGGTCTTTTAAAAAAAAGGGAAGAAAAAAAAAATCCAACAGCATCGGTCCCTGAGGACTGTCGGCTCACCAGGCAAATGCCTGGTATGCCAGATTACCAGTCCAGGCCTGCCCAGACCTTGTTCAGGACTTCTCCCGCCCTCTCAGTCTTACTGCCTAGGATTGTGTTCTACAGTCTGTGTGTCTAGACAAACATGCTAAGTAGACGCTTCTTCCACCAGGATGCCAGATTACTCAGATTACCAGACAGCACATACATCTACAGATTTCCAAAAAGCACATAAATAATGCAGAAGATAGGCTAACCTAGTAGCTAGTGTTAGAATATGTGTTTAGAATGATGGTGAGGACTCTCTGTGACCAATCAGTAGTCTGCAGTATTTTTACCTCACTGTTTAATATTGGCTCAGCGAGCTGGGAACATCAAAGGTAATACCAAAAAGTAATACCAAAAAAGTATTAGGTATCCCTATGAAGGGATCATAGTCAGTATGTGAGAAACTGGTCACAATGCCTTAAAACATATACTACTAAGTTTCAATTAACTCTGGAAGTAAAGTCAGCACAAGAACTGTCCCTCAGGAGCTTCATTGATTGGGTTCCTACGGCTGAGCAGCTGCACGCAAGGCTAGAATCACTGTGTACAATGCCAAGCGTTAAGCACATGACATTGAACTCATTGAATGCTGTGAAAATATGTTCTCTCGTGTTATTACTGCCGTTTCATCTGCCAGGGTTTGGCTAAGTGTGCATAAAATACCTGAATGCATAGAACCAACTATCCTGGCATCGTTTGACAGCAGCAAGTTGTAAGTAACTAGGCCCCTCCAGTCAGTTTTGTCTGTGGAGACTGCATAGCTGTACATTAATTACGTACAGGTGCAGACTTCCCACTCATCTGCATATGTTTATTTTAAGACTCGTCGTTATTGTAAGACTGTAGTCTTCAGTCTATATCTCCAGCATTCTGACACATGGACTTCACATTGATGTTACTGAAAAGGCACTGAAATGACATTCATCTAGGCCCTAAGGGGTATAAATGAAATGGGAGGGGTCCCAAAATATAATACATAAAAATGAAGAAAAACAGCAACCCTTAATCTATTGGCCTCGCAGATGAGACGAGATGAGCTTGAGCACAGTGATTGTTACTGAACGTCTGTGAGAGTGGAAGCGACACAGTCCAAAGATTTAGACTAATGTTCGTTTTTGTCTATTGCCTTTTGTTTTGATATGAAAAGCACTTTTGCCTGTGTGATACAAACCTACGGGTACTTTGACCTGAGCTGTAGGTGATGATGGCAGTTACTGGTCAGCATGAACATATGCAGTTCAAGTAAGCATCCTGACATCCATGTCTCTGACATTTTACACTTGACTAAACTTTAAAAGTTAACAGAACAAGACTGTTTGTGCCATGTCAAAATATTTGTTTAATTTAAGTTTGTTATATAATATCATACATTGCAGTGAAGAATTTCTATTTTCAGATGATCTACTGAAGTCACAACATGCTGATTGTTGTCTATAACACATGCTCAGTTAAAATTTGCAATAATACTTCTATTATGAGATACATAGACTTTCTGCAAATTAGTTACAAAGTTTTTGTTAAGTAATGAACTAAATGTATATTAATTGTAAAGTTTTAGTTAAAAGCATAAATGGGCTATAACAGGTATTAATGATCTGAATTCACAACAACCACATGTGCTAGTCAACATCATATTTTATAAACTGCAGACACTTTATTTTACACTTTTACCTTTACAGTAACTTAAAATTTAATTTACAAGAAAAATGTTTAGTTAAATTAGAGTATTTCATTGTATATTTCTGAAAAATTCAAAACTAATGTCCTTGTTAAATAATGTAAAACCTAGAAATTGTATTTATAAGCATTTAATAAGGTTTAGGCAGTGTTAATTAAGAATAAATAAGTTCTACTTTAGTTATTATCTTGCAAATTCACTAATAAAGATCTTATAAATGTAGTCAGCTCTTTGTAACCTATTCTCATGTTTAAACATATCATAACATTTATGTATTGATAATTTAAAGCAAATTCATAAAGAATTTTAAACATGATAAAAGTCATCTTTAGGTAATATCTTTAAGTAATAAAAAAAAACATTTTTAGCTGTTATTTTAACCCCGCTGATCAAACGGATGATTTTAGGCTTAGAAAAGTTAAATGAACTTTCATTAGACTAACACTGGTAAAAGTTGGTGAATGTCTTTTTCAGGTAGTTTTCAGTCTTCAGCACACTTGACTTGTGTGTAAAGACCCTGCATGAGCTACAGACATCCACACTACATTATTTTTAAACAACACGCACAAATAACATGTATGATTATATTTGCATCTGAAATAAGACCATTAATTCACATTTACTGTCATTTTTGGTCCCTGTACATATTCTCTGATTAATATGTTCATAAAGGCATTTCTTGTTCATTCAACTGAAAAATGACAATTAATTAGCGTTAATCCAGCATAGGTTTAAAAACGAATCTGCAGAAGACCTTATTAATACATCATAGAAACAAATACATTTGTATCATGTTACGACACATGCGTACAAATGATACATTTCTCTGTATGAGGGTATTATTAATTGCTTACATCATTATAAAGTGCATATTAATGCTTCACTTTTAATAAACAGACCTTAAAATAAAGTGCCAAATAGGCTATAGCATACAAATGAGAAATATAAAATCTTTCCTTACTGTTCTAATTTGCATCTATACAATAACTTTCTATTTCTATTAACTGATCATTCAAATTCCATATCTAACTGTAGTACTCTTCGATTTGCTGTTCATATTGAGTCTGCTCCTAGTGTGCTCTTCATTAATATTAATAAAGTACAAAAGAAAATTAAATAATGGAAACACATTCATGTTGAGAACTTCCATATTCAAATTTTGCTCCACTTTTGCATTACTGCTTATTCCAAATAATTCTATTTATGTGATAAAGGTGTCATTAACTCTTTAGGGCATCAAGAGTAATTAATTTGTTTGGTCCATGCCTTTTTCGTATAGTGGCATTATGAAGGGAGATTGATTAAAGAGGTGAGAGGACTTTGGAAACTTGGTAACATTTCTGATTTTTGCAGTAACATTAAGTAGTTCTAATTAACTGTGCATGATGCAGTATGCATCATTAATAATGAACAAAGATAAGAAAGAATTGGTTGTTCCTGCAATAGTTAAAATGGGACAAAATACATTTACAGAATGAACAGATACACTTATACAGTAATTATCATATTAAATAATATATTTACTAAAATGACTTAAAATAGTAACTAATATTAAATAATGCAGTTACTACAAAGTTAACTAAAAAATAACATATATTAACTAATGCATTAACTACAATGTTAATAATATTAATTTTAATATTAGTCCTGTAATTAGCTAATATAGAAACTAACAGGTAAATGAATACAGTTACAACAAGTTTATGTAATGTTGTAACTATAATTAACTATTGCAGTAACAATAAAACTATAGTATCTGTGTATTATCTAACATAATAAGTAAGCTTATTATAAAGACTATTTACATTATTATAAAATGTTGCCTATACAACAGATTACAAGTCTCTGACCACTTCTTCTGCTCGAACAGCCAGTATAACAGGATATAACAGTATAACAGCCAGTGGAACAACACTCAGAGTGTATAACAAGGGATGCCAAAAAAGAGACATGAATAGTAACAATATTTAGTTTTTATTGTCTCTATATCCTCCTGAGTAGTACAGAAATAAATACATATTTTTTCATCATTTCTATATTATTATTTACATATAACCTTTAGTACATTTTTCTACTACTGTATTTTAATCAGACACAGAAATGTCATAAAAACTGTAAATGCAATGGAAACAAAGAGATGGGGAATTTTAAAGTTTGCATAGATAAAATAAATGTTCTGTAATCTGGTTATTCAAATTTGACACACAGCCATGGTGTTCTTACATTCACTGGCCTCATGAGCAAGGAACATGTCAACCATGTTAAATGTAATTAATCATAATAAGTGCTGATTGTATCATTATGTTGATATAAGGGTCCTTATATACTAAACTAAAATAAGAATTTTTTCTATTTTTCTACTTAGTTATAAAGTATCATTCCTGTATAATGATCATGTATAGGACACTAAGTTCTGTATGACTTTGTTAACTGAAGTGTTGAACTACCACTTCTATCTCTGTATGGCTGATGCTTAATAGAAATGTCGTACTTACATAAAGGAAAGTATTTTTTGGATATGTTAAATATTGAAAAGTTAACATATAAACTTTGTGTTTTATAAATAAGGGCTGGACCACTTGCAGTGGTTGGGTTGCTGGTTTAACCCCTAAATTACTACAGATATATCATTTGATGTGGCAATTATACAGTTTTTCCTAAAGGCATTTGTTGGAAATTTGGCTATTTTACCGACCACAATATTAGTAGCATAAGGTTCATAGCTCTATATGCATTTACCAGCTTGCATTCCAAACTAGTTTATCTCTCTGTATGCATTTTCTCAGCTTACATATAAAAGCACAAGTTTTCTGTTTCAGCATTTTTGTGCACTATTTTCAGCAATATTTGATAGAATTTTCCACTTTACTTGATGGTTGGCATGCACATCCATAAACCTGTTGTCGTCAATTCAATGTAGAAACCAAATGATATATAATGTATTAAACTGATATATTGAGCATAATGTATGTAGACACATTCTAATTTTTCTGCATCCTTTACAATAATATTATAACTTAGAGCAATGACCAGATTCCACACTGTAGCTCAAGCCTTAAATACATCATAACTTGATCTGACAATTTATCGTGTCTAGTCTGAGAACATCTTTGGTGCTGTTTTCATGATTCCTAATGGGGCCTTTACTTCAAGTACTCTCACCTGATTTGCAGTATATTATGTGGCATATATTTATATACATTATATATGATCTTCCAGCATGCCAGTGATCCAAAACGTCTTGTGTGCTCAAACTATTATCAGAAATACCTTTTTTAATGACATTTATCTGTATTACTATAAAAATAAAAACTTGGCTTTCCCTGAGTACATCTGGAAAGCACTGCTGGCATAAAGATAAATACTCTACTGTGCAAGACTCTTAGGCATATTCGCATACTGCTTAAAAGCCTTTATCTTATCAATAAGTGTATTTTCACAAGATATGATTAGAACAGATGTAAATAATCATAAATACAATACAAAATAACATCTTACTTAGAAAGTAGTAGATCATATCTTGAGCTCCAGTTTAAAGAACAAAGTGTGGTTCCAGATTTCTCCTGGACGCCCCAGACATTGTATGAATGTATTCAGTTCCTTCAGCAGCAATCTTGATTTAGCTTAATGAAGTACTGAGCAGTCAAAGCAGGTATTAGATGAGAACTGTAAATAATACTGGGTTGTTTATAGAAGGAGAAGCTTGGAAAAAGTTCAATAAACACACTGATGTATGTAAAAGCACTACTAACTGTATTAATACTATTTGTATATTTCAAAATATTCAAATGAAAGCTTCCTGTCTGGAAAAATTGCTTTTTAAAAACAGTAATGTTCGCAAGTGACTAAAACTTTTGCACAGTTCCATATGTGTGAGTGTACTGGAGATGGATGCTGTAGGAAGCTTCTGACCTTCTGAGTAATAAGTCATAGAAGGATAGACAGTATTTGAAGTAATGATGTATTTATTATTATTATTAGAACTAAGAATCAAGTATGAAAGTTTTTGCTTGTTGTATTTGGTGGTTTATGTTTCATACAGTATATGGTTACATTAGTCTCTTTTTTTAAAACCAACATATACAAACCAGTTTCATCTGTAACGTGGTTGATGTGGTCTTTGCTATAATCAGGGTGAGGCTGTTATGCTCTTTATCTACACTGCATAAAAAACATAAAACATTTTTTTTAGGTTGAATAAAACTTCAACTGGAAAGTTCAATTGCTTCGTTAACACATGAAGTCGTTTTTCTAGGTTGTACCATCAAAGCACTTTTTAAAGCATATTTATTTCATGTATGGTCACAATTTTAATGGTGTTCCCTGATGTAAATAAAAGAAAACAGCAACAATATTTTAGGAATTTAAACAGGAAGGGGCGGAGCTAGAACAGGAAGTACAGGTTAGACCATGAGATTTTACTGGGTTGGAAAACTGCTAAAGCCAAAAGAAATAATGTTACTGCATTTAAATAACCTTATAAGTAAAGCATTGCTGTTTTCTCTGTACATGATTTAATCTGTCTATTATTTCCTATAAAATACTACATAAACACAATCACTGAAGATGTAAGCTTCTGAAAATTGACGCAATGCATTTTCTTTAGACATTTTAATGTGACGCGGCTACATTGTAGTTAGTGCGACTTTTCTGGTGACTGCTGAAGGTCTTACTTTCTATAACGGGATGAGATGTTGCTGACCAACATGTGAAGGACCACAGGACCAACGTCCTCATGTTTAGTCTCTGACCACTAAAGCACTGTCCCATGTGACGGGCTAAGGTGCTGCTGCAGGGGAAGAGCTTAGAGCTTCAAACCGGTTACTGAAGGTAAATACAGACGGAAACAGTTCTGCAATTAACTGCCAGTCAAAACTACTATTGGCTATTTTGTTACTCTTTTTTCAGGACGTATTTCTGAGGAGATTCAACGGAAGGTAAACCATGTTCAAGTGAAAATGAATGAAAAACATCCTCTATGGGGAATAAACTTGTAAGTGTAACAGTCTGGAAACAAATAAAACATCACTATAAGTTATATTGTTTCCAACACAGTAAAATCGAGTAAGCAAACAGTACTTGTGTTACTTGTGTTATTTTATATAAAGAGATTTGATTCTGATATATGTTGTTTACAGGACAGGAGTGCTTGTGTTTCATATTTGGGCTCTACAGGTTAGAGTTTCTGGCCTTTAGGCTTAAAACCATTGCCTCCTGATTGTGTCATTAGTTAAGTGTTTCAGAATGTGTGTTATTCCTTGTTTGCTTTAGGGGAAGTTAGTCTTATTGACTGTTCCTTAACTGAACTCAGTTGTTACATTTTAAATATGTTAATGATATTTAGACGCTTATTTGTTTGGTCTGCCTGTAGACGTTCAGCTTTGTTATGAATTCTGGTCAGTGTCTGGTCTTCTGTTTTGTTTTGATTTACTTGTTTGATCAGCATCAGTGACACATAGGATTTAGACTTTAGCTTTTGTATATGCAGCATGTTTAGAATAATTATAATCAGTGTTGTATTTAACTTTCTCATTGAAATCTGTGCATATTGTATCACATACACTTCTTTTGATTTCTGTTCTGTATCATAAACATGAGATATGTATTCTTAAAGTTGGGGGTGTTAAAACCTCCAGCCGTGTTATTCATTTCACATGCTTTGTGCTGCTGTTTTGCGTGTTTTCTCTCTGTATAAGTTACAAGATGTGTAGGTTTGTGAATGGCCACATGGGGCGACCTCCTCTATAAGACGCTACTCAGCCACCATTTGGATTATGTTCAGGCCTCTCTCCCCTCTGACAGGACCTGGAAGTACTTCTGTGTAGACCAGCTCGATGAGGGGATCAATCATATGTCCCCGACCTGATCTTACCTCCCTGGGTTGACGATTTTCACCACCGGACTCCCTCACTGTAGGGGGTCAAACCTGTTTGTTATCTTGGTGTACGAAACACATGCTCATATGGAGAACATGATGATGGCTGACTCATCTGATCATATCACTCATTTCCACAGACGAACCACTGAACTCAAATGTGTGTCTGGGTTTGTAATGACGTGTCTTTGCTCTGCAAACCTGCTATAACCTCTTTGTGTAGTTGAGGACAGATGGTTGTTGGTGACACAGTCTGATCATGTCCTGCACTGACATTCTCAGATGCCTGAGGAACAGTTTCTCTGATATATCACACTAATATATGAGCATCACACTCAATCACAGTACTGATGTTCCAGAGTTCAACTTTTAGTATTGATCAGTTATTTTTACACCCAGAGTGTTAATTAACCACATCACCTTTGCATGGTACTCAATATGATTTTTGTTATATTACTATTTTTTACAGGTTTTGTTATCCAAAGCATGTTTTTTGTTTAGTTACTACAGGCTTTAATATTATAAAAAGGTGGATATTTTTTTATTGCCAGGTCTGCAGAACTAATTACACATTACAACATTATAGCACTCAGGGCTTCCCATTGGATAGCATACAAATGGGATTACATGGTTGGGTGTACCCTTTTCCATCATTTGAAGCCGCCTTCAGATTATGGTAACCCCTCGCTGTGTCAGAGCTGGGGGGCTGGTACTTGAGCACCCAACGTAAGTGTTATATGATGATGATGAAAATGAGCTTCTCTGACAGCAAAATGTTTTTCGTCATGCCTCTTTCTTTGTCTAAATTAAAGATATATTTAAAGATATATTTAATACACATTGTGTTGATGCAACATTATTTAATTTACTGACCAGCACTGCTGAGTGTGAATTTAAAGTGAATGTAGGGGAACAATGTAGTGTTTTACTTTTAACACAATTCAGTGTCCAGTTAACACTAGAAACTCAACACTAAAGTCAGAATACTTGATACACTCTGTAGAGTTCAGTATGGTTGCACAGACGAGTCCACTGTACTGCTCGGTGATGACACATTGAGCTTGATGTTGACGAGTCACTAATCATGCGATTACGATACTAACAACATGCATGTCTCAGATAAGACAACAGGTGAGGAACCTTGTGATTTTGATCTGTATCTCTGGTTTCCTGAAGACTCCACAATGCATTCAAGTGTTGGAAGGGCAACGTCGCGTCTGCTGACCTGTGGAGTTTGGCTTTGTTCTAATGTTACTCTGCGGATCTTTAAATATCAAACACTGATCTACCAAAGACTAAAATAAAAAGTTATGTTTGGTTGGCGAGGAAGAATAACGTCCCATTACTGATAGTCGTGTTATTGATTAACTCTGACCGCTAAGCTGGCCAGAGCTGCCAAAGCTGGCAGTGTGACTCAAGGCTTGCTGGAAGGATCACGTCACGTCTACTGACCTTTGGAGTTTGGATTAATCACAGATTTTAAAGTTGCTTGATGTAAAGTTTTCGTCTACTGTGGACTTATTTAAGTTTTGAGTTGTGCCGCTGCAACTATGGGGAGCCAAGGATGAGCTGCAACCTTGGGGCCTGTATGAGCATAAGGACTTTTTTTCCCCCCACGTGTTGCCTCAGGCACAGTGTAAGCGCTCGGGTCTGCTGGGTGACTCTACCAGACCCTAGAAACCGCCCATCCATGGCCAAAACTGGGATTAATGTTTTAGTGGGTCTAGAGGCAACCCCAATGCCAAACTGCTCCTGAATCCACAAAGGCCTGGAGGCGAGTCTCTACTTGAGAACCCTGAGGATACCTTGGCCTTGAGAAAGACCCCTGAAGCTGAAGGGCAAGACTCCAGACCATCACAGGTCACCTGTGATGGCCTAGAGTCTTACCTGAGCCTTTCCCTGTAGCTCAGGGCATGTCAGACGGAATTGTCCCTTCTGCCCACAGTACAGACACCGACCCTGTTGCATGCATTTGTCTAGCTCCTTTGGGACAAGCGAGGGGAACATCACATGTGGCCAACACGTCTTTTATCTAGGTCTGGGAGCTCTGCTGAGTCCATGATACTGCTCAGTCTTGCTATAACGAGGGGTGGACTAGTCACTTGTGGGAATTGAACCCCAACTGCTGGACCAACGTGTCGGTCTCAAGTGCAAAGCTCAAGAGCGTTAATTTATTTCTTCAAGGAAACTAAGATTGTCTACAGATACACTGACTTGAAAGTTAACTGAGCAAATAAAAAATGGGAGAACAAAAGAAACATGGTTGCAAACCAAGAGGGAACAAAGGGGGATCAGGGCTCAAGGGAAACAAAGGAAGATGGTAGAAAGACAAGGGGAGAACTAAGACCTTCTTTTCTATTGACTTATTTCTTTTTTTTCCACTTACACTGAATGCTTACACACAAAAAGCACGACTCAAGACTTTTACCGGCTCAGAATAGACACATTTGCTTGCAAGGAGTTTTGAGTAGATGTTAGCATTTGCCTCCTGATAGCTCAGAAGCTGTCGCTTGCCTAAAATTTAATATTCTGCTTTACACATATTGGTACATTATTGTCTGCTTGTTTTAAGACGTGTTCTGTTTGTAAAAGAAGTTAGTGACCAGAATGTATTTGTGTCTAGATGTTTGTTTACATTGTTACATTGTTGAGACTATATTATTTATTATTTATAGACTATATAATTATATAAAGGTTTTTTATCTTTAAAAGTGTAACAAACATGTTACTTTGAGGTGACTAAACAGAGAAGAAAAGGAGACAGACATCAATAGACATTAAAGCCATACAATCTCTCAGTTTAAGAGGAGTAAAGGAACGGATGCAGGTTCAGTCCATTTAGACTGTGGTGGTCAGAGAAAAGTTTGAATGATTTAAATGTTCAAATGTCTCCAGATGTAGTTTAATACAAAACCTCATTCATAAAGAGCTTTTTCTTCAGTCTTTAACATCACAATGTAGAACAACTCTCAGTTTAATAGAAGTAGAAGTATATTACAGTATATATACAGTATTCTGAAAGCATGTAGACGGTTACTGGAAAAGTGAATAAAACTGTTCCTACATCAGTGTCAGCAAACACACATTGATAAGAAACTGAAAGAGCTTTTATAAAGTTCTCAGTAACTACAGTGTAATATTCACTGATTCTCTGCTGTTGATTCCACATTTATTTCTATCACTTTGCTGAACAACTAAATATTCTGAACTTTATTGTGAGTCTGAAAGTGTTGATAAGAGTGATAACAGTAGTAATGTTAGCTGAGATGTGTGTGTTTAATACTCATTAACGCTGTCCTGTACTGGAAGTTCTTTAGTGTCTCGACTGAAACACAAGGTCTGCCGGACACAAGGCCTACTGGCAGGTCCAGATCCTCACTCTCATCCTCCAACTTCACTGGCTGCTGGTTCGTGTTCTTCTCTTCTTCGCTCTTGTTCTGTTTCTTGTCTTTCTTCCATCTTTCCATTCTCAACTTCTCTTTCTTTCTCCTCTCAATCTGCTCTTCATCTCCACTCAGTTGCTCCTCCTTGTCGGTGTTGTGGACTCTGCAGAACCAGAACCAGATGCAGCTCATCGTAGCAGCTGTTCTCTTCACTGTTGTAACACAGACTGAGATGAAACGTCAGCACACACGGAATATAGACACACATCTTCACCTTTATGACATCACGACATGTAGCCTTTAGTCCATTCTGACATCAGAGCTCAGGGGTTCACCAACATTCCGTTAGGCTCACTGTTGATAAATGAAGGAGGAGCTCCAGTCACGTGTCCTTCATGTAGTAGCTACTGGGAGTCCTAAGGTCAGACGTACAGCATTTTATCCACACTCTAAAAGGTAACACCACTACTTACTTAAATCACATTAGTGTACTTTACTTATTTCATACTAACCTAGTGACTTAACTCCTGCAATTTTAGTAACATACTTATTTTGTATGAAAGAGTTCTAAAACTAAATACACTTGAAGAGACTACACTCAACACGTTCAAGGTTTGCCGTGCACATGCGCAGAGAAGTGACGCAGGATTTTTTAACCTGGAAGCGGAACAACTTTTGGGTATTGGGGTAAGTTATTTCAATTAAATGCTTATTCATATTTGTTTGCTCTGGTTTTATTACTCACAACTATATGTTCGCAGCATATATTCTGTTTGTAGTGAAAACTGTCAATAATTCCCTTAAAATTCATGGCTAGCTAATGCTAACATTAGCTAACGTTAGCTAGCTTGCTGATATGCCACACAGCTGGGGAAAATAGCCTACACACTCATGATTTAACCTCTTCCCAAATTTGTTAAGCAAATTTTTTTAATGAACCTAACTTCAAGTGGTAACTTGATGGGAATGTTCTTGAAAATATAGGCCTTGGTTGTGCACATGGAGCACATGTATGAAGCTGTTTGTGCAGCGTGTCGCGGCTGAAAGCGCATCACCAGCTTTTCAGTCTACAATTTTACTCCACCACAACAGTTTGTCTAGACTACATGAAGGCTTAATATGTTTTGTATGATTATGCCCAGCAAACAATGTTGTCACAATGTTGTGTACTTTCTACATTGTTGTTACACTGCTGTCAAAAGGTGGTGCTTTTTACGGTGTATGAATAACGTTCTGTTAGAAATTCGCGCTTCAGAAATCAAGAGTCAGGAGACTGGAGAGCTTCAGAGTTTATTGACCTACACAGAAATGTATGAGTACATCTGAGTCAATCACCGCCAGTCTGCTAGCAGTTGGTTAGCAGTATTAACCATGTGCATGCAGAAGCATACATGGGCACAGCTTAGCTCATCGGTCTGTTGCCGGTCCAGTCCCATGAAGTCCAGTCTCTAATTTATCTCTAACTCAGTCTCTAAACCAGTCTGGTCTAGTCTAGTCTGACATGGTTTAAGTAGAAGTCCTGAGGGTTAGGGGGGAGCATAAAGGGAGGGGGATGAAGGTGAAAGATGAAAGTGGAGGAAGAAGAGGAGGTTAAGGAGGGGGTAAGGGGGATGAAGCTAAGAACAAATAGAGATAAAGAGTAGAGAAAGAAAACCTGAAGAAAGATGTGGCTGAAGTTAGCTTCTTATGTGAATTCCCTCGTTCCACCTTAAATGATGCAGCAGTTACAGGCGCCACAGTATAACTTCTATACCATTTAAGGTGGAACGAGGTATTCAAATAAGAAGCTAACTTCAGAAAGCAAGCAACCGAACTTTCCCAGCAAACTGATAGCGAGTCTGAGTTTTAAGGTAACCTCTAGCTGAACACGACATCAGTGTCTCAGCATCTGAGCAGAAACAGTCAGTCTAGACGTCCAGTCCACAGAGCAGAGCGACTCACAGTAACCATAACATTTAGCTTAAATCAGTGTGATTACTAGTTGAGATGAAGGCTAGTAAAGCGTGTATGTTAGTTATGGTTATATGTAATGACTAGTTAAGAAAGTAAGTCAGTGTGATGGCGAGTTGAGATGAAGGCTAGTAAAGCGTGTATGGTAGTTATGGTTATATGTAATGACTAGTTAAGAAAGTAAGTCAGTGTGATGGTGAGTTGAGATGAAGGCTAGTAAAGCGTGTATGTTAGTTATGGTTATATGTAATGATTAGTTAAGAAAGTAAGTCTGTGTGATGGAGAGTTGAGATGAAGGCTAGTAAAGCGTGTGTGTTAGTTATGGTTATATGTAATGGCTAGTTAAGAAAGTAAGTCAGTGTGATTGAGAGTTGAGATGAAGGCTAGTAAAGCGTGTATGTTAGTTATGGTTATGTGTAATGACTAGTTAAGAAAATAAGTCAGTGTGATGGTGAGTTGAGCTGAAGGCTAGTAAAGCGTGTATGTTAGTTATGGTTATATGTAATGACTAGTTAAGAAAGTAAGTCAGGGTGATGGTGAGTTGAGATGAAGGCTAGTAAAGCGTGTATGTTAGTTATGGTTATGTGCAATGACTAGTTAAGAAAGTAAGTCAGCCTGATGGTGAGTTGAGATGAAGGTTAGTAAAGCGTGTATGTTAGCTGTGGTTATATGTAATGACTAGTTAAGAAAATAAGTCAGTGTGATGGTGAGTTGAGATGAAGGCTAGTAAAGCGTGTATGTTAGTTATGGTTATATGTAATGGCTAGTTAAGGACGTTAGTCAGTGTGATAGCGAGTTATTGGGGTTTGGTTTGGGTTTGGGGTTTTTTATTGTCATTTCAACTACATACAGAGTACACAGTGAAACGAAACAACGTTCCTCCAGGACCATGGTGCAACATAGACAGTGCATACAGACACAAGTGCAACACAAACAAACAAGTACGGACAGACAACACAACACAGTACAGACAGAGAATAATAAATAATTGCTGGTTGTGTGCAAATTGTGCAATGTGTAATAAATAGAGTCCAGTGAGGTAGTAAAGTTATTAGTGCAATGCTTTGTGCAAAAATGCTTCCCTTTTTTTATCTGGGGTAAATGGTTGGAGAAAGATATCAGTTCAGACGTTGAGTTGTGTTGAGAAGTCTGATGGCTTGGGGGAAGAAGCTGTTGCAGAGTCTGGTCGTGTTGGACCGGACGCTGCGGTACCTTCTTCCTGATGGCAGGAGGGAGAACAGTCTGTGTGAAGGGTGGGTGGGGTCATCCACAATGCTGGTTGCTTTGCGGATGCAGCGGGTGGTGTAAATGTCCAAGACGGAGGGGAGAGAGACTCCGATGATTCTCTCAGCTGTCCTCACAATGCGTTGGAGGGACTTGCGGTCAGAGGCTGTGCAGGTCCCAAACCAGGCAGTGATGCAGCTGCTTAGGATGCTCTCTATGGTTCCCCTATAGAAGAGGGTGAGGATGGGTGGAGGGAGACGGGCCTTTCTCAGCTTCCGGAGGAAGTAGAGACGCTGCTGGGCTTTCTTGGCTGTAGAGCTGATGTTCAGGGACCAGGTGAGGTTCTCCGCTAGGTGGACACCAAGGAACTTGGTGCTCTTAACGATCTCCACAGAGGAGCCGTTGATGTTAAGCGGAGAGTGGTCCGGTCTTGATTTCCTGAAGTCAACAACCATTTCCTTGGTCTTCTCTACATTCCAGTGAAGGTTGTTGACTGTACACCAGTCTGTCAGCTGCTGTACCTCCTCCCTGTATGCTGACTCGTCGCCTTTGCTGATGAGACCCAGCACAGTTGTATCATCGGCGAACTTTATGATGCTGTTAGAACTGTGTTTCGCAACACAGTCATGAGTCAGCAGGGTGAACAACAGAACACTGCCCTGGGGTGCCCCAGTTATGTTCGTAAATCATCTAAACTTTGCTTAAAGAACATTATCACAAAAAATAAAAGCCTAAGCTTGATTCACATTATCGTTTTGATTATAGTTACAAAGAACACAAGAACATCCACCTCTCACACACCCTCTTCCCTCACAGTGATGCATAAAATACACAGTAAACTAAATATCGGGTGTTTGTAGCAATTTGGAGCCTAACTACACTAAATCCAGTACAGCGAGTATATTCAGTTTAATTTGTTTGCAGTAAGTGGGTCAGCAAGTGTAAGACAAGCTTCAGCATTGTAACTGAGTGTACAGTAGCCAGTCCTGTGAACTTATAGTATGATATATAGGTCTAGTAATAAATTTCAATAATAGTAATTATTAAAATGTTTTCTTTAAATAATTTCTTTATAATTACTATATGCAATTTAAGTAATAAAATGTTAAGAAACCTGTCTTATTTTATTTTATATATTTACTATTGCTCTTTAATTTAAAAATATATATTTCATCGAATTACTCGATTAATCGATAGAATAATGAATAGAATACTCGATTACTAAAATTATCGATAGTTGCAGTCCTACTTGCAACATCCCCATATCATCATTATCATACTACATACCACTTTACCAATAAGTATATTTACAGTTTGTGATTATTAAAATCTTATGGAGAACATCAGCGTCTCCAATCCCTGCATTGGTGAATCCTTGCAACAGGGACAAGAAAGGTTCCAGCTTCTGCGCATGTTACCTTAGGACACTGCCCTATAGGAAAGAACTAAAGGTAAGTACGTTCATGTATAGTCCTCAAAACAGTGCATTAGAGATTGGCTCAGGTGGGTGACATTCTAAGTTATCAGACCGAGTGATAACACTTGCCACATTTTTACTCTCTCTGCATGTACCTGACCTGAAATTTAAATAGTTTAAGTGACAGGTACCATCACATGATGCATGCATTAGAGTCTTTCGTCTGGAGCGTCCATTTCAGTGCACAATGGTCAGTCTCTAATGCAAAGTCACTGCCCATAAAGTAGTATTTCTATCTTATACTACCTCTAATGCCTGTTTCACAGCCAGAACATCTTTCTCAACAGTTGAATAATTATTCTCCTGAGGGAACAACTTCCGACTGATACACAGAATCGACTGTAATCTATCTTCCTGGCCCAGTACTACGTTCAGTCTGTTATCTTTCCCAAGACCTTTGCTACATTATAGTTGAGCAGCATAGCAATAGTTTTTAAATATACAACTCCAAGTCTAAAAAAGTTGGAAGGCTGTGTACAATGTAAATAAATAGAAATATAAAACAGATATCATAGAACACTTATCAGATGTTAAAAGTGAGACATGAACATTTCATGAAAATTAACACATTTAGAAATTGACAGGATCACGTCCACCTGTGTAGCTTAAACTATTTAGCAATATTTTTTGGACTATTATTTATAATTAGAGATGGAAGGATCGATCGGTTATGTATCGGTATCGGCCAATTTTTAATCAAAATATGTGATCGGTGATAAATTGATAAATTGGCCAATGGCGTGAAACAAATGAGCCTAATTTCTGTATTTCAAATACATTTTTAACACCACTAATCTGATACGACATTTATATTGCACTGTTAATTTATCTATTTTGTTTGTACTGAGTGCCTTTCTGTCCCATCACTGCTGTAACACTGAATTTCCCCACTGTGGGACTAAAAGGATTAGCTTATCTTAACTTCCTTTTAACAGCAGTCTGTAAAGGTCTGGGAAGTGAGGAGACCTGTTGCTGGAGTTTTGGGAGAGGAATGTTGTCCTATTCTTATCCGATGCAGGATTCTAGCTGGTCAACAGTTCTGGGTCTTCTTTGTCTCATTTTTAGTTTCATGACACGCCAAATGTTTTCTGTTGGTAAAGGTCTGGACTACAGGCAAGTTAGTTCAGCAGTATGACACTTTATCTGCGAAGCCATGATGTTGTGATGCGTTATGTGGTTAAACAAGACAGTCTGGATGGGAACACATGTTATTCTAAAACCTCTCTGTACTGTTCAGCATTACTAGAGTCTTTGCATTAATACTAGGACACAACGTCTGTGGTTTTCAAAAATAATTCGATATTTTGATTTCATATAACCACAGAACAGTTTTCCATTTTGCTTCCATTGGCCCAGAGAAGACACTTGTCTCTTCGTTGCATAATACAGCTTTAACATGCATTTGTAGATTTCACAGCAAACTGTGTTCACAGACGTTGATTCCTTGAAGTGTTTCTGAGCCCATGCAGTGATTTCCAGTTCAGAATCAGGTCTGTTTTTAAAGGCTAAGCACCAGCTAATATGAAAATGTCAAACACTTAAATATAGCGGAGTTTAAGTTCCTAACTTGTCATTATTAATAGTCTGAAAATGTTTTTTTTATTTACAAAGTCAAGAAATATGGCGTAAAAGATGTTGTTTAGCTCGACCGCGCTTTTCGGCAACTGCCAGGGACGTGTTAGGCGTGTGACGTAGATGGTGGACAACAAGTAAAAAGATGCACTTATGGTAAAACAAAATGACAGAAAGGTGTTTTGGCTGCAGTCATTGAATGTACACTGGGACCCCCGTGCACAAACGGCCCAAAGACCAACCGGCATATTGGAAAATAACTGTCCTCTCACTGTTCCAACAATATGGGTGTGTAGGGAAACCAGCGAGAGGTGTTCAAGAGCCTCCGTGTACGTGGAGGTAAACCCGGTAAGCGCAGTTACTGAGCCTGCTTTAGCTGATGTTAGCTAACATTAGCTTCACTTGCTAAGTTCGGTTCAAGTTATGCTAAGCTAATGTAGTTGAGTTATGAAGGTTTATAGAGTCGTATGAGGGCGAGTTCCACTTCGATCATATTTACTACAATAACTGTACCTCTATATCTGAGTTTAGCTGGTTGCTAGGCTGTTGTCATGAATAATGTTGGTTATTTAGCTGTTCACTGTTGTCCACCAGTGACGTTACACGGTTCAGGAATTTCCGTAGCGAGCTCAGGTTTTTCCCATCAATTGAATTAAAATTGTCTATTTTAAAGCAAATTAAGCAGCGAATTTCATTTTAAGTCATGTTTATATATTTTCAGCATCTTAAACAATGCAAAATCACTAGCGGTGTCCATAAGTGGTGCTTAGCCTTTAATGCAGTCTTGCCTGAGGGCCTGAAGATCACAAGCATCCAATATTGACTGTCGGTCTTGTTCCTCCTGTTCACAATTTTGCAGATTTTTTTACAGCTTGGTCAACCTCTGCCCATCTTTGCTTCTGAGAGACTCTGCCTCTCTAAAATGCTCTTTTTATGCTCAGTCATGTGACTTAGGTGCAAATTGCTTGTCCAGCTATTTTTTTTAGTAACGTTTACTTTTCCAGCCTTTTGTTGATCCTGTCCCAACTTTTTTGAGATCTGTTGCTCTAAATGTTAAAATGTCTCACTTTAAACATCTGATTTGTGTTCTATGTTCTATTGTGAATAAAATATGGGTATATGAGATTAATTTGCAAATGCATTCTGTTTTTATGCACATTTATTTAACACATAGTTCCAACTTTTTTGGAACTTGGGTTGTATAAGCACCTTTGGGGCCTTTATCTGCAAGTAGAAGAAAGATCACCCAACCCCCAACCAGCCATACACAAGAGCTCCTCACAAGGTTCTCAACAGGACATTCAAAAATTTAATCAGAGGAGTAGCCCAAGAGTAAAAGACAACTCAAAAAAAGATCTAGAAAGACTGGAGGCAGCGGGTGGGTGGTTGACATATTTGGCTGAAAAAAAGTTTTTAAAGAAAATCTCAAATGTAAGTCATGGAAATCACTGGGTTATATTCTACCAACTCTTATATTTCCAAATATATATGTGGTCTTGTAGATTTTTTCCTGAAATTTACATTTATTCACTAGTTTACGGTCTTATTGACTAAAATTGTCATATGGTGTGACATGAATGTTATTGTGTATTAAATTAAAAAGAGGTATATTATGATAATGTAAGTCAATTTATCCTGATTCTTTATCATTACTATATAAAAGTATAGCATTTCTCACATGCAAGTATGTTACCTTTTGCATTATTTTACTTTATCAACACTCCTAGGAAGCTGTTTACTCATAATCTTTCAATATACTTCAAATAAATTTAGGAATACCTTGTTATAAAAGTACCAAAGTTTTTGTAACCTTTCCTGGCACTATTCCCCATTTGTTACATTGATGAGTTTATGATTAATAACCAAAAAGCCTTAATTTTTTTTCAAAATTCTGAATGTCACACCAAATGACACAATGTCACGCCATATGATGAATCACACCACACATCAATCTGTATGCAAAAATCTGTATTAGCTGCATTTAACAAACAACCAAACTTGGTTTGAGAAGTGACTTAAATTATTTTCAGTTACAGCAAACAGTACAGTGAATTCTACTCAACATAGTGAAGAATGTTTATAAGAGATTAAATAATCCACTTACTGTATTCATTAGATGTTGCACTTTTTATTATTTTTATCTGCTGAATATTAGCTACATATATTTTAATAATCTTTAGTAAATCATTGAACTTTTTTTATATTTAATTCATAAATTCATTTCAAAATGGGAATCAGTCGAAGAGCAAGCTGATGATGCATTAAATTCAGTCGTGTACACAAGCATTTCAGAAACACACTGCAAAAAATAATCATTAATAATTTATTGCATTTACTTTTGCATTCAGGAGTAACTGAGTCTGCATGTATGTCTGATTAAATAAGTGAATTTTTAAAGCATGAGTGAGTGGGTGTGTTTGTGTGTGTGTGTAAGAGTGACTGCTCATGCGAGCATGCGTATGTTTTTTGAGGGTTTTTTTAAGGTATATTGTGCTTTTAAACATAGTCTCAATATAACTGCACATTGTACAAAATAGATACTAAATTTGAAATGAACTTTAATAAACTTAACTATTAGCTATAAATTGTGTATCTAACAGCATTATTTATGTATTTAAATGCAGTTCATATTATATACTGTAACAAAATAATCCTATGGTGTGACAAGAAAACCTGTCACACCTTATGATGTTGTGTCACACCATTTAAGGTTTCATGTACTTAGCATGACATTAAGCAATGCGCCTTTATGCTAACATCATAAAACCATGCTAACTACAATATGACAGTATAGTTTTAAAGGTAATATTGACCGAAAAGTAATTTCGTTTGGGCAATTTTGTGTAAAGTGTGTCACGCCAACAGACTGTAGCAGGAGTGCTGGATATACTTGATTTTCTTGAAAACATGAAGAGTGATAACTCTGCTTGTAACTTTCAGTGTCTTTCTGAGGGGTTGTTCTTCCTCCTGAAAGAAGGAGGACCCCCACCTCCCAAAAGGTTTCCAAACAATTGCCTGTTTAAAAAAAGGAATATGGCACCATATGATATCCATTTTTGGGACACAATGTTTTAGTTAAGGGCGGCTTCAAAATATTATGCCTGACCTTTTAGCCAAGCACACTCACAAGTAGACATCTGGGTTATTAATGTATGACTGAGTAAACAGAAAATGAATTCATTTTCTTGCTTTTATTCAAAATCTAACTTTGTGAAATGTGCTTGGGACAGTCACACCATATGAGCTTTTTCTGGTTTGATTGAAATTTGTGGAATGGAATGTTAATCCCATGGATGCTCTATAAGCTCATATAAAACATCACTTTCTGAACCATGTCATCACAGTTTTTGACATATTTTTCTATAATTTACATATATTTGACACATTGGACCAAAAAAGGCCATGTCATGTCAACTACCCATGTACACATCTGGAAATACATTCAATAAATTGCATACAAAGTATTTCACAGGTATACCATTTAAATACAGTTCCTGTGGAACTGCAATGTACTTGTAGAGTTTTACAGTACCACTAGGGGCAGTAGAATGTTTGTTGGTGGATGCAGATCCCAAATTTGTCACTGTTACAGTTTACATGTACACAGGTAGGTGAAGGTAGTGTTACAGCTTACCTGTACACAGGTAGGTGAAGGTTGTATCTTAGTGCACCTGTACACAGGTAGGTGAAGATAGTGTTATAATTTACCTGTACACAGACAAGTGAAGGTAGTGTTAAGGGTCTTACCCAAGGACTCTTATTGGTGTATTGTAAGGTGGTTACCCTGTCAAGGAATCATACCCCAGTCTGCAGAATTGAAGTCAACAGTGTAACCCACTACACTATACATGGTTACACTGGTCATGGTCAGAAATCCTGTATAAAATGAAAATTATGAATAAATACAGTGTTCTGCCAAAAACGTACAATGGTTTATACTGAGCACAGAGAGTCCAGCTTTAAGCCCTAAATAAAATGTTTTAGCCTCACATTAAACAGAATAGCTTTGCCAATGTTAGAAACTATTTTAACTGTTACCTGTAATGATCAACTGTACATGATATATGTGTTTGGGACTATATAAACTACACCGATTTCTGTTTTGCCACTGACTAGGATACAATGAACTCTACAGACCTACATCACATTTTTGTGTGATTAGAAAATCAGCATTATTGTAAAATAAAAAACTTTAATTTTTAGATTATTTATCTATGTTGGGCTCAACACTGCATTTTGGAGTTTTAGTCATAGTCATAGTCATAGTTCCTTTATTTGTCTCCCAGAGGAGAATTTTTTTCTTGCAACAGAAAACAAACAGACATAACAAAACATCATGTGACCCAAAAACCATATCATAACAACACATTGAAGATTTAAAGTGCATTACATTTTTATACCTTTACACAACCCCACAGCCCCTATACCACCATAATACAGTCAGATTTCATTATTATTTAGGATCTTAATTGACAGTGGTACAAAAGAATGTTTAAACCTATTGTGCCTGCACAAAGGAACCCTGTATCTCCTGCCTGAGTTCATGAGCTGGTACTCCTGATAGAGCACATGTGTACTATCAGATACAACATTCCTAAACTGCCTACCTATAGCCTGCTGCCACAACTCCTGCGGGCCAAGAGGGGCAGGAATGCCCAAAATTTTCCCCGCTGTCTTAACTAGGCTATTTATTTGTGTCTTCAATTTAACTGTTAAATTGCCAAACCAACTTGCAATGCCATATCTTAAAATTAATTCAATAGCTGCTCTGTAGAAAATTAGCGTAATATTTTTACAGACACCAAATAATCTGAGTCTGCGCAGAAAATGAAGGTGCTAATGGATCCTAGAGCACAACCTGGTCACCTGTGTTTTCCAGCTTAGATCACAGTCTATATACAAGATATTTAAATGAGCTCACCTGCTCAATGGTTTGGCCATGAATAGACACAGGGTCAGAATTTCCAACTGCTTGAGGGTCCACCAGCATTTCTACTGTCTTACTTGTGTTAATTTGCAGTTCATGTGCCTCACACCAGGCCACCAGGTTATCTACAGCTATATGGTAACTATTTGGATTAAGGGTTTTTGTTAACAAGCTGAGTAAAACTGTATCATCAGAAAATTTAATCAGGTGCTGGTATGCCTCCATACTAACACAATCATTAGTGTAGAAGGTAAACAGAAAAGGTGAACTGATACTCCCCTGGGGGGCACCAGTACTACATACTGTTATATCAGAAAGAGCAGAGTTAAACTTTACTTGTTGTGGCCTATTAGACAGGAACAAGTAATACCACTTAATTACAAATGGATTTACATCTACATGGGCTAGCTTACTAAGGAGCAGATGTGGCTGTATTAAGTTAAAGGCTGAACTAAAATCAATAAACAGTGGTCGAGCATATGCATTTGGACATTCAATATACTTAAGAATAAGATGCATTAGTGTTGCTATGGCATCACTTGTGCTTCGATTTTTTGTATAAGCAAACTGGAATTGATCAGCTAGTGGTTCCACCTGCATTCGAAGCTTTTCAAGCATCAGCCTTTCAAATGATTTAAAAACATTTGAGGTGAGTGTCACCGGTCTATAGTCATTATTCTCCCGAGGGCTGACTATCTTTGGGACCGGAATAATTACAGATTTTCTCCAGAGTTTTGGCACAGTGTGAGTATCTATAGAGAGCTGGAATAATTTGGGCCAAACAGGTGAGAGCTCTTCAGCAAAGTTTTCAACAAGAATGCAGTCATACCATCTGGGCCTGTGGCTTTGTTGGTCTGTATAGCTTTAAATATTTTAGTGACCGCATGTAGTTCACTTGTAACTCTGTCCATATTCAAATCACAGATTACATTCTTCAATACTGCAGTACATTCCTTAACATTTTCTGTGTCAAACCGCATGTAGAAGTTGTTCAGTTCGTTTGCCCTGGTTGTTTCATTAAGGGCAGACAGGGGTTTCCTATTTGCATCCATGTTAGTCATCAGTCCCACAGATTCTGTCTATTGGATGTGGCCAGGTCATGTTCTGCCCTTTCCTTGAACTGACGCAAGGCCTCCCTTAATTGGTCATTCAGGTCCTTTTGAGCAGCATGAACACCTGCAGCATCCCCAGAGGAGTAAGCAACTTTCTTCCTCCTGATGCATTCCCTAATCCCTTCATTAATGTATGGCTTATTGTTTGGATATCGTTTAACAGTTTTTTGAGGAATGATGGAATCAACACAGAAAATAATGTAATCCGTGATTGATTCTGTAGCCTCGTCTCCAAGAAGATGTCCCAGTCCGTACAGAGAAAACAGCCTTTCAGCTCCTCTTTCTTGTCATCTGTCCAAACCTTCACAGTTTGTGTTTCAGGCTTACAGGACTTAAACAATAAACTGTAAGTTGGAAGTAGATGAATGATGGTCAGAGTTACAGAGGGATGGTCTAGCTTTAGCTATGTAAGCATCTTTAATATTACCATAGCACTTGTCAAGTCTCTTATTATTCCTAGTGCTGCACTTAACATATTGATAGAATCCAGGGAGGTTATTTTCCAATCTACAGTGATTTAAATCACCTAAAATCAGCAAAGGTGCATGAGGTTTACTCTTCAAGAGGTGGTGCACACAGTCTGAAATTTGTTTAGCTGCACTCTTAGCGTTCCCGCTTGGTGGAATATAAACAATGCACACAAAGATGTTAGTAAATTCTCTTGGCAGGTAGTATGGGCGCAGGGTAACACACAGCAGTTCCAAATCGGGGTTGCATATTTTTCCTCTAATTGCAATATTCCGACACCAGCTGTCCCTTATGTAAATGCACACACCCCCTCCCTTGCCTTTGCCAGAGTTTGCATCTCTGTCCAGTCTCACATGGGAAAATCCGTCAATTTGTTCCTTCCTGGGTTTCCTCCACTGCCGGTCTCCTGCATCAGGAGAAATGAGTAGCTCACTTGGTATGTCGCTCAACAATCCCGCTGGTGGTGGCAGTCCAGTGTGTCGTAGCTGCTTAATGATATCAAATGTTTTTACATTCATTATTATAATTTATTACAAATTTGAAAGTTTCAAACCATATACTCCAAATTCTAACCAATATCAGCTTCTGGTACAAACATAGGCGTGGACATGATCCTCTTACTTTTTACTTATGATGCCTGTATTACTGATGGTATTTTTTGAAAGTGATGTTTTTCAGCATCCATTAATATTGCACTGGCAGTAAGCATATACCATAAGAGGTGGTGTGTGAAAAAAGACACACTGAAAACAGGAAAAACAGCTTCTAGTTGTGGGCAGCAGCTCTCAGCTTGGCCATCAGCCTATGCTCACTTCCGTAAACAATATGTGATAATCAGTGAGGATCTCAGCTGGTCCCACAACACTCAGATCATCATCAGGAAGTCCCAGCAGCGACTGTACTTTCTGAGAAGGCTGAGAAAATTTGGTATGCCAACCAAAATTCTTAGCACCTTCTACAGGAGTATGATTGAGAGTGTTCTTACCAGCTCCATCATCGTCTGGTATGGAAACTCTACTGCTCAGGACAGAAAGGCTCTCCAGCGTGTGATCAAAACTGCATCTCAGGAGCAGCCTTCCCCTCACTGCAGAACATCTACCACACCAGGGTCACCAGGAGGGTCCACAACATAATCAGGGACAGTACACACCCCCAGCACACACTCTTCACACGTTTACCTTCAGGCAGACGTTACAGGAGTGTGAAGTCCAGGACCACAAGACTGACAAACAGTTTCTACTCACAGGCCATCAGGCTTGTGAACACCTCACGCACTACCTCTCCAACCTCTCCTATCTGAACTGGTTTTAACTGGTCTGATTTAAACTGCACCTTACACTCACTGTACTGTCAGAATACTGTTTACATTCACTACTCTCACAAACATTATTGTTTACATTTGTTTCTTGCAACTTGCACTTTATGGCTGCTGCTCTTCATACTTGCACATAAAAGCACACATAACTTTTATTTTTTATTCTTTAAGTAAAAAAACTTATATTGTTATACTTTGTATATTTTGTATATATTTTTTATTTCTTTTATTTGTTATCTTTATCTATTGGTGAATGGAGGAGCAGCAAAGTAAGAATTTCATTGTACAGTGTAACTGTCTGTTCTGCTGTACACATGACAATAAAACTCTTGAATCTTGAATCTTGAATCTTAATCGTGTATCTACGCTACAGAGCACCCACTATCCACAGGGTTCATCAGAAAAGACCTGCCACCACTCAGTTACCTAAGTGATACCCAAACCTAACCTTCTTTTAGTGTTTGCCCTGCTTTAACCACACAGCTAATCAGCTCCCTTCTTAGTGTGTTGAAGCAGAAATAAAGAAAAATGTGCATGAGAGTGGGTCCTTCAGGATCAGGGTTGGGAACCTGTGAGGTACCTCATATCAGAGCATATTTCTGCCAATTACTACCTTTTCAGCTGATAATATTGACACATTACTTTATTTGGTACACAGTTAAAATAGATGATTTGATATATTAAAGGTTCCTCAGCTCAGTGAGTACTATATAGAACCATATCAAGGACAGGACTAGAGGGGTCACAAACTTCAAACCACATGGGGTGGCCTGTAGCTTGGTAGATGAGGTGAACTAGCAATTAAAAGGTTCAACTTACAGGACTGGCTGGATACTCCTATGTGTGTCCTGGGGCAAAGCATTTCATGTGTTTTCAATGTGTTACATCACTGTCTTCTAAGTGTTTTAGAAATCAAAAGCGTAGATGTTACTCTTTTTCAATTAATAGAAATTTTTATAAGTAATTAAGGGGAATTCTATTTTTTTTTTCTAATTTCCCAAGTCATTCAGACTGGTGTGAGGTGAAACATGAATATTAATAGTCGTTTAACAAGTCAGAACACAGTGGCAGAGATAGAAACCAGGCAGCTGAAGAGTGTTTAAAGCTATCTAGCTTAATGATATTGCTGAAGAAAGCTATTACATGGGATAGTTACACATACTTTGCTTGATACCTAAAACATTGTTTTTAATAGCTTTGAAATAGGAAAAGCTTTGAAATGGGAAATAATTTGTAATCCTTTTATGGCAGAGGGGAACATGTAAGTTGCTGTAAAGCAAAACAGCCCCCCAAAAAAGTTTACTTTTACATATAAAAAGTCAGAAGTACACTAGTGGATACACTAGTGCTTTGGGATAGCAAATAAAATGTATATATTGTAGACATCATGATCCCTGGTTACTGTCATAACCACTGTAAAGAAATAAATTCACTATTTCACTCAGAAACATCTACATAACAATGTTTACATCAACATCAATGTACTTCTTATAGAATTCCCCTTAATTAACTTAATTAATTTTAGAAAATTAATGGAATTCTCCTTTATATGCTTAGGTTAAGCTATTTCTTAGCTAATAAAAAATTCAACACCACACAAGGAGCAGACTGATATGAACAGCAAACAGAGTAATGGGTAAGAAATTTGAATGATCAGATTATAGTAGTAGACACGTCATTAGTAGTCATTGGAATTCCTTCATAGTAGTAATTTTATCAATGCAAATTGGAAGAGCGGGGAGCTTTCAGGCAAATGTGTCGTAACTGTAGTGCTCTGTGTAAAATGAGCGTCAAATTGAGAATGCATGTAATATGAATATGAATACACTGTAATATGAAATTATACTGCATACCAATTAGTACTAGTCAAAAATTAAATTGGAGAGTTGAAATTTGGTAATTCTTTATTTTAAGTGGCCCTTTTCATATGACATAACACTCAACAGACTTTACACACATATCAGCAGCAATAAAACATTCAGTATTTTTAAGTGGATACACAGACCATGTCAACGTCTTCAACAGGCTGAATTTTAGCTGAAGTAGGTTTAGGTTAACATTAGGACTGCATCCAGAGTAAGGGGTAAGATTTAGGTTTTGAGTTGAGGTTAGAGTTGGGGATTAAAACCACGGTTTGGGTTAAAATTAGAGTTAGTGTTGCAATTAAGGCCAGAGTTAGGATTATAAATAGGTTTTGGGTTGAAGTTAGAGTTGGAATTCAGGACAGAGTGAGGGTTAAAATTAGGTTTTGGGTTGAAGTTAGAGTTAGAGTTGGAATTAAGGCCAGAGTTAGGATTATAATTAGGTTTTGGGTTGAAGTTAGAGTTAGAGTTGGAGAATAAGGCCAGGGTTTGGGTTAAAAATAGGTTTTGAGTTGAGGTTAGGGTTTGGATTAGGGTCAGGGTGAGAGTTGGTTTTGGGTTTTGAGTTAGAATAAATATTAGGTCAGTGTTGGGTTAGGATTAGTTCTTGGGATGAGGTTAAGGATAGGGTTAGGGCTATGGTTTGTGTTGGGATTTGCTTAATGGAAGAAGCATATTGTGGCAAAAACAGAGATGTGGGAAACGTTACAGATTTGACAATGAAGACCACCACTCAGCGCAACTGAGAATTGGAACTGGATCACCCCTGCAAGAATAAGCACCAACAAAATGACCCATCAACAGTAAAAAAAAGGAATTTACTTCAATGTATTTAGATTCAGTAACTGATACTCTGTTAAAAGTTGATTCATCAACCACAAAGGACCCTTTAAAACAAAATGTTAACTGGAAAACATGTGCAGGTCTTCTGAGTTAGTGAATGTAATGTTGATTATAGTAAACAAAAGTAAAATAAGTTTTTTTGCTGGGGGCCAATTTCCCTCACAACATTTATATACTTCTCTTCCATGAATGTATTTTAAGAAAACATTTTAGGATAAAACATCTTCTCAAAGCTGTCATAAAACAATGTCTCAGTTATTAGGCAGCTTATCTAAAACAATGCAATGTAGTAACATTATATTTTATTATGTTCATTATATATATATATATATATATATATATATATATATATATATATATATATATATATATATATATATATACATCCCACACATTCCCATTCAACCAAACTGGGTAAAGTCAGTTATTAGTGAAAGAAAACTGAAACGGTGTAGCCTACTTGACTTTTTTTATACTAATGCAATTCTCTTTAGATTAAAATATTTTTTTTATTCATTAAAATACATGCATATTAATTTATGTACATTTTGCATAAACCAGTTACTAAAAGAAATTAAAACACAATTAATTAAACTACTGCTATTGTTACACGCAACAGAAGTCAAAAGGACATATAAAATAAGTTTGCACACGTAAACTTATTGCTGATATCCAAATCAAGGCAAATGGCAAACACAAGAGAAGAACAAGTGCGCTGTTAGAGCCAGAACAGAGACACTGATATGTCACATTCACTATATATCTTTACTACTGCTTGCAAAACACATGCATCTCTGCATAAGGAAGATATATTTGATGCTCTTGACAACAAAGTTTTGTAAGCAGTGCAAATGCACATTATGCTTACATTGAAAGTAACAAATGTTTTTGTCCTCTTCTTTCAAGTTGGAAGTAAATGTTATGTTGCGCAAGTGATTGTCATGACAGATGTTTCCTGCAATCAAAACGAAATGAAATATTAGCATGTGAAAATTAAATTAATTATATTTCATTGAACCAACAGGGGGCACTCTTGCCATGGCATTATTTCCATACAGCATTTCCAACATTTATTCTCATGCACAGTTGCGTTCGTTTTTGGTTAAGAACCACTCCATAAAGTTTTCTTCAGGACTTTTAAAAGTTTGAAGATCAGGGCATGTGGTGGCCAGTTCATATGTAAAAATGATTTCTCATGTTTCCTGAATCACTCTTTTCACAATCTAAGCTTGATTAATTCTGATCCTTTCTTTTTTTCAGTTAGCCAATTAATAACCTCAAAAAAGCGTAATAACAAGTGTATTTATGTTATACTGTAAATGCAGCGAAAAAATTAAGAAACATCTTTTATGCTTTTTTACACTTTGTCAGTTTCAGGAAAAATAACAATAGAATATACTGAACTTTGCGCATAGTAGACCCACATTAAGTAATTAAGTATTTCCATAGTGTGTTTGTAGATGCTGTAGATGTTCATAGATCTATGTAATATGTTAATTCAGCACTATGTAAATTTTCAAGGTCCAATAAGATGACACCTCATTGAGTTGATTACTGGATTGTGTATTTAAAGCCTCTCTCATCCACGCTTCAGTGCTTCTCTTTCCATTGGTAAGTCCTGCTGGCTTTGGTTTTTCATGTAGTTTGTCTTACTTTACTAAGCTTAAGTCTAAGTTCTACTGACTTCATGTCAGTTTAGTTTTACAAATTTAGTGCAGTCATTCAGGTCTTTAGACAGATTAAATTACCTGTGGATCACTGTTGAGGTTCTTGGAAAGCTATACAAATAACTTTTCCATATTTCTGATTTGTCACTGCTGGGAAATGTTGTTTTTGTCTTGTTACATTAACTTTATTCAAAATATTAAATTACTGTACTGTAATTATTTTATTGTACTTGGGGATATGAGATTTTGTGAAGGACAGTATTTTAGAATGGTATTTCGAAAACATTATATTTAAATATCACTAAACTCATATTTTTTATCTCCACAGAATGCTCCTTGTTTCTGAGGAACAGCAAACATGGCTTCACTGAGTGCAAAGTTCCTTTTAGTCACTGTGCTGGTGCACCTGAGCCTGGTTATGCAGGCCGTGCATGCGGAGGAAGAAGAGGTCAGAGACTTTCTAGTAAACCTGTAATCTGTAAAAACTAAATGTATCTAGATCTATAAATGCAACAGTTTACTTAGTCAGTGCACTTAGTCCTGAGCTCAGATTATCAGACTTAATGAAAATGAGTGTGATGGGTTTTGCTTCTGCACAAATGAAACTCCACTAATCTTTACCTTCTTTTCTCCTCATCCAGGAGGAAACAGAACTGGAAAGGCGCGGGTTTACAAAGTCTCTGAAAAAGTTTTTCTGCAAAAGGGTACGTACTTTCTTAATCACAAAAAAATTTGGGGTACCTTTGCAAAGCAGATTGATTATGTCGAGTATGATATAAAAAAATGGACACATTATTTTATTTTCATCTCTGAAAATTCTGGTACACGTACTACTTTGTTAATTTATGTAGCTCACACTGATGCTGTAAAAACTGATGCTGAATTCCTTGTGTGGACATTTCTATGTGTTTTTAAGGATTTTAAAATGATTTAATTTTGAGGTATTAATAATTTTTTTAGCAGTTCAGTTCAGTAATGGCAGTGTTTCTGATATATTTCATAAAGGGGCTCTGCAAGAAGACTAAAGGTGCGGCTGCTCCTCCTCCTCCTGCTGCTGCTCCTCCTCCTGATGCTGCTCCTCCAGCTGATGCTGCTTCTCCTCCAGCAGAAGCATGAGAACCTCACTTTCATCACTGTGACATGTTCTTCATCTTCCTTATCCTACAGCAGCTTCTAATAAAGTCCAAAAACTTAGTATGAAGTTTGCTTCCTGTATTTCATTACAAGACTTCTCCATTTAATTATCTTAATGGTATTTAACGGTTTATTCATGTTATTTTTTTTGCCGATGTTCAACTTTTTCAGAATCAAAGTTGAAATGTAACAGTACTTGCTTCAAACACAGTATAAAAAGGTGGGCATCGGACCAGAAGTTGTATTCATTTGGATGCTCGTTATACAGTACATTAAGAGTGATTATAGTTGATGAAATATGGGTTGAGTTGTATGCAAAAGTTTGGGCACGTCAAAGTAACTTATGTTGAACAAAATGTTGTTTTACAGGCTCCACAGTGCAACACACAGCAACAGCACATTATCTACAGAACATGAATACAGAAGACAATAAATCTATAAAACATAAATACAGAAGACAATAAATCTATAGAACATGATGACACCAGAAAATAAATATATAGAACATAAATACAGAAGACAATATATCTATAGAACATAAATACACCAGAAAATAAATCTACAGAACATAAATACAGAGACAATAAATCTATAAAACATAAATACAGAAGACAATACATCTATAGAAAATAATTAAAGAAGACAATACATCTATAGAACATAAATACACCAGAAAATAAGTATATAGAACATAAATACAGAAGACAATACATCTATAGAACATAATTAAAGAAGACAATACATCTATAGAACATAAATACAGAAGAAAATACATCTATAAAACATAATTAAAGAAGACAATACATCTATAGAACATAAATACAGAAGACAATACATCTATGAAACATAATTAAAGAAGACAATACATCTATAGAACATAAATACAGAAGACAATACATTTATAGAACATAAATACAGAAGACAATAAATCTATACAATTATAAATACACCAGAAAATAAATCTATAGAACATAAATAAAGACAAGAAAGCTATAGAACATAAATACAGAAGACAATACATCTATAGAACATAAATACAGAAGACAATACATCTACAGAAGATAAATACACCAGAAAATAAATCCATAGAACATATATACAGAAGACAATATATCTATAGAACATAAATACAGAACACAATACATCTATAGAATGTAAATACAGAAGACAATAAATCTATAGAACATGAACACAGAAGACAATACAACTTTAGAACATAAATACAGAAGACAATACATCTACAGAAGATAAATACACCAGAAAATAAATCTGTAGAACATAAATACAGAAGACAAAAAATCTATAGAACATAAATACAGAAGACAATAAATCTATAGAACATATTTACAAAAGACAATAAATCTATAGAACATAAATGCACCAGAAAATTAATCTATAGAACATAAATACAGAAGACAATACATCTATAGAACATAAATACAGAAGACAATAAATCTATAGAATGTAAATACAGAAGACAATAAATCTATAGAACATATTTACAAAAGACAATAAATCTATAGAACATAAATACACCAAAAAATACATCTATAGAACATAAATACAGAAGACAATAAATCTATAGAACATAAATAAAGACAATACATCTATAGAACATAAATACAGAAGAGAATAAATCTATAGGACGTAAATACAGAAGACAATACATCTATAGAACATAAATACAGAAGACAAAAAATCTATAGAACATAAATACAGAAAACAATACATCTATAGAACATAAATACAGAAGACAATAAATCTATAGAATGTAAATACAGAAGACAATAAATCTATAGAACATAAATACAAAAGACAATAAATCTATAGAACATGAACACAGAAGACAATACATCTACAGAAGATAAATACACCAGAAAATAAATCTATAGAACATAAATACAGAAGACAATAAATCTATAGAACATACATACAGAAGACAATAAATCTATAGAATGTAAATACAGAAGACAATAAATCTATAGAACATATTTACAAAAGACAATAAGTCTATAGAATGTAAATACAGAAGACAATACATCTATAGAACATAAATACCATAGACAATAAATCTACAAAATGTAAATACAGAAGACAATACATCTATAGAACATAATTAAAGAAGACAATACATCTATAGAACATGAATACAGAAGACAATAAATCTACAAAATGTAAATACAGAAGACAATAAATCTATAGAACATAAATACAGATGACAATACATCTGTAGAACATAAATACAGATGACAATACATCTGTAGAACATAAAGAAGACAATACATCTATAGAACATAAATACAGAAGACAATACACCTATAGAACATAATTAAAGAAGACAATACATTTGAAGAACATAAATACAGAAGACAATACACCTATAGAAAATTAATACAGAAGACAATAATTCTATAGAACATAAATACACCAGAAAATAAATCTATAGAACATAAACACAGAAGACAATGCATCTATAGAACATTAATACAGAAGACAATAAATCTATAGAACATAAATACACCAGAAAATACATCTATAGAACATAAATACAGAAGACAATAAATCTATAGAACATAAATACACCAGAAAATAAATCTATAGAACATAAACACAGAAGACAATGTATCTATAGAACATAAATACACCAGAAAAAAATCTATAGAACATAAATACAGAAGACAATGCATCTATAGAACATTAATACAGAAGACAATAAATCTATAGAATATAAATACACCAGAAAATAAATCTATAGAACATAAACACAGAAGACAATACATCTATTGGACATAAATACACCAGAAAATAAATCTATAGAATATAAATACAGAAGACAATAAATCCATAGATGTCACGTCCCCCTCCACCTCCGCAATCTCTGATGCATCTCCCGACTACAACTCCCAGCAGGCAGCTCTGAATCACATGACTACTGAGCAGCGGACAGCTGACTACACCCAGTCGGCGTCACCGTAATTTTAATTGCAGTCAGCTGTCAGACTACTATTTATTGTCGGTAGCTCCGGTAGCCTGTGCTGAGTATTGGGGTCAAAGTGTTTCTGAAGCTTACAACGCATTTGTTGTTCTATTGCATTTTCGGTTTTGACCTTTTTCTTCCCCATTTTTCGACCATGAATATTGCCTAGCCCTTTGTGACGCTGTTTGCCTTTTTCTGGTTTACGATCTCTGCCTGTTTTTTTGGACTTTGCTCTTTTTTTCGAGTGCCCCTGTACCTGTGATAAACGGTATCTGTTTGCCAAACTCCTCGCTCACCTGACTCTCCTTGAGCAGCCTGACAATAGAACGTGAATACAGAAGACAATAAATCTATAGATCGTAAATACTGAAGACAATAAATCTATAGAATGTAAATACGGAAGACAATATATCTATAGAACATAAATACACCAGAAAATAAATATATAGAACATAAATACAGAAGGCAGTAAATCTATAGAATGTAAATACAGAAGACAATAAATCTATAGAACATAAATACAGAAGACAATAAATCTATAGATCGTAAATACTGAAGACAATAAATCTATAGAATGTAAATACGGAAGACAATATATCTATAGAACATAAATACACCAGAAAATAAATATATAGAACATAAATACAGAAGACAGTAAATCTATAGAATGTAAATACAGAAGACAATAAATCTATAGAACATTAATACAGAAGACAATATATCTATAGAACATAAATACAGAAGAGAATAAATCTATAGAACATAAATACAGAAGACAATACATCTATAGAACATAAATACACCAGAAAATAAGTATATAGAACATAAATACAGAAGACAATACATCTATAGAACATAAATACACAAAAAAAATTAATCTATAGAACATAAATACAGAAGTCAATATATCTATAGAACATAAATACACCAGAAAATAAATCTAATATCAGTGTTACTTAGCTCTGTTGAAGTCTGAGTAGACTGATAAATCAATGTGATTAGTTATTAATCTCAGTATTACTGAGCTCTGCCAAAACCTAAATAGACTAATAAAGTATTGTGATTATCTCTTTCTAAAGGCATGTGTATGGGAAAGTATTTAGAAATCAGTAGTCTTTCATCAATTAAATATTGAAATATGATTTAATTCCATGGAGACTGAAATCTTGAGTGGCTGTATAATGTCCTAATGTGGAATTTGTTTGGTCAGAGGTTTCAATAAGTGCACTTCAAGAGCAGCCAACTGAAAGCCAATATGAATAGCAAACTGGAGAGGTACTACTGCTCTGTATGAAATTTAAATGATCAGATCATAGAAGTAGACACTTCAGTGTATTGATTCTTGGGATTTAATTCATATTAGTCATTTCATCAATTTAAATTGGAATTAAATTGGAGTGCTGTAATTGGAGTGCTGTAAATGTAGGACATTGTCTAAAATAAGCGAACAATATTGAATTTAGAATGCATTACCAATCATTTGTACTATAACATAAACATGTTATTTGAGCACATTTTGCAGATCGGCTGGTACACTACCAATGTTTTCAAGTTGTATATTTATATATCAGAATCAGAAATACTTTATTGATCCCAGGGGGAAATTGCAGTTTTTATATATATACAACTTTAAAACAGTAGTATCCGGACTGCTTTAATATTTGAGTTATAGAAACTTCAATAAACATGTTTCTGGGCATAAAACAGAGATTTTTATTCTGTTAACTTATTTGAGGTTCAATTTACTAAAAATTTTACAGTTATTAGTCACATTCACTTCATATAACTAACAGAACATACTCTTCATGTTCAAGTTTGCTATGAGTAGACTCAGACCTACTCCTAGAACAAATGTGGCTGTTTTGGCAATTACTGATGGAAGTTTCATCTACAAGAATTTCCAGCTGATTGGAGGGATGTGCTCAAATTAATTGTTCATATTTTATATATAATTGTGAATAATGCATTCTAACCTTGATATAATTTTCTTGTTTTAGACCATGCACTACATTTACAGCACATTGGATTGAGAGTTTCACTGTCATTCTAATTTACATTGATAAAATAACTACCATGAATGGAATTCCAAGAATGATACTTCTATGATCTGATCATGCAAATTTCATACCTAACTGTAGCACTCTTCAGTTTGCTATTCATATTGGCTTTCAATCAGCTGCTTCTGAAGTGCTGTCATTGAAACCTCAACACTAAAATAATTCAACCTGTAAAATATAGGTGGCTGTATTTGACACTACAGCCCCCAACAAAGCAAAAGTCCCTTTATTTTCAAACACCTCGTTCTCTAGTTTTTAATTACCTGATGGACTGCAGCTACCATAAACAGACCCCAACCCAGTCCCAGTAAATTGCTTATGTAGTGTTCAATATTGCACAGCCCTTTTAGAGAGCACAGTTCACCAATTATTAATTCATTTCTTTAAGAATTTAATTGCGCACCTCAGAGAGTTACCATAATAGCACAAACATACAAACATTTTATACAATACATAATTTAGTCCTATTGCTAATGTCTTGAAAATATCACATTTGTTGTATTTTAGTGTCACCATGCAACATAATCTTATATTAATATAGTTCAATTGGAACATTTAGCCCTTTGTTTATCACAAACATTGCACTTTGATTCCACAAAGCAAAAAGTTTAGGCATCCCTGCACTGGGTGTTTTCTATAATATCAAATTATTGGCCCTCATTTGCTCTACAATAAATCAGAAATGCTGTTTTTCCTGTATGAAAACAAGTGCACTTGCAGCCTTGATAGCTATACTGGCAGATATGACTTTTTATCAGTTTTTGTGCTGAGGTATGACCTGCACGGATAACCAGCATTTTGAAATTTTCTTTATTTGTAGACTAAATTTAAAATAATGGAGTGACATTTCAACTTTAAGGGTCAATCGTAACTATTTGTCCTGTGAAAGCATTTTAGACCACAGGCTTCTGATGTTAGTACGGCATTGTCCTCCAATCATTCTTCAATGGTTCTATTCTAATTTTCAGTTCAGATTTTTGGTGCAAAGTTCAAATTTCGTGCTCTTTCTTAGTGCAACATTTTTCACATGAGGACTTTTAGGTTTACTGTGAAAAGCATTTTCTGGTGTCGCTGAAAAACAGTGAGAAGTCATACTCCATTAGTGTCTTTAGTATAGCACTCTGTATGAGCACAGCAGATAAAGTGCTTGGACCATTATTGGAACAAATTCCGATTGGTGTTTGGGATGGTCTTTCCTCAGAGTAAGAGCCTGCTTTTTTTTTTTACGAAAAGCAATAAATGGTTGAATTTTTAAGAATATTTATATGCCTATTCTTCCAACATTTGATGTTTCTGATGTTGGTGATGGTCTTAGTCAGAAATATGGAACTATAATATGTGCACTGTAAAAACTGATTGAATGTAAAATTCATTCAATCAAAGAGTTGAGTAAAACTCGTTTAGTTGCTTGTTACCGCATGAAGTCTTTTACCAAAAAAGTACTTTGTACAATAGAAAATATTTAAAATGACATTTATTTAGCTTTTTATCATCTAGCACACCAAATTAAACTAATTTACAGGGACCACATGGTCTGGATGGCTATTTGGATAGTAATCAAAATGGCTATATGGCTAAATGGTTTTATGCATGCTTTTATACAATAACTACTTTACATCAAACATCTCTGAATTACTTTGTTCACATCTTAACCACTGAATTATGAAGAAAATGTTAGTAAATTAAATTTCACTTTAAATACTTTTAAAGGGAAGTTTATGGAAGTGACTGTATAATGTTTTAGTGTGGAGCTTGTTAGGTCAGAGGTTACAATAAAGCACTTCAGTAGAAGCCAACTGAAAGCCGATATGAACAGCAAACTGAAGAGATACCACTGTTACGTATGAAATTTGAATGGTCAGATTGTAAACGTAGACGCTTCAGTTTAATTAGTCTTGTGTTTTCATTCAAAGTAGTTATTTTATCATGTGAATTGGAATAGCCGTTAAACTTACAAGTCGATGTGCTTTAAATGTAGTGCATTGTATAAAATAAGGGAATGAGATCATGTTTAGAAGGCATTATTTATCATGTGTACTATAATATCCACACATCCAGCAGGTCAAGTTCCCATTAGTAATTCACTTCATATACGTTATAGAATATACTCTCCATGTTCAAGTTTACTATGAGTGGACACAAACCTACTCCTAGAACACCTGTGGCTGTTTTGGCAATTACTGATTGGAGTTTCATCAAGTAGTTCCAGTTCTATCCTATGTACACAATAGGATATGGGATAAGTAGTCATACTGTGCTAGTGTGTAGTATAGTGTAGTACAGTTGGTATAGTCTAGTGGGCTACACTGCTGCTCTCCATGCTTTAGACTGGGATTCGATTTCCCCACTTGGATAACCACTTTACACAATACTAATAAGTGTTTGTGGGCAAGACTCTACCATTACAATACCTTTGCCTACTCATGTAAATGTAAATTGCTCTGGATAAAAGCATCTGCCAAATGCTGTAAATGTAAATACAGAAAGTTTGAGTTAACAGAAGGTTTTAGCATTTATATTTATTTATGATATAGTGTTTAAATAGACAATAATGTGATTTCACAATTTCATATTGGGAATACAAAATCAACTTTATTTAGCAGCACTTTATATGGTGCATGAAAGTAAGATCATCAAGTAAAAATGTTTTCTTGGTCATTATTTTATCTGAATGTACAGTACAGTCAGAAAAACAAATTAAGGTGCACGGTTTGGAATTACCAATTACCAATCATTTTGGTAATTACCAATCATTTTTGATCCCAGGGGGAAATTGCAGTTTTCATTGGTAATGATTTTCCTTTTGGAATGCTTTTGCAGCTGCCTGTGTTATTTTCCCATTAACACGTTCAACTTTGTACATTACAAATTTCCATTTTATGTTTGTAGATGTTGTAGATGTTCATAGATCTGGATAAGTTTCTGTGTAACCTGTTAATTTAGCACTATGTAAATTGGCAAGGTCCAATGAGACAACACCTCACTGAGTTGATTGCTGGATAGTGTATTTAAAGCCTCTCTCAGTCACGCTTCAGAAACCTATTCTCTTTCCACTGGTAAGTCCTGCTGGCTTTGGTTTTTACTTTTTTTTGTTTGTCTTACTTTACTGAGTTCTTCTGCCTCCATGTCAGTTTGGTTTTACAAATTCAGTGCAGTCATTCGGGTCTTTTAAAATATTTAGGCAGATTTAATTGTCTGTGTATCACCACTGAGGTTCTTGAAAAGCTATGAAAATAACTGCTCTATATTTCTGATTTGGGGAAAAGTGTTGTATGTCCATTTTTGCACTCACATGACTGACCAATAAAAAGTGGTTCCAAATCACTTGGAATAAAATCTTGTTTCGTTAACTTTATTCAAAATGTAAACTTACTGTACTGTTATTATTGTATTTGGAGATATGAAATTTTGTCAAGGACAGTATTTTGGAATTGTATTTCTAAAACACTATATTTAAATATCGCTAAACTCATTTTTATCCCCACAGAATGCACCTTGTTTCTGAGCAACAGCAAACATGGCTTCACTGAGCGCAAAGTTCCTTCTGGTCACTCTGCTGGTGCACCTGAGCCTGGTTATACTGGCCGTGCATGCGGAGGAAGAAGAGGTCAGAGACTTTCTAGTAAACCTCTATTCTGTAAAAACAACAATTAATAAAAACTGGACCTTCGAGTTCAACTGCCAGAGCTCTAGTTTTCAGACTGACTGAAAATGAGTTGATGTGCTTGGTTTTGCTTCTCCACTAATCTTTACCTTCTTTTCTTCTCATCCAGGAGGAAACAGAGCTGGAAAGCCGCGGATTTAAAAAGACTCTTAAAAAGATTTTATGCAAAACTGTACGTACCTTCTTAATCACATGAAGTGACTGTGGCACCTTTGCAAACCAGATTGATTACGTCCAGTATGATATAAAAATCATTTTTTTGCTTCCATCTATTAAAAATTCTGTTACAGATTCTATTTTATTTGAACCGATTGCTGGGAATAATGAAATCCTACTATGAAAAATGTTATTAATTAATTTTTAGCAGTTCAGTTCAGTAATGGCAGTGTTGTTGACATGTCTTATAAAGGGTCTCTGCAAGAAGAAGTCTAAAGCTGGTGGTGCTGCTGCTCCTCCTGCTGACGCTGCTCCTCCAGCTGATGCTGCCCCTCCAGCATGAGAACCTCATTTCGTCACTGTGACCTCTTTCTCCTCTTCCTCCTCTTCCTCACTCTACTTCAGCTCTTAATAAAGCCCTAAAACGCAGAATAAATTTTGCTTTCTGTGTTTTATTACAAGACTTTGTTGAATTATATTGATTTAATTGTATTTTATGATATATATTTTGTTTTGGTTTTTATATACACAAAATATTCATCAGAAAATGTAAGGATCAAAGTCTGAATAACTTTTTGTAAAAGTACAAACACATAATTTCAAATACAACACAAAAACATGGTATAACTGAGTGTGCATGGGTGCAAGTGCTATATTAATTTGTATACACAATATACAGTATAATAAGAGTATAGGTAATAAACATAAGATGATGCAATAGCCTATATGATGTGCTGATGAAAGAGGAAGCAGAGTGCCAAAGTTTGGCTAAATTACACATATGATATTTGAAGAATTGACAAACACAACAATGGGCTCCTCTAAGCTGCTAGCTGAAGATCATAAAATGAAGTGAATCTGAAATGTCAATAAGAAAAGGTAGTTAAAGGGAACCGTGGAAGTCAGTGTACAACAATATAGATTTACTGTCTTTTGAAAATAACTTAACACACAGCAATTAATGTCCAAATAGCTGGCAACACAAGTGAGCAATGTCCAAATTGTGTCATTGTCCCTCCCTAGTGTCATGTGACTTATAGAGTTATAAGGTTGCAGGTGTGAATGGGGATCAGGTCTGTTAAACTTGGTGCTTTGGGTACAATTGTCTCATACTGGCCATTGTATATTCAACATGGCACCTCATGGCAAAGAACTCTCTGAGGATGCAAAGATGGCCTAGGCTATAAGAAGATTGCTAACCCCCTAAAACTGATCTACAGCATGGTGGCCAAGGTCAAACAGCAGTTTTCTAGGATGGGGAACAGGCCTCGCCAGTTGTTCATGTGTTCTGCGTCATATCCAGAGGTTGGCTTCAAAAAAGAGATAATGAGTGCTGCCAGTATTGCTGCAGAGGTTCAAGAAGTGGAAGGTCAACCTGTTACTGCGCAGACCATATGCCTCACACTGCATGAGTGCTGCCGGCACTGGGGAGCTGCAGTTCATTGAGGGAAACATGAATTCCAACAAGTACTGTTACATTCTAAACCAGAGCATGATCCTCTCACTTTGAAACAACCCCAAACACACCTCCAAAATGACAACTGCCTTGCTGAGGAAGCTGAAGGTAAAGGTGATGGACTGGCTAAGTATGTCTCCAGACCTAAACCCAATTGAGCATCCTCAAGCAGAAGGTGGAGGAGCGGAAGTTGACTAACATTCACCAGCTCCATGATGTCATCATGGAGGAGAGGAAAAGAATTCCAATAGCAACCTGTTCAGCTCTGATGAATTCCATACCCAAGAGCTCTAAGGCTTTTAGAAGACAGTAAATCTATACTGCTATACAAGCTGTACACTGACTACTCTATATCCAAGTTTTATTCCTATAGTGTTGTCTCATGAAAAGATATAAGAAAATATTTACAGAAATGTGAGGGGTGTACTCACTTTTGTGAGATATTTATATTCTCGCAGTAAGAAGCCGGTCATTCAGGATGTGATTCCTCTTTAATTTGGCTTCTTAATCCAACTTCTCTTCTTTTCACTTTTCACTTCTCACTTTTCCAGCGCTTATTATTTTCCACAACTTTTCCAGGCCAAGAAAACCAAGTTTCTAAATTGCATCCATATTGACTTTTCTAAGATTTTCATGATGTTAAGATTTCTGCATGTAAAAACTCACTGTTAGGCTTGGATACAATATAAAAATGCTAGACTTGTAGATGTCACAAGACATGGCAACTATCTTGACCACTGTAAAGAAATAATTTCATTATGTTGAATCATTCCAAATGACATTTTTACAGCTCATAGGCTGAATTAAGGAGTTTTTTATAGGTGGAATTCACATTTAAATGCTGGGGTTAAGCTTTTCTAGTCTCCGAAAATTGCAATGAATACCACACAAGGAGCAGACTGACATCCAATATGAATAGCAAACTGAAGAGTACTACAGTTAGTTCTGTAATTTGAATGATGAGATCGTAGACGTAGACACTTCGGGTGTAGTCATTTTGAGGAATAGCAGTTATTTTATCAACACAAATTTCAAGCAAATGTGTAACCCTAACCCTAGAGCTCTGCCAAAAATGAGTACATTTTGAATACATAGTTTTGGATTGAGGTTAATATCAGGGTGAGGATTAAGTTTTGTGTTGAGGTTAGGGTTAGGATTAGGATTTAGGTTGATTTTTAGGTTGGGGTTAGGGCCCGCATTAATATTTGGATCAGCCCCTGACAGTAGGCACTAACTCTGCACCACTAACTCACTGACCAGCCCCACAGCACAACATAGAATGAACCATGTAACACAGATATGCAGCTCTCTCAACTATTTACATTGTTTAGGTCTTACTGAGTGTACAGAGTTATTTACTTTAGTGTATTCAAATGCTACTTTACTGATATGTTACTGATATTCAGTTAAGAGTTTATAAATCACCTACAAATAACCACTCTATTACCATCATAAACAGTGTTACAATGTTACTACAACACATTTTATTTAAAAACTAATTAACATTTTGATGTTTGTTTGTGAAACTAGTTCAGTTTTCTGAGTTAAACAAATTTGACTCGTTGACACATCTTTTTTAGAAAAGAATATTCTGAATAATGTTCTTCCTAACAATGAAATTAGGTAGACATTTCAAAAATCGGTGCAACTGAGGAATTGATTCTATTCCCTGAGAACACAGGTATCATGTACACTCTATGACGTACAAGTACTGAGTCTCTTTATTAGTGTTAACCCAAGAACTGCTATCATTACACACAGCAGAAGTCAAAAGGATGTGTAGAGTTTGCATAAGTAAATCTGTTCTTGATATCCGAATCAAAGGCAAATGGCAAATTCCAAAGAAACCTATTAACAAACATCAGAGAGGAACAAGAGTGCTGATAGAGCCAGAACAGAGACACTGAAGACTCATACTCAGCAATTTTCAGTGGAAACACATGAATCATTCAGTAGAACATCTTTCAATTGCATAAAATCATGTAGTTGACGCTCTCAAGAAAAGAGTTGAATATATGAGCAGTGTGAATACTTTACAGGAGTCTTTCGGTTACTGTGTATTGATTACTAGTTGACGTTCTATAATTTGCACCTGCTTTTTTCTGCATACATTCAGCTCTACTGCACTGACTGTTTATGCAATAACACTGTATTTCTTAGAAGATATTTCTTAGATCTTAGAAATGTTATTTTGGATTGTGTTAATGAAAGACATAGCTATGAATTGAACACTGGTGGGGGGCAAGTTGAACATGCCTGTGGCTGCTGTCGATTGCTGTGTGAATGTGTGGCTATTTAACTTTCCAGGTTTCTTAGTTGTAATAGCTAACATTACTGATGGTTGATTGATTAGCTCTTCAAAATCAGCCCATTTTCACCAAAAGTTTGTAAATATAATTTTTTCCCTTACAGTTATAGTTTTAGCACTGAAGATGGTAAGTGAAATATTTGTATTGTTATTTTGTAATCAGTATACTGGGGGGACATGTTAAGCATAAGTGATTTATTGGTTATTGCCTTGATTTTACTATATTATCTAAAGTTGAATAATTCTTTATTGTTAGGGCACACCAGTTACTTAAAGCTGAAACAACATTTTGTGGTGTTTAAAGTGGTTAAAATCTTTTATGTACCTTTGCTTTGTCATCAGAAATACAGGTCTATAGAAACCTGTATTTTTCAATTGACTTTGAAGGCCTTGAAGTCCAATATGAATAACAAACAATATCAAACACTAGACTACACTGCTCCAACAACATTTACCTGTATTTGTACAGCGTTCTCTCACTATTAGAACAGCTTTGTACACAGTACACCCACATTAAGAATGTTCATTGTGTGTTTGTAGATGTTGTAGACCTTCATAGATCTGGACAAGTTTCCATGTAATATGATAATTCAGCGCTATGTAAATATGCAAGAAACAAATGGGATGACACCTCACAGACTTAAAGGAGATTAAAGGAGATTGTATTTAAAGCCTCTCTCAGCCTCGTTTCAGTGCTTCTCTTTCACTGGTAAGTCTTGCTGGCTTTGGCTTTTACTGAATTTTGTCCTTCTTTAGTGAGTTTAAGTCTACATTCTACTGACTCCACGTCATACAGGTCTTTTAAAAATAGTTAGCCAGGTTTAATGATCTTTGCATTATTGTTGAGGATCTTTAGGAGCATTTTAAGAGAACCACTGTCCTATTTATGAAAACCAAGATATTGTTACTGTCTTCAAATTTGTAGATGCCTTTTGCCATATGTTAAAACAAAATACGACAAACTGACCAATCAAAGTGCTCCCAAATTACTTGGAATAAAATTGTTACATTAAATTCCATTAAGTTAAGAAGACTTTATTGTTTGTTCTACTGTAAACCTGTAACATATTATATTTAGATATCACTTACCAGAAACTAATTTTTCTCACAGAATTGACTGTTTTTGAGAAAAAGGGCAAGAATGGTTTCACTGAGTGCAAAGTTCCTTCTGGTCACTGTGCTGGTGCACCTGAGCCTCATTATGCTGGCTGTGAATGCAGAGGAAGAAGAGGTCAGAGTAAACCTTTCTAGAAAACCTGTGATCTGTAAAAATAACATTGATCTAGAACTTTCAATTTAATAGTTTACTCAGCCAGAGCAGTTAATCATAAGCTGCACTGTATTTTCTGATTTAATGTGAAAAAGTTTTAATATTGATTCTGAATATAGAACATAATGACTAACTCAATCTTAATCTTCTCACATCCAGGAGGAAACAGAATTGGAAAGCCGCAGGGCAAGAGGTTCAGGAGGTTCTCGGTCTAGGTCGTCTTCCTGCAAGGTTGGTAATCCCATGATAGAAGGTCTTTAGTTACTGTAAATGGAATTCATTAACTTATGATATATAATAATATATCAACATTTGAATATCTGTGAAAGGGATTGCATCCCATTCAAGTTAAGGTAACACTTTTATTCTACATCACTTTGTGCAGCTGTTGGTTTCAAACAACAAAGGAATGTTGGGATAATGTTGTTTCAACTGTGATGATGCTAAATCTGACTTTGAACACATTGAAAAATTCTTCACTTATTTTGATGGAAATGTGTAATTTAAGAAAATGACATATACACATCTCCTACACTTTATTAGGTCCACCTCCTTGTATGTACACTCATTGTCCACATAAATTCTACAATTACAGACTATTAGAGACAGTTCAATGGCCAGGGCCTTCACAAGACCACCACAGAGCAGGTATTTTTGGGTGGTGTGTCATTCTGAGCACTGCAGTAATACTGATGTGGTAGTGTGTGTTGTGCTGGTGTGAGTGGACCAGACACAGCAGTATTCAGAGAAACAGATGAACTACAGTCTGTCTACATATTGTCTACAACATGTTTATTGTTGCCCATTGTTCTACATCCTTTGAGCACGACAGTTGCCGTTCACATTGTGTGAAAACTTCTTGATGAATGGAGCAATAGAAATTTCTGGTTCCGTAGACTTACATTGAAAGTAAAGTTGTTGTCATCTCCTGTAAAGGTTCCATTTTTAAAATATTTGTTTTTACTTTGATGATAAATATGTATTTATTCCTAACTCTCATTTTTAATGTTAATTTGCTGGCATATGTGAATTTCTGCTTCTAGGGAAGGGGATGTGAAAAAAACAAAAAGAAAAAGAACTCATTTACAAACCTTATTGGAAAGATTAAGATTAATATTGGCGTTCCTGCTCCTGGCGGTGCTCCTGTTGCTGATTCTCCTCCTCCTACTGGTGCTCCTACGGCTGACGGAGCTGCTGCATGAGAACATCATTGCATCCTTTCCGCTTCCTCACACTATATCAACTCTTAATAAAATCCAAGCCTTAGCATTAAACCTGCTGCCTGTCTTTTATTTCAGGACATCTCCATCTAGCTTGTCTTAATTTAATGATGTTTAATTATGTTAAACCTGCTGCCAGCTTACTGTATATATATTAACAATAATGGACTGACGGGTCTCTAAAGAAAGTTGTTTCTTTCTGGTCATTTTGAGTCGGTCAGCAAGCCATCAACTGCTGATGCTTCAGATACTAAACTAACCTAGAATGTTGTGCTCCCTTTTATGCTCACTTATTAGTAGAATGTTTTTCAGCTGGGCATCACAATTGAGCAAGAGTGTCCTAACAACCAATTAGCCCAATAACATACTTAACTTTGATTGCCGGCCGTACCAGGAGTACCAGAAATTGGGGTGGGATCTAGCAGGGCAGCAACTTCATGAACTGGTTTGATAAAATGTCAGTTAGCAATTGACAGTGAACAACATTTTTCTCCACACATTAGTGTGCAGTTTCTATTTAATGATCCGAAAAAATATATAATTTCACTCACAAAATGAAAAAAAAAAAAACATTATTTGACCAGATGTGCCCAAACTTTTGCACATGACTGTATGATCACAGTAAGCTGTACAACATGAGGGACATCTTGTGGTTATATACTGGTACTGCATCATTGTGTGTTGTGGCAGAAGTTAAGGCTTTTCTCACATCTAGTTTGTTTTTTATTGTTTGTTATTAGTCTGAACCCAAGGTTGGGTATTGGTGACAATTTACCTTTTTCAGTTGGTTTTGCACAGCAATGGTTAAAATACAACAACTCACACACACACACTGGTGTTTGTACAGCAATCAGATAGTTTTGCAGGGATGCAAGTGATCTCGATTACCTCAATTTCAGCCCATAGTTAATACTTTGCATGAATAGAGTCTTTATCTCCAATGGATCCATAAGCACTCTGCAGTGCATGTGGGCCATACAATAATACTCAAAACACCCAAGTTAGTCCAACGGCAAGTAATTAACATTCAGCAAAGCTGTACAACTGAAAAAGTTAGCAGAAAGTATAGCCATATGCAAAAGTTTGAACCCTACTGGTCAAGTTTATTGCAAGTTTTGTTGATGTTCTAAGTGAAGCAGCCACGTCCTCTACAGAGAAAACACTGAAATATGACATTTTTATGAAAGGGGAATAATTTGCAATATAATAACTTTAAAAAATAACTTTTGCACAGATCACATTTTATGTTTCTGTTTCTGTTTCTGTGCTTCACTATGTTTTTGCTGTAATTTCAGTAAATAAACAGATATAGAGTATTATCATATACAGAATAGAAAATAGAATATAAATATAATAGTAAAAATAGAAACATGTTTACAAAACCTCATCAAAACATGGGGTTTTACAGGGGTGCTCAATCTTTTACATTGTATGTAAGAAAATTTTTTAATAAAATGGGACTAAAATGGAGACACGAATTAATATTAGAATAATAATATTGAGCCTTTGCTCAATTATAGATTTGTAAAGGCTACAGTATAAAGCAAAATAGCACAGACTGAAATGAATCCAGAAACATTCCAGCCCTCATGCACAGCGTGTGTCTGGGGCAACATTGAGTACACTTGATGGGTCCAAGGGGTGGGACCATGCTAGCCATGGTTTCAACCTTTGCTCTAATTGACATGCAGGGCTCTACGGGAGCTTCTGCAGCAGGTAGTCCTGCTCCGTCAGTTAAATGCACAGGTGTGGAATCTACAGCCCGAGTGACTTTGGGTATGGCTGTGGCTCTTAGACCCCAATTCAGCTAGACTGTTGCATGTTCAGCCAGGGTCCGGCACACTACTGACAATGAAAAGGGCTCTGTTCATATGTGTGTTTGTCTACATCTGTATGGGTCAATGGAGAACTTTGACCCACGCTGAAGATAGTTTTGTTCTTTTGCAATCACTGCTGAATGAGGTGTGTGTGGTGTGCCACCTGGTGCTGGCCAATGGAGTTTCACTGCGCTCCCAAAAAACGTAGTGAAGACGTGTGACCTGATGGTCTATGTCTAGGCCAAAATTTAAATCGGTTGAGCTGTTTGTCTGTTTTTGTGCTGCCAGTTGGGCAGCTATCAGGTCAATTTAGTGTGGCACCTTTCTTAAAGCCTTTTAAAAGAGTGGTCTGAATAAATATGAAATTGCTACTGTGACTAGATCTGTCACAATCATATCATTTTAGCTAACAATTAATGATCATTTAAATAATTGTGATTTAATTTAATTGTCCATTGCATCCAACTATTGAAGTACAAGCCTGAATTGGTCAAATTAACTGATTATCAATCTTTCGTAATAGCTGTGTTTGATTGATAGTTAATCTTTGTTGTACAAAGTGATATGCTACACTGTTGTAGCTACACAGCTAAATACACTAACATTACTCAGCACGGCTCTCTAAACCTGTAAGCATGTTTAACGTCTCAATCATACATTTTACTGCTTTCTTTTATTTCAGTTCATATGCTCAGAGCAGCCATTTAACATTCTGCTTGTTACAGAAATCTAAATATGTGAAATGTTACTGTAGTCCTAAATAATTGCAGTCACCCCAAGTAATTGCAATTAGGTGATTATGTAATACATGTGACAGCCCCAACTGCGTCACCCCCATTTTTCAGATCTAAAATCACTTGGGAGTTTAGAGAGACACTCAAATTTTGAGTTTGTTTGAATTTAACAAAATATTTACTGAAAATTCAACAAAGACCTGCCTATAGCAAAAGTCTATAGCAGGTATATATAGCAATTTGTGTTTCAATACACTGTAAATGATATTAGATATGTTTATCGTATGGACGTATCAAAGTAGTAGTTCACTTCTAGAAAAAGAAACATTAAATTTGAATTACGGCATTTGAGCAAACCTAAGGTTGTAGTCATTGCAAGTGATTTTAAATCTGTGGTTGTCTAACAGTATTAATTCATTTAAAACATAAAATTAAATAATAACTTATTAGTTATTCATTTTCATATCATCATGTATACGTACAGTTCTTGCACTTTATAGACGGTCTGGCATTTCACATCTCTAGTGCAGTCAACTGAGCGCCATGGATCATGAACTTGAGGAGATGTATGTTTGAGGGAACTATTAGGAGCAAGTGAACCATTTCAGCTACAAATAGTAACTACAAGTAACAGCCTCTTCTAGTATCATGCTAAATAATGGAGCCACATCTAGTAATTCTATTTAAACAGACTATGTTTTCTAGAACTGAAACAGTCTAATGCTGGTCAGATGGGTAGGTAAAACTACTGGAACTTTAAAGAAGTAGCCAATACTGTAATAGTATTTGTTGAGATGATAAATAGCAATAGACTGAATGAATTATTAGCTAGTTATACAGACACTCCAGACATCTCCACGATTTCATGATCTAGTATATCACAGAGTGAGACGGTGCTCAGTACTGCTCTGGGGATGGGAAAGCCAGGCACCTAGGTCTTTCACTCAGGCTGAGGGTTTCTAGCAATGTGTTTAATGTTTGATGTTATCCTGGGGTCTCAGTCAGAGAGTGCAGAAATACACCCTACAGCAGACGAAAGCAATCAACCTGAGCAGATCAAATTAGGCCTGCCTACTGACTCTGATCTCGACTGGTATTATTTTATAGTGTGAAGTAAAGCAGCGACTATGAAATTAATAAATATGTATTTTATTTCAACCATTATTAAAATAGTAACATTGTGTTTTTAAATAAATGGTGCATCCAACTGAAATTAAATATTTAAGGTTTTATTTTTATAATATTTTTTTTAATATTTATTGAAACATTTAATTCATAATTTAAGTCATTTGAATCATTTCTTTCCTTTTTATTCATTTCTACAATAAAGTTATAAAATTCCCACATTCTGTATATTGGTGTAGATGCTCTTTTTATTTATAAATTTATTTTCTTAAGATTTTCACTCCTTTTTAAAAAAATCATTTAAATTATATTTTTTCTATTTATTTTATTTATTTATGGTCACAAAACCCCAAGTGTGCATGTATCAAGATTATCTTGTGAAAGGCAGAAAATATTTAGAAGCCTAACTGAATTTAATGTGTTGGTGAATCATAAACACATTTGTGAAGCAGTTAATTATGTGTGAAAAATGAAGATATTTTGTGCACATCATATTATATATACGTTTTGTGTTTGTTTGTTTGTTTGTTTTGTGGGTTTATTTATTTTCAAATTATTAAACATCCCAGAAAGTAACCACACTTATTTTCAGTAACCTGAAGAAACTTCTTCAGATTAAAATAAACTGTGTAATTAATATTTGTGTTGGTCTTTCATGTGTATCGTTTTGTCACGCCTTGCCTGTCCTCATCTGTCTGTTTACATCCTGTCTAGGCCATATGGTCTTTGTTTATGTGTTGCTATGTGTTTCTGTTTGTTTTGACCATGTCCTCCTGGTCTCTGCCCTAGCCCTGCCTGTCTCACCTGTTTCTCGTTTGTCTTTAGTCTTGTCAGCTGTCTTCCCCTCGTTTTCCTGTGTGTATATTCCTTCCGGCTCTCCTTGTGTTTGTCAGTCATTGTAGTGTAGTGTTGTGCTGTGATAATTTCGTAGTAGTTCTGTTTCTGTACCTGCCCGTCTGTATATTTATAAAACCCTGTTTTTGACTTAAAGCGTGCCTTGCCTGACATTGCCAAAATTTCTTCCAAACAGAGAGTTACACTCATTTATGGTCATCATGTCACATAAAATATTTACTTTTGAATCTCATAAGATGAATGGTTTTAAAGAATTCTTCAAATAGAACTCAGTCATGCTCAACAAAAACATTTATTATAGTGTATTTCTGGCCTTCAGTAGTACAAAGAAACAGAATCTTAACAGCTTTCAACACTGCAGTCACACATATCATGAAATATTATCAAGGAGAAGAACATGCTCATTTTCCTTCTCAGTGATAGAGCTAATTATATTTTGGAAAATATCCAGTATGTTTATTATCAAATAATTCAATTCAAGATATTAACAAGACTTCCTGAAATCCTTCTAAAAGGCAGACTATTCACCACAGGAAGTAACAGAAGGAACATGCATCATTTAAATCATCCTTTAAAAATGCACTGGTTGTTTTCCGTCAAATTTCACAGCTATCCTGCTTTCTTTACATTCACCAACGTACCAACAACCTGGCCATCTGTCTCCATCTTCCAAATTGCATTCTATTAATCTAAAATATCTCTTGCTTTGACTGTAGTATTGCCCCACTGAGCTATTCTCACTTCCACACAGTGAACTGACCTACTCCCTTGGTGCCACGATAAAGGTATCTTGGTTTCTTTGCAGTTGTTGTCATCTTGCTTTGCTTTAAAATGCCAAATTCCCCACTGACGAATCACATCGTTACACTGGGTTGGGCTCGTATTATCAATCAAAGAAGAAATAACTACAGGTAATATTTACAGTGTAATACATAATCATTCAATTTTCATTCATTTACATTATAAAACAGATCTGTAGACACACAGTTCTACAATATCTATAAAATAATCCTTCTTTACAGACCTTTGGAACGACCGGTCGTTCGGGGTACGTCTCTATCAGTTTTGCACATTGAGAAACTGAAATTTTTGCCCATCCTTCCTGCAAAACAGCTCGGGCTCAGTGAGGCTGGATGGAGAACGTTTGTGAACAGCAGTTTTCAGCTCTTTCCACAGATTCTCGATTAGATTCAGGTCTGGACTTTTACTTGGTCATTCTAACACCTTGATATGTTTATTTGTGAACCATTCCATTGTAGATTTTGCTTTATGTTTTGGATCATTGTCTTGTTGGAATATAAATCTCCGTCCCAGTTTAGGTCTTTTGCAGACTCCAACAGGTTTTCTTCCAGAATGGTCCTGTATTTGGCTCTATCCACCTTCCCATCAATTTTAACCATCTTCCCTGTCCCTGCTGAAGAAAAGCAGGCCCAAACCATGATGCCGCCACCACCATGTTTGACAGTGGGGATGGTGTGTTCAGGGTGATGAGCTGTGTTGTTTTTATGCCAAACATAACATTTTGCATTGTGGCCAAGTTCGATTTTGGTTTCATCTGACCAGAGCACCTTCTTCCACATGTTTGTTGTGTTTCCCAGGTGGCTTGTGGCAAACTTTAAACAAGACTTTTTTATGGATATCTTAGAGAAATGGCTTTCTTCTTGCCACTCTTCCATAAAGGCCAGATTTGTGCAGTGTACGACTGATTGTTGTCCCATAGACAGATTCTCCCACCTCAGCTGGAGATCTCTGCAGTTCATCCAGAGTGATCAAGGGCCTCTTGGCTGCATCTCTGATCAGTCTTTTCCTTGTTTGAGCTGAAAGTTTAGAGGGACGGCCTGGTCTTGGTAGATTTGCAGTGGTCTGATATTCCTTCCATTTCAATATGATTGCTTGCACAGTGCTCCTTGAGATGTTTTAATTTTAAAATGCTGGAGCGAAAAGACATCTACATTCACATGTTCATAGTAGGACAGACTGTAAAACCACAATGAAATATTTTTTAGTGTACATACTGGTGATTGTCATTTTGAATTTGACTCCTGAGTCAATCAAAGTGCAAAACACAAACTAAATGAACTGATTTAGTAACTTTGGCTGCCAGGTACTTGTAAATGCTGCAGTATATGCATTTCATCTATGACATGTTCATATTATTAAGGGCTTAATACCAAAATTGACATTTTTGTGGTCTGCTTATTGTTAATAGTCATCTTATTTGTTGATTAATTTTACTCAAAAGTCAATTGTAACGGGGACGTAGACGAGGGAGGCGAATACACTTGCATGTCTCTTTTATTGTCCATGATAAACAAAGGGTATATAAAGAACACGTAACAAGGAACTCTTGGTCACACTAGAAGAAGATGCTGACTCGAAACAGGTGGGGGGTGGAGACAAGGACAGACATGTGACCAAAACAGATGCATGTGGCAATGGCAGGACTACATTAACGACCACATTAACAGACAGAACGAGACAGAGCATGACATCAATTAGATAGTGTGCAGATTATTAACTTAATAAACTGATTTGGGTACTTTGGCTGTAAATACCTTTTTTGCAACAAAATTATTTCACCTTTGTTTTGTGTATAGTAGGACAGACATTTAAGTGATGTTTTTTTGGACATGTTGGAAATTAGGGCTGCACGATTAATTATATTTTTATTGTTTTTGCGATGTCTGGTTGTACGATAAACACATCGAAAGAGCCACAAAAACACTTTGAATGACAGCAAACTCAAATTACATCACCTGCGTGCATTATATCCGTGCAACAGAGAGAATGCTTCACGCTGCAGACTATGATCATGTGACGTAACTAGACAGGAGGCAGATCGAGGTGTAGGTACACAGTGAACACACACATAAAACACACAAGCTCTTAGTTCAGAAAAAATTTGCACAGTCTGGCCGAGTGCTGGAAAATCAGCGAGAAGCGAAGATGCAAGTGACGACAAACCTTGACCATCACTTAAAACATAACCACAAACAACTGTATGAGGAGTGTTCAGCAAAGTCTGAAAGCATAGTTAGATCTACCTCTACCTCATCACATATTACTTGGCTAAAGATGTGGTGTCATTTAAAACGGGTAGCAAAGAAGGCTTGGCGCACTTACTAAACAAGATGGATAAACAGTACAAGATTCTGTCACAAATGCATTTCTCCCATGATGCCGTACCAGAGATCTACAATCAGAACTTAAGCAAATTTAATTATTTGCGTGTACAACGGATCTGTGCTCCAGTAGAACAACGGAGCCCTATGTGAGCTAGGTTCACAGGACTTTGAATTGAAAAGTCGATGTTTGCACACATCCTATTTTCCTGAACAACACAGTAGTGGAAACATAGTCTTGGGCTTACGAGATGCTTTAATGAGCTGGAGTTCGCACGCAGAGTTCCTGGTGTGTGTTACCACGGACCTAATGTTTAGAAAAAAAAAAGTTTTTGGGCTTTAATGTTGGATATGTTGCTTCTAAGATGTTGAGCTCTATAGTTTCACATCGATATCGGGATATCCAAAAATGTAATTGCACATTGCATTACTAGTGCATATCTTGCACCGCTTGGAAATCAGTGCGGTGATAACAGATGTTCAATGGGTAAAAATAATGTTTTAGTGCCGCCTTGGTATGTATGCATACCAAGAGCTGTATTATTTGATCCACAGCACATGTGAATAAGCAGAAGAAAAATGAGTATGAGTATGAGTAAGAAAAATGCAAGACAATCTACACAAAGTGGCAGCAAATATGGCTTGTGAGCCTTTATCTGAATTCATGATATTCAGGGAGCCTCCTGTTTGAGTTTCTGGTCGCTGTTATTTTTGTTATCCAGCCACAGCATCCACAGTCACACTGTTCACAGTACAACACTCACTCCTACCAACCGTATGAGGGTAAAGTCGGCTTTTTATTCACCAGTTTTCCTGTTCCACCTTAAATAGGACCTCATGCGGCAGAATGTTGTTGTACCATCTAAAGTGGAACCAGAAAACTAGCGAATGAAAAGTTGACTTCACCCTTGTGTGGTTGGAAGGAGGGAGTACTCTGCACTGCTCTAATCACTTTTAGGCCCATCTGTTTATTTCCAGGCAGATGTCACCTGTAAAAGGTTTTTGGCTGCTGATACGCATCATATTGAAGTGCAAAAGGAATTTTCATTCTATGAGTCCGTTAAATGACTTGAAACACAAGATATAAATAGGATTTGCTGTGCTGTTTATAACTGGAAAGCTTTTACTGTTATACTACTAACAATTACCCTGAATTACCCTGAATACAGGGTGATCTAGATTTGGATTGGTGCATGTGTATAAAGAAGTAATACTCACCTTTCTTCTCAAATTTCCAGAATAAAAACATCTCTTCATATGTCTTCATTTATAGGCCGCTACCAGACTGTTCGTCTTACTGCCTGAGATTGTGTTCTACAGTCTGTGTAAATGAGTAAATGCTTCTTCCACCAGGATGCTAGATTACCAAACAGCACATATGTAATGCAGAAGATATGCTAACCTGGTAGCTAGTGTTAGAATATGTGTTTAGGGTGATGGTGAGGACTCTCTGTGACCAATTACAGTATATTTACCTCACTATTTAATATTGGCTCAGCAAGCTGGGAACATTCGTGGAAGTAATATCAAAAAATCGGTAACAACTTGGTGGAAAAAGGGCTCATAGTCAGTATGTGAGAAACTGGTCACAGTGTCTTAAAACATATACTACTAAGTTTTAATTACCTCTGGAAGTAAAGTCAGCACAAGAACTGTCCCTCAGGAGCTTCATGGATTGGCTGAGTAGCTGCACACATAGCTAGAATCATTGTGTACAATGCCAAGCGTTGGTGAGAGAGGTGTGAAGCACATGATATTGAACTCTGGAGCTGTAAAAAAAAATGTTCTCTTGAGTTATTACTGCCGTTTCATCTGCCAGGGTTTGGCTAAGTGTGCACAAAATACCTGAGTGCATAGAACCAACTATCCTGGCATCGTTTGACAGCGGCAAGTTGAAAGTCACTGGGCTCCTACAGTCAGTGTTTGTCTGTGGAGACTGCATAGCTGTACATTAATTACGTTGGTCTTAAAAATTAATGTATAGTATAATAAGTGTGTAAAGAGTTAACGAATAGACTAAAAGGAGCTTCTGTGCCAAAATAAACATCGGTCTTCTGAAGTGTACCTTTACATGCCAGTCTGTAAACTGACCACGATTTAGTAAGAATTTGAGGCAGGCTAAAGTTAGGATTGTTGTATAATTATGTCATGTTTCAGAACTGGTTTCATTAGTAACATCAGTAGTAGTATAGGTGCACTGAGACCTCCCACTCATCATCTGCATATGTTTAGACTCTCTAGTCTTAAGTCTAAATCTCCAGCATTCAGACACATGGGGTGCATCCGAAATCGCCTATTAGTCAGTGGGTACTAGATCAGAGCCTGTACGTACTGCTCAAGCAGCAGATTAGTAGGTAATTTCAGTAGGCAAGTTTTAGTAGCCACACAAGCTACATCCGCCATCTTACCAACAACCTGTGACGCAAGACGTTAGACCACCACTGTAAAAGTCCCGCTATTCATTTAAAAGCCCCATTTACTGACATCACTTTAGTTACTTTCTGTGACACTGATCTGCATTTTTGTCTGAATATGTATCAGACGGTGTGGAGCTGTAGCTCGGAGAAAACGAAACAGGAGGAATTTAATCATTGTTTACCACAGAAGCAGCGCTAACTTCTGTAGCGGCAGTTCACTAGCCATAGCCACACATACATACAGCCGGCGTACCGCTTGTTTTTTCTCCACTTTGAATTCATTCGTGGCTCCAGGGATAGCGCAGTGTGCTGTGTTCGCCTACATAAAAATGGCTTCCGAATCAGTAGGTGATCCGGGTACCGTTAACCTACTACTCAGTACCTACTGAGCATTCAGACATACTAGCCGCGCTCGCCTACTGATTTCACTACTGAGTATTAGACAAGTAGGCAAATTTGGACGCACCATGGACTTCACATGTATGTTACCGAAAAGGCTTTTGTAAGTCTGACATTCATCTTGGCCCTAAGGAATATAAATGAAATGGGAGGGGACCCGAAACATGTATCCTAGAGCTTCAACTTTCAATCTGTGATGTTAGTGGAGAAGCTTTTCCTCGCAGTGCGTGTTCCCACAAAAAAAGGGTTCTCTGGGGGAAGGGTGCACAATAATCAATTGCTTACTTGCAGCTAATTGGCTACAAAATAATCATTCGACTATTGAATGACTTAATTTTACTTCTTTTCCTAGGTCATTTTGAACCACTAATAATATGTATTAATGACTACTTTTCTATTTAATCGTTTCAGACCAATTTAACATTTTCTAAAATCCTTATTCTACATGTCTTCACTGGTTTATATAAGACCTGTGTTACAAAAGCACTTTTTCTGTGTGATACAAACCTGCTAGTGTTTTGACTTCTGCTGTGGGTGATGATACCAGTTACTGATCAGCATGAACAGTTCATGCAAGCATCCTGACATCTGGATATTTTCCACTTGAAAACTAAACACTAAGTACTAAAACAGACAAGAAATATAAACAAAACGGAAATGCAGGGCGAACAGGAAACCAAATCCATGAGAAAACGAAACATCATAGAAACCACAGAAAACGAACCACAAGACAGGGAGCAAAACAGAGGCAATATATACACATAGCGAAAAACGTAAACACAAGCACATGGGCCAGACAAGGCAATGTAAACAAAGACAGACAGGCAGAAAATTAGGGCAAGATGTGACACAGAACAAGACTGTATGTGTTTTTATAAATATTTCTGTTACACATTATACATCGCAGTGTAGAATTTCTATTTAAAGATGATCTACTGAAGTAACAACATGCTGATTGTTGTCTATTATCCATTTAGTTAAAATTTGTGATAACACTTTATTTTATGGTCTGCTTAATGTATTTCTATTATAGTATTGTAGGTTTTTTGCAAATTAGTTATAAAGTTTTTGTTAAGTAATAAAGTAAATGTATATTATTTGTAATGTGCTATTCAACAATCATATTTCATAAACTGCAGACACTTTATTTTACACTTTTAATTTTACAGTAACTTAACATTTAATTTACAGTAATATGTTTTGTTAAATTACAGTATTTCATTGTATTTTTCTGAACTAATGTCTAATGTGTATATTTCTGTATTAATGTCCTTGTTTAATAATTTATCACCTGGAAATTGTGTTTATAAGCATTTAATAAGGTTCAGGCAGTGTTAATAAAGAATTAATAAATTTTACTTTATTTGTCATCTTGCAAATTCACTAATAAAGCTCTTATAAATGTTGTCGGCTCTATTTTCATGTGTATTTCAATGGAAGAGGTGAATATAAATGCAGGTTTCTTTAGTTAAAGTCCAAACTTGCACAGTATCAAAACAATAAACACGAAGAACCACAAAAACACGCACACAGAGAGACAAACAATAACGGACAATGACCAGACATTGTCCGGACATTGAATTTGCTTCAATGTCATAAAAACTGTAAATGCAATGGAAACAAGAGATGGGGGATTTTAAATTTTGCATAGATAAAATAAATGGTCTGTAATTTGTTATTCAAATTTGACACACGGCCAAGGTGTTCTTCCATTCACATTAACATTCCAGCATTAATACTGGCCTCATGATAGTAAGGAACATGTCAACCATGTTAAATGTAATACACACACACTATTTATACAGCATTATTAGAGGAATAAGTGCTGGTTGTATCATTATGTTGATATAAGGGTCCTTATATACTAAACTAAAATGCAATTTTTTTCCTATTTATAGCTTGTGTATAATATATCATTCCTGTATAATGTGACTTTAGGGCACAGATCACGTATAGTTCTGTATGACTTTATTAACGGAAGAGCGGAACTACCATTTCTATCTCTGTATGGCTGATACTTAATAGAAATGTTGTACTTACATAAAGGAAAGTATTTTTTGGAACATGTTCCTGACATGCATACTTACAAAAACAATGAAGTTAAAATGTTAACATATAAACTTTGTGTTTTATAAATAAGGGCTGGGCCACTTGCAGTGGTTGAGTTTTTGGTTTAACCCCTAAATTACTACAGATATATGACTTGATGTGGCAATTATATAGTTTTTCCTAAAGGCTTTTTTTGAAAACTTGGCTATTTTACCAACCACAATATTAGTAGCATAAGGTTCATAACTCTATATGCATTTACCAGCTTGCATTCCAAACTATTTTATCTCTCTGTATGCATTTTATCTCATAATGCTTCTGGCAGTTTTCTGTTTCAGCATTGTTGTGCATTATTCATGGAAATATTTGATATAATTTTCCACTTTATTTGATGGTCGGCATGCACATCCATAAGACTGTTGTCGTCAAATCAATGTAGAAACCAAATGAAATATAATGTATTAAACTGATAACATCTAGCTGGTGGTTTTGCTCTATAATATATTGTTTATGAGCCCTTACTACAGAGGTTGTTGTTTGGTATGCGCCAGACATTACAGTAAGCAAGCAAGACACTAAGGTAAGACTTTAGTTCACTGAAGCATGTGCTTGCGCTGTACTGCTTTCCTGTCTCCTGTTCCTGGTCTTGTGTTTGTTCCCTTCACTGTGTATGTCTTTGCCTCTGTGTCTGTATTTGTTCCTGTCCCTGTTTTCCTTGGTTTCTCCCTGTTCCTGTAAGCCTGATTGTTCCCCTTCCCAGTTACTGTTTCTGTTGTCACTGTTCTCGTCTCCTGTCATGCCCCCTGTCCAGTTTTCTGTCTCATCTTCAGAACTGTTCCCAGTCTCGTCTCATGCCTGCTCCCCTGTCCAGTCTTATGTTACATCTTCTGATCAGTCCCTGGTCCAGCCTTGTGTTCGCATCTTGTACAGAACCTCATTCATAAAGAGCTTTTTTTTCAGTCTTTAACATCGGAACGTAGAACAACTCTCAGTTTAATAGAAGTATAAAGGTTTTATATTACAGTATGTATACAGTATTCTGAAAGCGTGTAGACGGTTACTGTAAAAGTGAATAAAACTGTTCCTACATCAGTGTCAGCAGTTCTCTGCATTAGAAACACACACTGATAAGAAAGTTCTCAGTAACTACAGTGTAATATTTACTGAGTCTCTGCTGTTGATTCCACATTTATTTCTATCACTTTGCTGAACAACTAAATATTCAAATCTTTATTGTAAGTCCGAAAGTGTTGATAAGAGTGGTAACAGTAGTGATGTTAGCTAAGCTGTGTGTGTTTAATAATCATTAACGCTGTCACGTAACGAAAGTTTGGCGCTCTTGAGTGTCTCAGCTGAAACACTCGGGCTGCTGGAGTTGAGGCCCACTGGCAGGTCCAGATCCTCATCCTTCACTGGCTGCTGGTTCGTGTTCTTCTCTTCTTCGTTCTTGTTCTGTTTCTTGTCATTTGTCCATTTTTCTCAACATTTTCTCTTTCTTTCTCCTCTCAATCTGCTCTAGATCTTCTCTCAGTCGCTTCTCCTTTCCTTTCCAGTCTGTGTCTGAGTTGGTGTTATGGACTCTGCAGCACCAGAACCCGATGCAGCTCATCGTAGCAGCTGTTCTCTTCACTGTCGTAACACAGACTGAGATGAAACGCCAGCGTGCACGGAATTCAGAAACATCATCACCTTTATGACACAACGTGTAGCCTTTAGCCCATTATGACATCAGAGCTCAGGGGTTCACTAACATTCCATTACGCTCACTGTTAAATGAAGAAGCTCCAGCCATATGTCCTTTATGTAGTAGCTACTAGGAGTCCTAAGGTCAGATGTACAGTATATATAGAGGTTAAGTCATGAATGTGTTGGCTGTTTTGCTTTGGATGTGTGGCATCTCAGCTAGCTAGCTAGCTAGTTAATGTTAGCATTAGTTTTCACTACGCCTGCAAAAATGTAGTTGTGAGTAATAAAACCACAACCAACAAATAAGTATAAGCATTTGATTTGATAAACTTACCCCAAGACTCAAAAGTTGACCTTGGAACATGTTGAGTGTTATTTACTCAAGTGTATTTAGTTTTGGAACTCTTTCATACAAAATGAATACATTACTAAAATTGCATGAGTAAAATCGCTAGGTTAGTATAAAATAAGTAAAGTATACTAATGTGATTTATGTAAGTAGTGGTTACCTTTTATAGTGCAGCAATGGGCCAGATGCTGCACAGCTGTGTTTGTTTATTGATTCCTATCTATGTTTGAGGGACCAATTATGGCGTGAATGTTGTGGCCCAGCAATGTAGTTGAAGTAAAAAGGCCATGCCACAAACAGAAGATCTGTCTTTTGTTGATTAAAGCCTTTTGGTCGAATATCAGGTTTGTTGTACACTTTGAAACAACAATTTCTGTTAAAGACATCTTGAAATAAATAAGTAATAACTAAATATTATTTTTCGTCTTTCCTCAAGCATCCGGAATGATTTCTGTTTATGCAGAAACTGGCCAGATGCTGGGCAGCTGCATTTGCTTTTTGTATTTATATTTAAGGGTGAATTATGACGTGTTTGATATAAGAAGGCCACAGCACAAATGTTGTGGAAGATCCAACCTCGGTTGATTTATGAATTTTGGCCCAAGTCTGGTATGTCATAAGTGGCCCATCACTGAAGTTACAGGAAACAGTGGCTGCTCATTTCACAGACTTTCCCTCTAAAATAATACTTTAACATTACTTGTAATGTTTAATTTCAGTTCAGTTGACTCTTTAAAATGTTATGGTTGCAATATTGAAAATGAAAATATATATTTAATTCCGGTTAGCACGTTAACTTTGAGATAAGGCATTAGTGTGGACTTAGGGTGTTTGACTGGAGTTAACGCGTTAGCCTGCGGTTAGCACATTAGCCACATTTGTTAGTTGTACTACTTTTACATTGTGTGGACCAGATCTGGGCCTCATCCAAGTTCTTCTGGTTTTACAGTACATAGGCTAGTTTTGGGACAAGGACCCAGCCAGGACTGAGACAACACAAAAGCAAGGATGTGATCCATAAGTGGGCCATAACAATTTTACTATCTCTGAAAAGGTGATTTGTTGTGCAGCATAACTAAAGAGGAAAGGAAACACTGTACAAAAACGGCAAAGAAACAAGTAGGAAGGGTATTTACAATATTTACAACATCCCTGAAAAAAGACATCAGCTGTGATGCTGAAATCTCTTTCACTCTACTGTGATCACACTGACGCTAGCAGCTTGTTAGTTGAGCCCAGGTGAAACAATTCCTTCTAATGGCCTCTGCAGGAGGTGGCACGGTGATGTAGTGGTTAGGACACCGCCCTATAGAAAAGAACAAAAGGTAAGTACGTTCATATATAGTCCTCAAAACAGTGTATTAGAGATTGGCTCAGGTGGGTGGCATACCCCCGCCCATTCTTAGTCATCAGACTGATAACTGATAACACATGCTCCATCTGCATGTACCTGACCTGAAATCTAAACAGCTTAAGTGACAGGTACCATCACATGATGCATGCGTTAGTCTTTCATCTGCAGCGTCCACTTTAGCGCACCATGGTCAGTCTCTAACACAGCTCACTGCCTATAAGGTAGCATTTCAGAGAGTCTAATGCCCGTTTCACAGCTAAAGCCTCTCAACAGTTGAATAATCATTCTCCTGAGGGAACAACTTCCGACTGATGTACAGAATCGACTGTAATCTATCTTCCTTGCCTGGTACTGTGTTCAGTCTGTTATCTTTCCCAAGACTTTTGCTACAAGATAGCTGAGCAACATAGCAATAGTTTTTAAATGTACAACTCTTATTCCAAAAAAGTTGTCAGGCTGTGCACAATGTAAATAAATATAACTAGAAAACAGAACTCTTAGAACACTTATTAGACATTTTAACAGAACAGAATTAGACATTTAAACATTTCATGAAAAATTCTCATTTAGAACTTGATGGCAGCAGCACATCTGAAAAAAAGTTGGGACTGTAGGGGGGTACAGTCATATCCACAAAGGCCCAGCATTATTGCAGGTTTTCATTTCAGCAGAGCAGGAGCACCTATGAGTTGCTGAAGAACAGAGTCCAGCTGATTAAGCAAGTAGGTGTGCCCCAGCTTGTTTGAAATGAATTCCTGCAGTCACCCTTGGATAAGACTGTCACGGGGGAACTCAGCAGGTACGGACACAAACGCAGAGCTTTATACAAATAAAGAGGATTTTACTAAACAAAACGGTAAACAGACAGGATACATCCAAACAAAACACGATAAGACACTTATACAGACAATGACCAACCCAGACATAGGGCAAACACTGGGTATATATACACGGGCTTACAAGAGGGAACAGGTGACAAAACTAAACAGCGATGGGGAACAGGTGTGCGAGGCGGGGCAAAGGCGGAGGCAGGGAGCACGCGGCAAAACAGAAACACATGGACGGGATGTAAACAAGGGCACATGGACGGGAGGCGTGACAAAGACTAGACAACCCTGGTATACTGGGTGTGAAAGGTGTACAATACTTAGGGTTTAACATTGAAGAAACTGTTTATTACATTTTGGGAACATTTTGTGCTTCTAAAAATTTTAAACTCAGAGAGAGAGATTCTTTGTTTTTGTTTTCTTTTTTTAGTCTATAATGGAATGTAGATGGGGATACAGTAAGTGGAGTAACATGCGCAAGAGAGCTGTTAAGAGAGTTAATGACATGATTACATCCTTGGACAGAGATACACCTGATAGTTCCAGAGTAGACCTAACACAGGAGGACAGTGTAGTAGCTAGCTGTAGCGGTGCCACTTGTGCGTTTGCTGATGCTTGTGGAAGAGGAGGTTGATTTTGAAATAGGAAGTAGTTCTAGTGACAGTGGCAGTGAAGATTTATCACATAGTGACTGGAGAAGCTCTTTGTCAGACTGGGCAGTTGAGTTTTGTGTTTCACTTGTTGCTCTTTCAGCACTTCTGTCCATACTTAGTGTTCACCATCCGTTCCTCCCAAAAGATGGCAGGTCATTGCTTAAAACAAGAATTGAGCATGTAGTGATAAAGATAGTAGGAGGGTCCTTTTACTATTTTGGTATATTAAATACTCTTGGTAAAATGGCTTCCAAAGTTCCAGAAAAATATACATTTAAATTGCAGCAAAATTTTGATGGTCTGCCATTATTTAAAGTTCATCTGTTCAGTTCTGGCCAGTGCTTGGTATGCTGCAACGTAGGACTACGATTAGCCACATGTGTTTACACACAGCGGAATTTGACCTCCGCATTTAACCCATCCGTGCAGTGAAACACCCACATATACACACACTAGTGAACATACACACTAGGGGGCGGTGAGCACACGTGCCCGGAGCGGTGGGCAGCCCTTATCCACGGCGCCCGGGGAGCAGTTGGGGTTAGGTGCCTTGCTCAAGGGCACTACAGTCATGACTTGCCGGTCCCGGGGATCGAACCGGTGACCTTCCGGTCACAAGGCCGGATCCCTAACCTTCAGGCCACGACTGCCCCTAAGAATGCACTACCAAAGGACCAGTACTAACTGCTGTGTGTGGTGTATCAAAACCAACTTCATTGTCAGAGTACCTTAAAGATCTTGTAAAAGAGTTAAAACTGTTGAGTAATGGATTCATCATGGGTGGGAAGTTGTTTTTTTTTGTGAAAGTAGCCTTAGTTATGTGTGATGCTCCAGCTAGAGCCTTCATTAAAGGTGTCAAATCTCACACTGGTTATGCTGGATGTGACAAGTGTGTTCAGTCAGGTGTTTACATGAATCACCGCATGACCTTCTCTGAGCTTCATGCTGCTTGTAGGACTGATGAGTCTTTTAGGATTAATGCAGATGAAGAGCGCTCACCTTTGTTGGAAACAAATATTGGCATGGTTAGTTGTTTTCCTCATGATTATATGCATTTGGTGTGTCTCGGTGTGGTGCGAAGGCTTTTGGATCTCTGGATGGGCAGCACTGGGCCTCTACGGTGTCATATTTCTACATGTGAGAGTAGTGCCATTTCTGAAAGATTGATCACTTTGAAAAGATTTGTCCCAGTTGAATTTGCAAGAAAACCAAGGAGTCTTTAAAAAAGATTAAAATGGAAAGCAACAGAATTGAGACAGTTTCTTCTGTATACTGCTCCAGTTGTCCTTCGAGGTGTCTTGGTTGAGGAAGTGTATAGCAATTTTATGTTGTTGTCAGTTGCAGATTGCATTTTGGCAAACCCTTGGTTTTGTTTTATTTTAAAAGACTTTGCAAAAACGTTGCTTTTCTCTCAGTCGTTGAACACTTCAGTCAGCTATATGGTGCTGAGTTTGTAGTGTACAATATACAGAGATTAATTCACCTCAGTGACGATGTCAAGCTTCATGGCACTTAGACCTTATTTCTGTATTCCCATTTGAAAATTATTTGCAGAAATTAAAGAAGACAAACCTTTAACTCAAATAATTTGAAGGGTTTCTGAAATGAAAAACATAAATCCGAAAGGTAGCTCTGAAACACACAAGACTCAGACAAACCAAGAGTTTAGAGATGGGCCTGTGCCGCAGTTGTTTGAAGGAACAGTGTATCAGTTTAGAGAACTAGTTACTGGTGATGTGATTGTCAGGATGTCGGAAGGAGATAACTGCATTAGGCTTAACAATGCAGTTGTTTTAGCACAAAACATAGTTCTTCATCAAGGCAAAGTGTACATTATTTATAAGGAATACACCAGAAAAGCATTTTTTGATTACCCTGTTGATTCTTGTGAGTTAGGGGTTTTTGTTGTTTCACATTTATCCTCAGATCTCAAATATGCAAGGTTTGAGAAAGATGAGCATGTAACCAAATATTTTAGGATGCCACTTGAGGTTTAGGGTAAGTTTGTTGTTTTCCCTCTTCTGCATTTACAGTAATAGCACAGGACGTATGTTTTCCCCCATTTGCATTTTGGCACAAAAATATGTACCACATAGTGAGCTTTGTGGATACAGAAGAAGTAGAAGTTTCCCTGCCATCTGGGTGAAGGACAGTGTTTGTCTGTGGCCTCCATACAAGAGTAAAGGTGTCCAGAGGGCAACCAAGTCTCAGGAGCAGCCTCATGAGAACTGGACTCCATATAACATAAAAGTGTTATATATGTGTATTATGTGTAATGGATTTATTAATAATCATAAACATTTTTCCCTATCATTGACAGATGATTACGTTGAAGCACAAAGAAAACTTCCACTTGCAGAGCAACAGACAGATCTCCAGCCAGAAGCTGAAAATCAGTTATTGAAGCCACCAAAAAGGAAAAAAAAATCAAATTAACATATTTGATGTTTAATGTCAGATGTGTTCTCTAGTTTACAGCTGGGCCAACATAAAAAAAAAACAAAACATTTTAATTGACACCAAACTCATCTCTGTAAATAATTGGCAATATCTTCATTTATATGCTTCAGATTTTTTTGGGAAAAAACAATGTAGCAAAACAAGACAAATAGACCTTTAATTTAAAAAATTTTAATTGAAACTGGAATACCTTGTGATCAGCATAACGCCCCTCTTTGTAGTACTCCATCACTACACAGATATTGTGTTTGTAGTTTTTGGCATAGCTAGAAGTAAAGCTATATACAATGCATTCCAGTGTATATAAAGAGAACAAATAAATCTAGATGTAGTCTGTATATTACCACCGTTTTCATAATGACATAATGACAAAACACGCAAAGTGTGGCCTTTAGCAATGAACCTTAAACTAGCAGGTTTACTGCCATTTAGTCAAGTCAAGTCAAAGTTTATTTGTGTAGCGCTTTTTACAACGATGTTGTCTCAAAGCAGCTTTACAGAGTTTTCATGTGCAGTCTGCTACACTGTGCATGATTGGCTCTTAGTAAATCCAGGCCTTAGAAAATGTTGACCATCTGTTACATCTTGTTATGCAGTCAGACAATATAACGTGTTGATGGATAGTTTAGGAATCCTGTAACTGCTCAATGATCAGTTTCTGACCACACTGGTGCTTTTGGTGGGATATTTTTATGTGGTGGAACTAGGGCTGGGCGGTATGACCAAAAATACTGTATCACAGAAAACCTATTAGAAAGCTGTAAGCCTGCCTGATTTTGTATTTAGACATAGGCGTATTTTACAAAACAATACAGAACAGAAACAGAGTTAAAGAATGAATTGTTTGTTTTAGACACATTCTCTGTGTATATATGTTTGTGAAAGCTGAACATTAGAAATAAATCAATCATGCTTTATGGGCAGTTTTACTACAGAAGTTTTTCATCGTTACTGTAGCGCGCTCTGAAAACGTTCAGCTCCCTCATCTATCTGCTCCGTAGCTGAGTAGCAAGCTGTTTCATTTCAATCAGGCAACGCTCATTAAAGCGACACAGCGCTATGTGTTTGTGCGTTTTGTGGTATTATGGTATGTAAGATATGAAGACCATTGGACAACATTTAAACGATATACCAAATGAACCGTCATACCGCCCAGCACTAGGTGGATCTCAGTCTAGCAGTGACAGTGACATTTGTAAAAGAATAAAGCAACCATTTAAAAAATGTAATGTTATCAAACTCTCCTGATTTACAAGTGCGCCCAAGCCCTAAAGCTTAGAGACAGAGCAACTCTGCCTCAACTATGTGGCACCAAATATCTCCAGATCCATTGCTGTACCATGCAACTTCTACATCAACTTCAGCAACGTCATTGTTGTCAGCAGCCTAACATAACGGCCTAGTAAATTCATCTGAAAGAAAAAGAATTTTGATTCATATAACCACAAAAGTTTTTAATTGTAAGCAATACTACGCAGGGCCTGCAGAGGTCTCAGTCTAGTCTCACAAGAGTACTAGGTGACCCAGACACACACACACTCACACACACTTCCCCGCACACCATCACCTGCACCTGGTTTCACATCACACCTCTAGTTCATTAGCCAGTCGCCAGTCCTTAAAGTGGCTCCCCTCACAGCAAACAGTGCATGGTATTGAACGTAACTTGACTTACCAAGCCTCTTTGTTACTCCTGAAGCCAGCTCCCAGCTGGGCTTCACCTAAGCTCGCGTTTCCATGTCGTCCTAGCGTGGCCTGAAGCCAGCTTCCCGCTTGGCTTCCTTCTCAGCCAAGTTCCAGTAACCAGCCTTTGTTTTCCCTAGATGTGAGCAGCCTCTCTCCCCCACGCCGTGGAACCTCCAGCGCTCACCCCGTGAACAGCCAACCCAAGCCCATCCAGCTCTACAGAGCTCGTGGCACTCACGTGGAGAGGTCAGCCACAAACCGGACATTCTCGCGGTCACCACTTGCATCCCTAGTGAGCCCTCTCACTTTCCCTGCAGCTGCTGGTCTGGTATGATTTTCCTCTGGCTCACCATGAGCACTTACCCATGTAGGGGTTTGTTATTTTCAGGGGTCCATCCCTGGGTTCCTAATGACTATTCCGAGGGTTTTCTCAATGAAGTAAACAGACTAAGATCCTGGTATCAAGGGGGCTGCACTATCCACTGCTCCAAAGGGGGACTAGTCACTGGTGCCACATGGGGCCTACTACAGGGTTCCACCTTCAGGCCGACTTCCAACCTTTCAACTACACCGGCTTCAACAGCCACTTCTAGGATCGCCCCGGCCTCCAGTGTCTACTCTCCCGGGTTTCCTCGCCTGGCTGCTTGGTTTTTATTTGCATAATTTTCTATACCCGTCTTGTTTTGAATTAGGCTCATTTTTCATTACAAAAACTAGGATTAATTTGAAACCTTAGTAACTAGAAAAGGAGCAGGCTGAAATCTAATTTGAATAGCAAACCCCGAGGAATAGTTTGACTATGGCTGAAATTTTAATGATCAGATTGTAAAACTTTATTCATTTGCAGGAATTTGCTCACAGTCGTTATGTTATCGACGCAAATTGAGTTGATACATGCCAAATCCACAGAAGTGTAACTTAACTGTTCTGTCTACAGTGAGGTAAAGGTAAAATTTGATATTCCTCATTTGAACACTCCAACAAAAATAAAAACTTTTTGAGCGTATACTACAGCTCAGCTGGAAGTACTTGTGGTCAAATGTCCCATGATAAATTTCCAGAGGAAAACATTATTGCTTAAATGCAGGAGTGAAAAGAGAACCAAATATTCCTGCCAGTAAGACTAAGTAAAGGTACTGTCACTGTAGTGATTTTTTTACTTGGGTTTCAGTAAAAGGTTAATTACTCAAGTAAGAGTAAACAAGTAGTTAATTGGACATTTAAGTTTTTTAGCTACTTTTCTATATATGCACAATATCTTATATATCTTCTCTGAGTTAAGGTGTATCAAATATTGAGTTATGACATAAGAACTGTGACATCACTCCCAACATCTTAATGCTTGGCATACTGTATATACACAAGAGTGAACTGCTGTTACACTAACAGCAAACGTTTCACCCACTACCCGGCACTTTGCAAATAATGTCCATTCTCTCCTCAGTAGCTCAGGTGGCCGGTGACTGGAAACAGATAGTCCCATATGGTCCCATAGCTTTTCAAAGTTTGCTTTAAAATTTCTAAAAGGACTAATCCAATGCTCTTCTGAAACATGGCTCCCGGAATTGACTGGTGCGTTTGCTTTGACAAGGTCAAATAAAGTCAAACTTGGTTTTGTGTTTTAATTTCCTTTTCCACCTTAAATGGCGTGATAGTTACATTCTGGAACTGTAAATTCGAATAAGAAGTCAACTTCAGCTTCGCCAAAGGGGGATGTCATTGAGTTGGTATGGAGGGTTCAGCCTTCATTAGGTGGGTCTAGTGTATCTGAGTTGCAAACAACACAGTAAACAGAATGAATGTTGCAATGTGCACTAAAGCAATGTTCTGGTATTTTCTTTACAGCATCCAGATCCATTTGTTACCAACTGAGCTGAAATGTAGCACCACTTACTTGAGGATTTTTATTTTGTATTACTCATTTAAATAAATATATAAAGAATAAATAAACATAAAGTTAATAAACAAATGTTATATGCAGTGTGAACATGATTTGGTTTATTTTCCACTGAACATATGTTATAATGTGTTATGAAACCTGACGTCATGAAGTCATGAACTCCTGCTGAGTAAAGTGTTGTGTATGTAATCATAACTAAAAGCAATTATAATGCCATATAAAGGCACTTTGAAAGCACTAAGTGGAATGTTCAACAGCTGACCGAAATCTAATTATGTATTTCAATTACCAAAAGCAAACGCCCCAAGAACAAGCAGAAACCGAAGGCCAAAGGCATTGTAGAGCATCACAACAAAAGAAATACATTATTTGGTGATGTCTACGGCTTCCAGGGTTATGCATGAAAATGGCTGTAATTTATACAAAATGACTGTAATTTTAACAGATTTGTATGTAAATACTCACAAATAAAAACAAGTGGCGCTGATAGGACAAAGAACTCTATAAAAGTGTATAGCCAAGTCACTGAGATGCTGTTGGGTCTGAAGCCTTCAACAAGACACCTCTTGACTGCAACACTGCCTAATTAAGTAGAACTGCTCAATAATCCAGTGCTCTTTTACTTTGACCACTGCAAACGTCTGACCAGGTAAATTTTGAAAGTTTACATTTGTGAAACATTTACATTTGTTACATTTGTGGAAGTTTAGACTACAAAAGAACACAAAGAGAAAACTAATGTTTCATTAGTCCCTCATTTTATGTTGGGGAATGTGATGTCTGTGCTGCAGGCTTACAAGTTGATACTGACAAAGATGTATTAGTTTATAACAGCCAGTACTTATAATAATACAAGTCCAGTTTAATTTACAGTAACATGTAGGTGCAGGATTTGGAGACTTGGTACAAAACATGATGAACTTTATGATGCCATAGACCTGCATTCTAGGGATGTGCATCTCCAACACTGAGGCAGATGCTATACACATCTCGATGCACTACCAACAACCTGATTAACCTAACATTATATATATATGAAACAGCTCCACTGCAATCCAATGGGATTTAACACTACATTTTTAACAATGTCTCATCAAACAATCACAGAAAGTCCTCCACAGCTGTAAGTGGACCTTCATATGGAGGGACTCTGTCCCTTGAACACACAGTCCTGCTGTCTTAAAGAGTAAATGCATTTTTTAGTTAGTGTTCACTGAACCAAAACCACAAACTATGTGTGGACTTTGGGACAGGCAGCCTGTAAAGAAGTGTTGGTGTGACCAGTTTGAGAAATGCTCTCTCTCTCCCTCTCACTCTCTCTCTTTTTCTCTTTCAGGATGAAGCTTTCTGTTCCTCTCTCTGGGTTGTGACAAGGTTGGCAACAAGTGTCTGCCTGTACACTTTCAAAGACAGACAAAGGAGGAGGCAAAAGGAAAACCCTGTGTATAGCATAACTCAGCTTATTCACTCTATATGTACAAACAATACCATCTCTGGAGTTCTGAAATACAAACAGAACACTTTAAATCTGCTTTAGTGTTGGATATTGATTGTTAGATTAGGTTGTTTTAGCTCTGTAATTGTGGACTTTTCATGCACGGTCTATTTAATAGTACAAATGTTGTAGAGTTAAAAAAGGGGTTGGCTTTGGTTTATTAAATATATTTTAATAATCTTTAAAATATATTTACATAAATTTAAAGAATAAATAAAATAGGAAAAAATCTGACCCTGACTAATTTAACATATAATCCTTAACCAATAACTTAATGACAAGTGCAAAGTTGTTTCATAAACAGCAACTATTCAACAGATGTCACAGAAATTAACATAAGACATAAATTGCTGATGAACTCATAGGCTGTTTATTTAAAAAGAGTACCCTAATATAGTTAAAGTAACAATAAAAAAAAAAAAAAGAACACTAAATCCTTTGTCTCAAGCAACATCTAATGCCAAGTACTACTCTTTATTTGTTGCATTCTATCTTAACAGAAGATTTTTAAGACTTTGCAATTTTGGTGGAAGTTTGTTCTCTCGCAAGCCAAGCATCACTCTTTGAATTAAATTCATTGTTTTTCATTGCTTTAGGGTAGTCCAAGTGTAATGCATGCGACAACCCAAACAAAAGGCACATTGCTTGAGGTAGGTTCTCTAGATTATCCATTACAATATCTCCCTCAACAATGATGGCAGTAGATACTGGGTCAAGTTGGAGATGATTTGGACAGAGAGGCACATCTTCCCTGATGACTGTCAGCACCCCAACAGACGCTTGTGCCCAGGCCTCATCGTTATCAGAATCCTGCAACAAAAAAAATAAAAAATAAAACCAAATAAAAGTAGTTGTATAATAAATTACTGGTAAATGTTGATCCGAATGACAAATCATATTTGATGTGAAAAACTTTATGAACTAATTTATTTATTTTGTTCAAATTAATTTATTGCTATGCACGTGACCACATGTTTGGTGTGTAAAAGCCTTTAGTTGTATGGCTGTTTCTATATATTGTATATGGGTGATGCTACTAGCCTAGCTCTGTAAAAGATTTTTGGGGGGCATTTCTGCTTTATTTAAAAGAAACAGTAGAGACAGCAGAAAGGCAGAGTAGAAAGAGAAAAGATGCAGCAAAGGGCTCCCTTGAAATCCAACATCCTTTGCTGCATATCATCTGTATGTCATCTTTTAAAACAAACAAATAGACCTTGTTTATGTTTTTTTTTCTTCACTGATCATAGGTGTAGCATTTAACTAACTCATACACTGAACTGTCAAAGTTACCCTGTAGCCCATTCTCATTTTGTACTGAATTTACAAGTATATATTTTGCATGATTTTTTTTCTGACTCTCACTAAGATAATATGTATCCCAAATACAAAGCAAAATTATTCACACATGGTGTACTTCTTTAGGATACAACAATGTGCACTTAGGAAGAAGGTTAAAAAAGTTAATTGGGTCATCACCAAGTAGAACAGGTAGGCTGCGGAGTACAAGGGTGCGCATTGCTGTCACATCTTGTTTCGAGAAACGGATTTTTAAGTTTATTAATTTACAAACATGGTCAGGGGTTACCGCAATGTTTCTTTAACAGTGTGGCAAACATTTATTGATTGGAAAAGTGATTTTTAACATACAATCACATTTCCATTGATTAGAAAAGTGATTTTTAACATCCCACATAGCAGACGACTCTGCGTGGATTCTATGTGGATTCGGCCCGGGTCCGCTGCGTGTTCAGTTTGTGACTCTAAAATCCGTTTTACTGATGATAAATCCGCTAAACGCTCGCACTCATTTCACATCTTCAGTACGATTTCAGAACGGAGTCAGATTCCATATGTAGTTTAGAGTCGTTATACAGATCCGGTCCAGATCCGCGGAGATGCACAGAACCAGCACTAATTCAAACTCAGCGTGAGGAGCCACCAACGGACATCACCACCAACTGACAGCAGCAGCAAAGCTCCCACACAGCAGAGGTAGGTCACAGTTAAGAAAGTTTATTAAACTTAAATATAGTTTTGTACAGGTATGTTTTGTTTATGTTGGATATACTGGCGATTTATTTGTGTTTTATGATTCTACATCTTATATTACTGAGTCAGTTCAACTAGCAATGCTAGTTAGCTAACGTTAGCTAGCTACAGAGCTGAATAAATGCTGATAACTTCAACTCGTTTTGCTTCTCAAACGCACTGCTATGTCTTTTTTGTAAAGTAAATTAATTTCTAAAACAAATTAAAAGTCGTGTTTAATGTTTAGCAGAAATTTAACATGGGACCACATGCTAAAAAATCGCAAACTTGAATTTTGCTGTTCCACCTTAAATAGTGCTACAGTTACAGTCTAGCCCTTCAGGCCCTTGTCTGAAAATGCTTTTAGCATTACAATGATAATTAGGATGTTTAGAGAATTTAGTGAACATTAAACTGAGTCTGAAATGATTTAATATTAAAAACACAAACATTGGAAACACAAAGTTACTATATTGGGCTAATGATATGCATATTTTTACTAGGATCTCTAACAGATTGTTTGAACACCTGAAAGCCAGACCTATTGCTTCCATTCAAGGTGGGTTATATTTAAGTCAGTTCATTACATTTGTCTTTTATGTGTTTGGATTAATCTAATACATTAGGTAACACAGGGTGATCTGTTTGTATTTTATCGGTTATAACTACAGCCTAGTTCTGTAGACAAAAAGATCTAACAGCAACTGCATGTAAGTCTACTTTAATACTGTTTAGTTTAACTCATTTTGCTTCAATAATGCAGCCTTTTGTAAAATTAAGTGAGTTAAGAAGCAAATTAGTTTATCGTATAATGTTTAAGTGTGTTCGGTGTTCAGGCCTTCTCCAGTTGACCTGTGACCTGTGCACAGACTGTTTCATTGGACCCCCTGATCAGCCCAGTTGCATTAATCAGACAAGGTAAGTTGCATTTAGTTCAGTAAATAATAATTTTACAGGTTTGGATTTATCTAATGCATGTTGGAATGTTGGATGATGTTGTGTATTTCATAGGTAACACAGCATAATTTATCCAGCTAATATGTTGGGGCCACAAAATACTGAATGAATGTATTCTAAGTTGTTCTCTGATGTTCTACATAGAAAGTATGTGACTTGTGTACAGTACTGTACTGTGTACTGAAGGTAAAACTATATTTAAACTGTCATACTTGAAAGATGAGTGTACAATATGTAGAACTGTACCATGAACCTCAAATACTGTTGTTCCTCCTTCAAATTAAAATCCTGACTTTACAAATTAGGGCTGGTAAAACAAGCTGATTCCCAAATCCTTCTGTGTTACCTGGGAGAAACCGCTCGTTTCATTGTTACATAATCACCTGTTTGCATTTTTAAGCTAATTGCAATTATTTAAGATGACAGCAATTAGTTTGCATTGTTGTCAGCTTTGCCAGTTGTTTATGCCACGGCCGAGAACAAAGTTTCATCAGTTGGCTTGAGCCAAACACTAAAATAAGACAAAAATGCTTTTATTTTCTGTCAGGTCAAGGATCCAACAAAATAGCCAGACACAAAAGTTACAGTAGCCAAACAATTTCATATACTGTATATTAAAAACAGCATCTGTAAAGAACAGTTTAAACAATTTAAGTCAATTTAAAGAACTATATACAGGTTCAACGTTATAGAGAAGAACCATTTCATCATGCAAAGAACCATTTAAGGATTCTGTGATTTGTCATGGTTCTATGTAAAACTAAATGATTTTACTAAAGAACCCTTAGAGAACAATGGTTTTGAGATTCATTTTGGCAACTTTAAGGGTGGCTTTTTTGGGTTTTATTAAAAACATTAGTGTTATTTTCTGTCTAAAAGGCAAAATGAACAGACAGAGTATTGTTTTATCTCTGTGTTAAGAGGGAGGGCACGGGATGTTGAGGCATCAGTTTCTGTCAACTTAAGTATTAACATGGTTCCTTTTTTCCTTGCAGATAAAGCTTGTGAGAGCTACTGCAGGACGTCTGCTGGCCCATTTTAAACTAGAGACGTAGTCTCTGTGACTCCCTATATACTCCCTATACAGAGCATTGGATGTGAATCCATGTGCTCTGTTTGTTGGGATTATTAAAAGGTAAGGTTTTTTTTCTTTTACTTTTCTATGCATAATTCATGTAAAATGGTAATATATCATGTCCATTGGTGAAGATGCACACTCACATTACTATGACATATAAAGCACAACTAATTAATATTTTTCTAACTTCTTACAGCATTTAGGAAGAGTGTGAGAACAAACACATAGTCTTGGTGTCTGCAGGGGTAATTGGCACAGCTACTCATGCTGTATAGAGCTGTGAGAGAAAGTTTGTAGACTTAAATCTTTAGAAGTTCTGCATCTGAAATGTGATCTAATCAGTAAAAATGAATAGACATATGCACTATCTGACAGAAGTTTATATCTGAGTTTCAGATGAGTGACTATTGGCACCTCAGAACATTATTTGTAAAGTTGCTGGGTGGTGTTCCAGATGTTCCAGACTAACATAATTAATAAATACAAATAAAAACAGTGTGATTGGGTGTGGTTTAAATCTCTCCTTGATGAATTTTACTATTTACCGTTACCATCCAAAACCTAGTTTATGTAATCAAACCTTCATTAAATTAAATTAAATCAGGTGCTGAAATATGAAGTCAGGAAACGGTGGCATGCATTAACAATATTGTAGTTTAAGTACAATCTGGACGTAGAAGGTCATATAAATAGACTGCCTTTTATTGTTTTGACCTAAAAGCATATTTTATGAGCCATTTAGGCAGATAGCTAGATAACTTATGTAGTTTACCAAATGTCACAGCTGTAGTTACCAGGGACTGTGTTTTTATGGCTGGGCACTTAATTTGTGCTGTTTCACAAATAAAATATCTTTTTGTGTCTCCTCTTTAGGCTGCTTACATGAGAAATGATGCACCATGCCAGGTCTCTGTGTCCAAGAATGCTCTGATAAGTGTAGGAAATGTCTGTTTGTTAATATTTTGTGGAATAAAAATTGGTAAAGGCTGTCGCTAATGAATTATTTATTTAATATATGCTTATGTTTTAATTTAATTCATTGAAACATTACTTTTCAAACAGATTAAAACAAGGAAGTTCTGTGTTTATATATGAAGTGTAGTAGGTAAAATATTGTTGGCATGTTGTGCATCTAGACACTGGCCCAGATCTGTTTTATGAACCCAGCCCAGAAATTATGGTAGGTCCGGCCCAGAGCTGGGCCGAATACTTTTTGCTAACTGGGCCAGATCTGGTCTCCACTCCGGTCTGGAAGCGATCCAACTTCAGCATGATTTGTGCTGGATCTGGGACAGAGGTGTGCACCTCCGCTTCGGAACCGATCCAAATGTGAAATAAGGGTACGGATGTGGGCCGGATTTGGGCCGGATGTGTGAAGAAATCGCTGAGACCCAGCCCGGTGTTGGGCCAGTGTTGGTCCAAATCCGGAAAGTGGATTTGTACCGGTATTGGCCCACCGTGCAAAAGGACACAGGGCCAGATCCGTTTTACGGACCCGGGCCAGAACTTCAGCATGACTTGCGCCGGATCCGGGCCAGATTTTTGCTATGTGGGGAGCTATGGCAAGGCTTTAGTGTTATGATGGCGTGGTTAAACATTTTGGCCTCGGACCCGTGCTGCCGTAATAGCGAGTAAAGGAGTAAGCAAAAGCAGGCCACCTGCCAGGCCGTGGCTGTAAGTATAAGGTCAGCTAACGTAGCTTGGGGCGGCTAAATGGAGCCAGTGAGTGAAGTGGCTTATGGTAAAGTTGAGCTGATGAAGTAAAACATGGCTAGGGTGGTAAGCCTACATCTTCTGGCGTGTCATAGTACGTTTAGGCTTGTGATTACGTTTGAATTAGCAATACTACACTTACAACTAGGCATCAGCAAGAACAAGTACATGTAGGCTTGTATCCATACATATATGTAGTGAGACTGAACGTAAGGGGGAGAAGAAGCAAGCCATTAGTCTTTCGATGAAGTTTGGCTCATACTGAAGTTTGAGCGAGTGAAAGAAGGTAGAACGAGACCATTTATGCAAAGGGAGTCGCATCCGCGGCACGCCTCGCGCCTGTGCTTTACTCGCTTCAACACAGCTCGTTTTAAGCATACGCAGCAGGCAACACGGACAGTCGGATTCGGCCCACGCCCTCGCCGAGACTCTCTCCGAACGCGCCACCGAGCTCGTTGAAGCCTCATGCCATCGTTTGCCACCAATTTCCACGGGTTATCGTGTCAAATGCGCCGTGTTCGCTTCCGAGCGGCGGTTGCGCGGCACACTTTTCAGATCGCACCGCCGAACGGGCTGCCGCTTCGCAACCATTCCCGGCTATGGCACACACGGGACATGCTCTTCTAGACAAGTGCGTCGTTTGACGCTCGCCAAGCTCTGCTTTCGCTTCGAATTTGCGCGATATACGAGAGGAGAAAACACAAGAGCGAGCGCGTCAGCGAGCAACAGCTTCGCAGCGCGCTCCTGGTTGAGTCTAACCCGTTCTCATATGACTTTTAAGGGCCGGCCCCTTGCCACAGAGGGAGGTTCCTCTGAACGCTGCCGATTGTGCTCATTTCGCGCTCCGCTCTCAGCAAAAGCAGAACGATGGCAGAAGTCGCTCCCGCGCCCGCTTCCAGCGCCCCCGCGAAGGCTCCCAAAAAGAAGGCTGCAGCCCGCCCTAAGAAAGCCGGCCCCAGCGTCGGCGAGCTCATCGTCAAGGCCGTTTCGCAGTCCAAGGAGAGAAGCGGAGTGTCTCTCGCCGCGCTCAAGAAAGCCCTGGCCGCCGGCGGATACGACGTTGAAAAGAACAACTCTCGCGTCAAGGTCGCCGTCAAGAGTCTCGTGACGAAAGGCACCCTGGTGCAGACCAAAGGCACCGGCGCGTCGGGTTCTTTCAAGCTCAACAAGAAGCAGGCCGAGACCAAGCAGAAGCCCGCCAAGAAAGCGGCGCCCAAAGCCAAGAAGGCGGCCACCAAGAAGCCCGCCGCCGCCAAGAAGCCCAAAAAGGTAGCGGCAAAGAAGGCCGTCACCGCCAAGAAGTCTCCGAAAAAGGCCAAGAAGCCCGCGGCGGCCGCCAAGAAAGTGGCCAAGTCGCCTAAAAAAGCCAAGAAGCCCACTGCCCCGAAGAAGGCGGCCAAGAGCCCCAAGAAAGCAAAAGTGGTCAAGCCCAAAGCAGCCAAGCCCAAGGCGGCCAAGGCGGCCAAGGCGAAGAAGGCTGCCCCGAAGAAAAAGTAAACGTAACGTTTACATCCATGCCCACATTTCAGAAACGGCTCTTTTAAGAGCCACCCATGTATTCCAATTAAGGAGCTCGCTTTTCTTCCGTGCTGTTGAACATGTATTTGTTTATTCATTTGTTTTGAATGAATTGGAAAAAAAAAAAAAGGAAGTTAGTAGGGAAACAAAACACCCAAAAGTGGTGGAAGGGCCGGCCGGGCGCGTGTGTCACGATCAATTCACGGGACTCGACATAATAATGAGGATAAAAATAATCGAGAGTTCCTTTATGTATAACTACTGATAATATACGTGAGTCGTATAGGGACCTGGCTTTCTTTCTTTGTCTCTCTGTCTCACACGCAGCCGCGCGGAGGCGAGCGGGGGAGGGGGGAGGGGGGAGGGCAGAGACGTGTTGAAGGGGGAGAAGAACGATGGGCAGGCCCTAGCCTTTGACGGCGCTAAAGCGATTGGCTGCTGGAGCCCCGCGCTTTTTAGCCAATAGAAATGCAGCCGCGTTGGCTTTATGAAGAGTGTTAGGGGCGCACTGCTTGTCATTTCAGCTACGTTAGACGAACTTGACTGAATCGCACGATGAGCGGACGAGGCAAAACCGGTGGCAAAGCGAGAGCTAAGGCCAAGACGCGCTCCTCCCGCGCCGGCCTCCAGTTCCCCGTGGGTCGTGTGCACAGGCTTTTGCGCAAAGGTAACTATGCCGAGCGCGTCGGTGCCGGCGCCCCTGTTTACTTGGCCGCTGTGCTGGAGTATCTTACCGCTGAGATTCTCGAGTTGGCTGGCAACGCTGCTCGCGACAATAAGAAGACCCGTATCATCCCACGTCACTTGCAGCTGGCCGTTCGTAACGACGAGGAGCTCAACAAGTTGCTCGGAGGAGTAACCATCGCTCAGGGTGGCGTGTTGCCCAACATTCAGGCCGTTCTGCTACCCAAAAAGACCGAGAAGGCTGCCAAGACCAAGTAAGTTGGCGTTCTCCGCTGACTTGTATACAAAAAGGCTCTTTTAAGAGCCACCCACATTTGCGACAAGAGTGCGATTTTTTTTCCAAGTATGAACCCGACCACTTAACTAGTTTGGTTGAAAAAAAAATACATAAATATAAAACAGCGAGTATTGTATATCACGTACAACCCCACCCCCCCAACCCCACGCATTTTTATATTCTGAGAATGGGCTATGACTAAATAATGGATATCTGCTAATAGAATTCAAGGAAGCCCAGAGTCTCCTGTGTCTACACTTCAGACAGTCCTCTCTATACAGAGGTGTGTGTGTGTGTGTTCATATATACACACATCATATATATATATATATATATATATATATATATGTGATTATGAAGTGCAATAATGAAACTAGTGTATAATGTATGTGATTTATATTTTTATATATAAATGTATTGCCAGCCACGTATATTAGAGTAAAACATACAGACTGTAGTAAGGAAGCCCGCCACGGCGTTGTAGCAGAGTATCATGGTTTGACTATGTTAGCGCGGCAGAAGACGCCCAATAGCGTTTAGGCGATGCGTAGACTGTCGTCCAATGGGATGCGAGCACAGGCCAGACGGCCAATGGGCGGTTAGCGTGTCGAATGCTTAAATGGGCTGTGTGGAGCGCGCGAGCCTATTGTCTGTGTTTAACCGACAAGAGTAGCGTTTCGAGTCATGGCAAGAACCAAGCAGACTGCTCGTAAGTCCACCGGTGGCAAGGCCCCGAGGAAGCAGCTCGCCACTAAGGCCGCTCGTAAGAGCGCCCCGGCCACCGGCGGCGTTAAGAAGCCTCATCGTTACAGGCCCGGCACCGTGGCTCTGAGGGAGATCCGTCGTTACCAGAAGTCCACAGAGCTGTTGATCCGCAAGCTCCCCTTCCAGCGCCTGGTGCGTGAGATCGCTCAGGACTTCAAGACCGACCTCCGCTTCCAGAGCTCTGCCGTCATGGCTCTGCAGGAGGCTAGCGAGGCGTACTTGGTGGGTCTGTTCGAGGACACGAACCTGTGCGCCATCCACGCCAAGAGGGTCACCATTATGCCCAAGGATATCCAGCTGGCCCGCCGTATCCGCGGAGAGCGCGCTTAAGTGGGAGGTAGCCACAACACCCAAAAAGGCTCTTTTAAGAGCCACCTAACAGTGTGTTCATTTAAATTTGAAACAGCTCACTTGGCCTCCAGCATGTACTGATGAGTAAATACATCTATAATAAAGAGGTACACCGATTGGTTGCAACAAAAAAGACAGATTCTTTTTTCTAGGTTGTCTGTTTGTCCATTTGATCGACTTCACTTATTGTAGTCAAACAGTTACCGAAAGTGTAATTCAGTCCGTCTTGCTCCTAGCATGCTTAGCTGCTTGCCTACCCTGCTCATAGCTTGCTGGTGCGCTTTTATTTTCTTTTTTGATTTTGAATCGGGCGGTAAGAAGCGTAGAAAATCCAGGAAGGAGAGCTACGCTATCTACGTGTACAAGGTGTTGAAGCAGGTCCACCCTGACACCGGTATCTCGTCCAAGGCTATGGGAATCATGAACTCGTTCGTGAACGACATCTTCGAGCGTATCGCCGGTGAGTCTTCCCGCTTGGCTCATTACAACAAGCGCTCCACCATCACCTCCAGGGAGATCCAAACCGCTGTGCGCCTGCTCCTTCCTGGTGAGCTGGCCAAGCACGCCGTGTCCGAAGGCACGAAGGCTGTCACCAAGTACACAAGCTCCAAGTAAAAAGTAAGGCTGTCTTTATTGCCCAACCCAACGGCTCTTTTAAGAGCCACCCACATTTTCTCCTAAAGAGCCCTTTTCCTGATTCCGTTCCTATGAACGGAAGCACGACATTGTACTGTGGCTTTGAATGCAGCAGTTTCAGCCTTATTTCACTACGTCTTCCCGCGCATTTGCTTAGTCTGCCCTTTGTTACACGTGTGTGTGTGTGTGTGGGGTGGGCTGTATGTCAGTTCACACACGGGTTGACGTTAAAAAAACGTTGTTTTTTTGTTTTTTTTTGTTTGTTTGGTTTTTGTTATTATATATGTTAATTGGTTTAGCTCAATTCATATGTCTGCATGCATTGTTAATCCATTTCCACTCGCTTATTTCTTCTCTGGGCCGCCGCCGCCGCCACCACCACCGCGTCAGCATCGCTGCAGTGCTCAGGACAACCCAGCATCTAAACAATTCTGTATTCAATCATTATTTATACTATTACATATTTTGTAGAACTGCTAAGCGCACCTATGCTCTAAGTGGAGCTTAGCCCAAGCTCCATCGATGATAAATCTCCCGCTGCTCAGAACGCTGCTCTCTGCCCCCACCCCCACCCCCACCCCCCAAACACACACTCCCCTAGCCACCCCCCGCTCTGTTCAGCAAAGAGTTTGGGCATTTGTATTAGAAAAAAAAGGGAATTGTCTTCAATAGATCGTCTGCCACTCCACTAACGCAACACTACTTATTTCACGTAGTGGTCGTCGTGCTAGTCACATGCTACACGTGATTCTTTTGATGAGCTTACTAATGTGAGCATTCTGTTTGTTGTTGTCGCCCCTCTAACTCTAAAACTAGGTGCAGCAGTCAAGCACGGAAGGAATGATCTGTGGCATGCAGAGAGGAGACGCGCCGATTATTACGTCAAAGCACACTGTCTCAACTCGGAGGAGTTGGGCACCGGAGGAGGCTCGCCCGTTTTCACTCACATAGTTACGTGGCCCTCGCCGTCGCATGTGATGGTGACTCTCCTGGCGTGGATGGTGCACAGGTTCGCGCCCTGCAACAGACCCACCAAGCAGACAAGTGTCTGAAGTGAGAACAGATAGAGACGCTTATGGACTGGTGGGCTTTACAGTCAGCAAACAGCACTCCTTTCTCCTTTGTTTTGTAATCACTATTCTATACATCATCCCGGCTGCATTGGAAATGAGGGTCAGCATCAACGTACTCCAAGTTTAAACGAGTTTAAAATTAAAATTAAAATGTTTTTAGAAACATTTTAAAAACGGGTTAAGAAACAAGCCTAGCGAGTGAAAATACTTTCTAGCGAAGTCTGTGTTTTATTAAGTACTGTAGCGAGACAGAAGCTGATTGTCGTTTGTAACTGCATTTAAACCTTTACATCTAGGACGTTTTTGTACACTTTAATTTGTTTGTTTTAGATACTGTTTTGAAAAAGAATTAAAATGCTTATTGAAGTAGTATAACTAAGGTGAGCCTATTTTGTGCAAGGCCGAGGCGAGCAGTTGTAGCGAGACAGGGGCGGATTGTCGTTTGTAATTGCATTTATTTCGTTAGATTCAGATTAAATCAAACAATTTCTGATGAAGCTGGACCGTGTCATAGTAGATCTGTGGCAAGGCTTTAGTATTATGATTACGTGTGTGTTAAACATGTAACACCCCCCCCCCCCCACACACACACACACACACACGCACCCTGTCGTGTAAACTATTGGTGGTACTTGCACTACTACAGGTTAGGTTAGGGCTCTAAAGTCCTAGGGCCCTAAAGTCAGGTAAAATAGCCTGGGGTCAAATTGACTCCAAAGAACACCGATGCGTACAACAGGCTTACAGGGCAATCAAAACACATCATCCTGTGAAACTGAGTTGTCTCTATTGAGTTAGGAAAGACGTTTGGCCCCTGTGATCACTCTAAACCAGTCATTTTTAGTGCCCATATTTAATTCTGAGTAACACTATATTTTCAGACAATCTCATATTCTCATCCTAGCACATCCTCAATTAGACGGAGCACCTCCTAGCAACACCATGCCAACCAGCTCAGATCATGAAATAGATGAAGAATGTTCTAGTATTATAATAATTATAAATAAAGATAAATAGATAAAAACCAATACAAATAAAAACGTCAACAACAACATCGAAAAAAAAATCGTTGTTAAAAATCGACTGTTGTAGCTTACTGGTGAAATGAACGAAGACAATAAATTGGCAATAAGTTGGCAGTATTGCCCTTTGAGTCAGGCCTCAAGATTGTGCTGAAGTACTAGTGGGTGGAGTGCTAAGCAGAAGCAGGCCAACAGCTAAAGTGTTTTATCGTAATCATAGGTTCCCTCAGTCTGCTTTATGCACCGCTGAGGAGAAGTGTGTACAGTTTTGTGCTCTGGTTCGTAAATTGTTAAACGTTCTAGCAAAGTCAGACATGACAGAAACCGTTTTTACAGTGTTTTATTAACCAAATGCTGATTGAATGCAGTGTGCTAGATTTAACCTGCTCAGCTAGCCTGTGGTGGCTGCAGCACTCACGTTCTCTTCTGTTCTCATGGTCTAGAGCAGCAGTTGTTGTCTGACAGACGCTGATTGTCGTTTGTAACTGCATTTTTTTTTCTCATGCTGATGTATTTATATAATGTTGATGTAGTGAAAATCACATGCACCTTCAATAGAAGTTTTTGTACACTTTAATTTGTTTGTTTTAGTTACTGCTTAGAAGAGGAGAGGAGAGCAGTTGTAGCGAGGCAGGGGCTGGTTGTCGTTTGTAACTGCATTAAATTAATTAAATTCAGATTAAACCTAACTGAACCAGCAGACGGAGTCTGGCGCATTTTGTTTTAAAGGGTGTAAAGATAGACCAGCTACACAGGCATATGGGGAAATTAGTGCGCAAATACTATGTAGAGAGCTACAATTTCTGATGAAGCTGGACCGTGTCATAGGAGGCCTGTTGCAAGGCTTTAGTATTATGACATAGGATATGCCCCATCCCCGTGTCGTGTAAACGTTCGGTGGTTCATGAGGCTTAAAAATGGACCAATCGGTGGTTCCTTTTATAAGCTTCACAAACCACCGATAGTGGTACGTGGGTTTCTGGCGGGTTTTATCAATGTGAAAACGGATAGAGACGCTCATGCACCGCAATGCTTTACAGCCAGCAAACGGCACGTACTTTCGTCGAGGCTATTACAGCTTCCCACTGAAATGAAAGAAGACAATAAATTGGCAGTATGGCAGTACTTAGGATTATGCTGAAGTACTAGTGAGTGGAGTGCTAAGCAGAAGCAGGCCAACAGCTAATGTTTTTTTTTATTTGTTTTTTTTTTATCATATAATCATAGGCCCATGGCGTAGCTAAAGCAGAAGAACATAGGTAAACAATAAGTTTCCAAACAGCAAATGTGTCGTGGATGACTGAAATTCATGCTAGCGTGAGGTATCAGGCATATGTGGAAATTAGTCTGAGTGAGCAAGTACTATATAGAGAGCTATGGCAAGGCTTTGGTGTTATGATGGCGTGTGAGAGTAAACATATTGGCCTCGGGTCCGTGCTGCCGTAATAGCGAGTAAAGGAGTAAGCAAAAGCAGGCCACCTGCCAGGCCGTGGCTGTAAGTATAAGGTCAGCTAACGTAGCTTGGGGCGGCTAAATGGAGCCAGTGAGTGAAGTGGCTTATGGTAAAGTTGAGCTGATGAAGTAAAACATGGCTAGGGTGGTAAGCCTACATCTTCTGGCGTGTCATAGTACGTTTAGGCTTGTGATTACGTTTGAATTAGCAATACTACACTTACAACTAGGCATCAGCAAGAACAAGTACATGTAGGCTTGTATCCATACATATATGTAGTGAGACTGAACGTAAGGGGGAGAAGAAGCAAGCCATTAGTCTTTCGATGAAGTTTGGCTCATACTGAAGTTTGAGCGAGTGAAAGAAGGTAGAACGAGACCATTTATGCAAAGGGAGTCGCATCCGCGGCACGCCTCGCGCCTGTGCTTTACTCGCTTCAACACAGCTCGTTTTAAGCATACGCAGCAGGCAACACGGACAGTCGGATTCGGCCCACGCCCTCGCCGAGACTCTCTCCGAACGCGCCACCGAGCTCGTTGAAGCCTCATGCCATCGTTTGCCACCAATTTCCACGGGTTATCGTGTCAAATGCGCCGTGTTCGCTTCCGAGCGGCGGTTGCGCGGCACACTTTTCAGATCGCACCGCCGAACGGGCTGCCGCTTCGCAACCATTCCCGGCTATGGCACACACGGGACATGCTCTTCTAGACAAGTGCGTCGTTTGACGCTCGCCAAGCTCTGCTTTCGCTTCGAATTTGCGCGATATACGAGAGGAGAAAACACAAGAGCGAGCGCGTCAGCGAGCAACAGCTTCGCAGCGCGCTCCTGGTTGAGTCTAACCCGTTCTCATATGACTTTTAAGGGCCGGCCCCTTGCCACAGAGGGAGGTTCCTCTGAACGCTGCCGATTGTGCTCATTTCGCGCTCCGCTCTCAGCAAAAGCAGAACGATGGCAGAAGTCGCTCCCGCGCCCGCTTCCAGCGCCCCCGCGAAGGCTCCCAAAAAGAAGGCTGCAGCCCGCCCTAAGAAAGCCGGCCCCAGCGTCGGCGAGCTCATCGTCAAGGCCGTTTCGCAGTCCAAGGAGAGAAGCGGAGTGTCTCTCGCCGCGCTCAAGAAAGCCCTGGCCGCCGGCGGATACGACGTTGAAAAGAACAACTCTCGCGTCAAGGTCGCCGTCAAGAGTCTCGTGACGAAAGGCACCCTGGTGCAGACCAAAGGCACCGGCGCGTCGGGTTCTTTCAAGCTCAACAAGAAGCAGGCCGAGACCAAGCAGAAGCCCGCCAAGAAAGCGGCGCCCAAAGCCAAGAAGGCGGCCACCAAGAAGCCCGCCGCCGCCAAGAAGCCCAAAAAGGTAGCGGCAAAGAAGGCCGTCACCGCCAAGAAGTCTCCGAAAAAGGCCAAGAAGCCCGCGGCGGCCGCCAAGAAAGTGGCCAAGTCGCCTAAAAAAGCCAAGAAGCCCACTGCCCCGAAGAAGGCGGCCAAGAGCCCCAAGAAAGCAAAAGTGGTCAAGCCCAAAGCAGCCAAGCCCAAGGCGGCCAAGGCGGCCAAGGCGAAGAAGGCTGCCCCGAAGAAAAAGTAAACGTAACGTTTACATCCATGCCCACATTTCAGAAACGGCTCTTTTAAGAGCCACCCATGTATTCCAATTAAGGAGCTCGCTTTTCTTCCGTGCTGTTGAACATGTATTTGTTTATTCATTTGTTTTGAATGAATTGGAAAAAAAAAAAAAAGGAAGTTAGTAGGGAAACAAAACACCCAAAAGTGGTGGAAGGGCCGGCCGGGCGCGTGTGTCACGATCAATTCACGGGACTCGACATAATAATGAGGATAAAAATAATCGAGAGTTCCTTTATGTATAACTACTGATAATATACGTGAGTCGTATAGGGACCTGGCTTTCTTTCTTTGTCTCTCTGTCTCACACGCAGCCGCGCGGAGGCGAGCGGGGGAGGGGGGGAGGGGGGAGGGCAGAGACGTGTTGAAGGGGGAGAAGAACGATGGGCAGGCCCTAGCCTTTGACGGCGCTAAAGCGATTGGCTGCTGGAGCCCCGCGCTTTTTAGCCAATAGAAATGCAGCCGCGTTGGCTTTATGAAGAGTGTTAGGGGCGCACTGCTTGTCATTTCAGCTACGTTAGACGAACTTGACTGAATCGCACGATGAGCGGACGAGGCAAAACCGGTGGCAAAGCGAGAGCTAAGGCCAAGACGCGCTCCTCCCGCGCCGGCCTCCAGTTCCCCGTGGGTCGTGTGCACAGGCTTTTGCGCAAAGGTAACTATGCCGAGCGCGTCGGTGCCGGCGCCCCTGTTTACTTGGCCGCTGTGCTGGAGTATCTTACCGCTGAGATTCTCGAGTTGGCTGGCAACGCTGCTCGCGACAATAAGAAGACCCGTATCATCCCACGTCACTTGCAGCTGGCCGTTCGTAACGACGAGGAGCTCAACAAGTTGCTCGGAGGAGTAACCATCGCTCAGGGTGGCGTGTTGCCCAACATTCAGGCCGTTCTGCTACCCAAAAAGACCGAGAAGGCTGCCAAGACCAAGTAAGTTGGCGTTCTCCGCTGACTTGTATACAAAAAGGCTCTTTTAAGAGCCACCCACATTTGCGACAAGAGTGCGATTTTTTTCCAAGTATGAACCCGACCACTTAACTAGTTTGGTTGAAAAAAAAATACATAAATATAAAACAGCGAGTATTGTATATCACGTACAACCCCACCCCCCCAACCCCACGCATTTTTATATTCTGAGAATGGGCTATGACTAAATGATTGATATCTGCTAACAGACTGGACAGCACTCTATGAGCCTCATGGAGAGGACATTGACGAGCTCACAGAGTGCATCACAGACTACATCAATTTCTGTGTGGACTCCACTGTCCCAACCAGGACTGTTAAATGTTACCCAAACAACAAGCCGTGGGTAACAAAAGACATTAAAGCCCTCCTCAACAAGAAGAAGAGGGCTTTCAGAGCTGGAGACCGGGAGGAGGTGAGAACGATTCAGAGAGAGCTGAAGAGAACCATCAGGGAGGCTAAGAACAGATATAGGAGGAAGCTGGAGTGGAAACTCCAGCAGAACAACATGAGGGATGTTTGGAGTGGTATGAGAACTATCACTGGCTTCAGATCCAGCAACAACAGGGGCGTAGAGGGCAGTGTGGACAGGGCCAACGAGTTAAATTTGTTTTTTAACAGATTTGACACTGTAAGCCCTGACCTCCCCCTCCCTGACTCCTTTGCTTCCAGGCCTCAACAGCCCACTCCACTCCCTCCCCCCTCCTGTAGCCTCCCACCCTCCTTTGATAGACTTCACACCTCCTCTCCTCCCCCCACCAGTCACCTCTACAGTGAATCTCACAGCTGACCAGGTGAGAAGACAGCTACAGAGACTCCACACGAACAAGGCTGCAGGCCCTGATGGTGTTCCCCCCAGGGTGCTTAAAGCCTGTGCCACCCAACTTTGTGGGAGTCCTGCAGTATGTCTTCAACATGAGCCTGAGTCTCCAGAGGGGTCCCTGTGATGTGGAAGACGTCCTGCATTGTTCCTGTGCCAAAGACTCCCAGTGACATCAAGGACTACAGGCCAGTGGCACTGACGTCCCACATCATGAAGACCATGGAGAGACTTGTCCTGGATCAGCTCCGGCCCATGGTCCAGCCACTTCTAGACCCCCTCCAGTTCGCCTACCAGCCTCATCTGGGAGTTGAGGATGCCATCATCTACCTGCTGAACCGAGTCTACACTCACCTGGATAAGCCAGGCAGCACTGTGAGGATCATGTTTTTTGACTTCTCCAGTGCATTTAACACCATTCAGCCTGCTCTTCTGGGTGACAAGCTGAACGTGATGCAGGTAGACGCCCCCCCTCGTGTCCTGGATTGTTGACTACCTGACTGGCAGACCACAGTATGTACGTCTGCAGCACTGTGTGTCAGACAGAGTGGTCAGCAACACTGGAGCCCCGCAGGGAAACTGTCCTCTCTCCTTTCCTCTTCACCCTCTACACCACTGATTTCAACTACTGCTCAGAGACCTGCCACCTTCAGAAGTTCTCTGATGACTCTGCACTAGTTGGATGTATCAGTAGGGGTGATGAGGATGAGTACAGGGCGACGGTGAACGACTTTGTTGCGTGGTGTGAGCTGAACCATCTGCAGCTCAAACGTGACAAAGACAAAGGAGCTGGTGGTGGACCTGAGAAGGGACAAACAAAGGTGACCCCTGTTTCCATTCAGGGGGTCAGTGTGGACACTGTGGAGGACTATAAATATCTGGGCGTGCACATTGACAATAAACTGGACTGGGCTAAGAACACTGACGCCCTCTACAAGAAGGGCAAAGTCGTCTCTTTTTTCTGAGGCGTCTGAGGTCCTTCAACATCTGCAGGACTATGCTGAGGATCTTTTATGAGTCTGTAGTTGCCAGTTGCCATCCTATACGCTGTTGCATGCTGGGGCAGCAGGCTGAGGGGTAGCAGACGCCAACAGACTTGATAAACTGATCCGCAGAGCCAGTGATGTTGTGGGTGTGGAGCTGGACTCGCTGACGGCAGTGTCTGAGAGGAGGACGCTGTCTAAGCTGCAGGCCATCATGGAGAATGGCTCCCACCCTCTTTATCACACCGTGATGAGACGCAGGAGCACATTCAGTGCAAGACTCATTCAGCCCAAAATGCACTACAGAACGCCACAGGAGGTCATTCCTACCAGTGGCTATCAGACTTTATAACTCCTCCCTGAACGTACGACACCTTTCACATGTACAGTGATACCAGTAGAACTATAATTTAATTCTGTATGTAAGAACTCAAATGTGCAATAACTTTCTTACTTCTAAAACTCTTAATGCTGTATACAGTATATCTGTACTTAATATTATAGACACAGTCACTTTATATTTTATTCTTTACATTTTATTATTCTATTGTAATATAAGACTTATATATGTGTACATACTACAAATTTCTTTTATGTTGTAAATTATTATTAGAGTGTTTATTCCTCTTCTGCTACTGTAAAACCTGCAATTTCCCCCTGGGATCAATAAAGTATTTCTGATTCTGATTCTGATCCTGAATAGAATTCAAGGAAGCCCCGAGTCTTTTGTGTCTACACTTCAGACAGTCTCTACTCTCTATAGAAGTGTGTGTATATATATATATATATATATATATATATATATATATATATATATATATATATATATAACGGTTATTCTAAAGGTTTTATTACTATTTCATGACAGCACATGCATGGCAACGTATTTTTTCTGCAGCGGCCATTGTGAGTGGCTCCGCCTCCCTGGTCATGGTTTTCCCGCGCATTTGCTTAGTCTGCCCTTTGTTACTGCCCTTTGAACAAACACTCGGCGCGTTCGGAGAGACTCCGAGGGCTTGGGCCGAATCCGAGCGTTCGAGTCGCCTGCTGCGTATGCTTAAAACGAGGTTGTGTTGAAGCTAGTAAAGCACAGGCGCGGGGCGTGCCGCGGATGCGACTCCCTTTGCCTGAATGGTATTGTTCTACCACCTTTCACTCGCTCAAACTTCAGTATGAACCAAACTTCATCGAAAGACTAATGGCTTGCTCTGTCTCCCCTTACGTTCAGTCTCACTACATATATGTATGGATAAAAGCCTATATGTACTTGTTCTTGCTGATGCCTAGTTGTAAGTGTAGTATTGCTAATTCAAATTTAATCACAAGCCTAAACGTACTTTGACACGCCAGAAAATGTAGACTTTCCACCCTAGCCAAGTTTTACTTCATCAGCTTAACTTTACTGTAAGCCACTCACTAGCTCCATTTAGCCGCCCAAGCTACGTTAGCTGACCTTTGTTTACTCCTTTACTCGCTATTACGGCAGCACGGGTCCGAGGCCAATATGTTTAACTCACACGCGATCATAACACTAAAGCCTTGCCATAGCTCTCTATAGTACTTGCTCACTAATTTCCACATATGCCTGATAACTCACGCTAGACACATTCAAGACACATTTCCAAGACACATTTGCTGTGTAAAAACTTACAATATACGTATGTTCTTCTGCTTCACCTACGCCATGGGCCTATGATTATATGATAAAAAAAAACAAATAAAAAAAAACATTAGCTGTTGGCCTGCTTCTGCTTAGCACTCCACTCACTAGTACTTCAGCATAATCCTAAGTACTGCCATACTGCCAATTTATTGTCTTCTTTCATTTCAGTGGGAAGCTGTAATAGCCTCGACGAAAGTACGTGCCGTTTGCTGGCTGTAAAGCATTGCGGTGCATGAGCGTCTCTATCCGTTTTCACATTGATAAAACCCGCCAGAAACCCACGTACCACTATCGGTGGTTTGTGAAGCTTATAAAAGGAACCACCGATTGGTCCGTTTTTAAGCTTCATGAACCACCGAACGTTTACACGACACGGGGATGGGGCATATCCTATGTCATAATACTAAAGCCTTGCCACAGGCCTCCTACGAGACGATCCAGCATCATCAGAAATTGTAGCTCTCTACATAGTATTTGCGCACTAATTTCCACACGGGCCTGTGTAGCCGGTCTATCTTTACACCCCTTAAAGACGGCCACAACTCTGCGTTGTGTTCGAAAAAAAATGCGCCAGACTCCGTCTGCTGGTTCAGTTTAATCTGAATTTAATTAATTTAATGCAGTTACAAACGAAAATCAGCCCCTGCCTCGCTACAACTGCTCTCCTAAACTAAAACAAACAAATTAAAGTGTACAAAAACTTCTATTGAAGGTACATGTGATTTTCACTACATCAACATTATATAAATACATCAGCATGTTAAAAAAAATAAATAAATAAACGCAACAACTGCTGCTCTCCACCATGAGAAGAGAAAAGAACGTGAGTGCTGCAGTCACCACAGGCTAGATGAGCAGGTTAACTCTAGCACACTGCATTTAATCAGCATTTAATTAATAAAACACTGTAAAAACGGTTTCTGCCATATCTGACTTCTCTAGAACGTATCTTCACTTGTTAGGCTTGTTTTTAACCAATTTTCAAAATGTTTTTACCACTTTTCATGGATTTTGAATTATTATTATTTTTTAATTTACGAACCAGAGCACAAAACTGTACACATTCTCCTCAGCGGTGCATAAAGCAGACTGAGGGAACCTATGATTACGATAAAAACTTTAGCTGTTGGCCTGCTTCTGCGTAGCACTCCACCCACTAGTACTTCAGCACAATCTTGAGGCCTGACTCAAAGGGCAATACTGCCAACTTATTGCCAATTTATTGTCCTCTTTCATTTCAACAGGAAGCTGTAATAGCCTCAACGATTTCTTTGTTTTTATTTGTAGTGATTTCATCTGTTTATCTTTATTTACAATTATTATAATACTAGAACATTCTTAATCTATTTCATGATCTGAGCTGGTTGGCATGGTGCTCTTATTGAGGATATGCTAGGATGAGAATATGAGACTGTACGAAATTATAGTGTTACAACATAGCTGTACCCTAGCCTGTACACAGACACACGAGCTGTACTGACAAAATGCACAGGCACTGTGGAAACAAGCAAATGGTTTTATGAGTCATGTCTCATCAGTGTGTCATTTTGCATTCTGAGATATTTCTTTGGTACTGTGGGTCAATTGGCAGCATTGCTAATGACCATGAAAACTGCAAGTGTTTTAATGATAAATGTAATACCAGAATAATCAATGTGAGGCTCGCTCTCTACCTCCTCTCAAGTCACCCAAACCACATTTGGAGTCTAGGAACTTACCATACCCCCACTTTCTGTCACCCCATCTATACTCTAGAAGCCCAAGCTTAGTGTATACGATTAGATATTGGCCTACTTTTGCTGCCGACCTAATATTCCCTGTCATAAATACATTCAAGGAGACTTTATTGTCATTCGCATCACATGTGGTACATGGGGTGGAACGAAATTGTGGTACCCAAGGACCCAGTTTTACCCAGACAGCAGTACTTAAATAAATAAAATAAACATAAATATATAAAATATATGAAAATAAAATAAACAGGAATGGAGAAGGTAGCAGCAGAGTGTATTAAAGTGACTGGTGTCGTAAAAGTGTCAGTGCAGTAAAAGTGTCAGTGCAGTGGTTCCACTAAGTGGCGTTTAAAAGTCTTACAGCTTCCGGAATGAAGCTGTTCCTCAGTCTGTTCGTTCTACACTTAACGCTCCGCAGCCTCCTGCCTGAGGGGAGCGGGACAAACAGTGAGTGTGCTGGATGAGTGGGGTCCTTCATGATGCAGGTGGCCCTCTTCCTGCATCTGGAGGTGTATATGTCCGTGGTGGTGGGGAGGCTGACTCCGACAGACCTCTGTGCAGCCTTCACCACCCTCTGCAGAGCTTTCCTGTCTGCAGCAGAGCAGCTTCCGTGCCACACGTTGATGCTGGAGCATAGAACGCTCTCCACCACACATCTGTAGAAGGAGGTGAGGACCGAGCTCCCGAGCCCAGCTCGCCTCAACCGCCTGAGGAAGTAGAGCCGCTGATGTGCCTTCCTGACCAGGCTGGAAGTGTTGTTGCTCCAGGTGAGGTTGTTGCTCAGGTGAACACCCAAGTACCTGTAGCTGGAGACCACTTCCACCGCAGACCCTCCGACATGCAGGGGGAGGTGGGCATGTCTGCCCCTTCTGAAGTCCACAATCATCTCCTTCGTCTTCTTTATGTTGATGCAGAGGTTGTTCTTTCTGCACCAACCCTCCAGGTGTTCTACCTCCCGTCTGTAGCCAGACTCATCACTGTTTGTGATGCATCCGACCACTGCCGTGTCGTCCGCAAACTTCACAATATGACAGCCTGGGGGGGATGGGTGAGCAGTCATATGTGAGCAGCGTGAACAAAAGGGGGCTCAACACACAGCCCTGAGGGGAGCCAGTGCTGAGGATTGTGGTGGAGGAGGAGAGGTTGTGGATCCTCACAGACTGCGGCCTGTTGGTCAGGAAGTCCAGGACCCAGTTGCAAAGAGAAGAGCGCAGACCAAGTGAGGAGAGCTTATCTGTCAGTGTCTGGGGTATCATGGTGTTAAAGGCGGAAGTGAAGTCCACAAAGAGCATACGGACATAAGAGTCCTTCTGCTCCAGGTGGGTGAGGGCAGTGTGGACCACAGAGGAACTGGCATCGTCTGTGGATCGGTTCCTCCTGTAGGCGTACTGGTGTGGGTCCACAGTGACGTCGATGGTGGCTTTGATGTGGGTCATAACCAGTCTTTCAAAGCATTTAGTGACTATCGGCGTGAGAGCTATCGGCCGGTAGTCATTCAGACCTGTCACTGTGGAGCTCTTGGGGACCGGGATGATGGTGGCCGTCTTCAGGCAGGTGGGACAGCTGCCTGGGTGAGGGAGACATTGAAAATGTCTGCCAGGACCTCGGAGATCTGATCAGCGCACTCCCGTAGTACTCGTCCGGGTATATTATCCGGACCAGCACTTTTCCGGGGGTTGATCCTCCTGAGGGTCCTCCTTACCTCTGCTGGTGTCACACAGAGGGGTACTTCTCCAGGTGGAGGGGTGAGTCTTATGCTGGGCGGGGGGGTCAGGGTCCTCGAAGCGGGCATAGAATTTGTTGAGAGCCTCGGGCAGGGAGGGGTCTTTGGAACATTGTGCATCTCTGGTTTTATAGTCTGTGATGCACTTAATTCCCCTCCACATGCTCCTAGGATCCTGGGAGGAGAAGTGTCCCTGGATTTTCAGAGCATATGCAGCTTTGGCCCTCTTAACACCTGCGGTCAGCTCTCTTCTAGCCCTCCTGAGTTCCTGTGCGTCGCCAGACCTGAAGGCAGCATCCCTGGCTTTCAGTAGAGAACGCACCTCTCCATTCAGCCAGGGTTTCTGGTTCGGGTAGCAGGTCACTGTCTTTGTGGTGGTGACATCCTCCACACACTTGCTGATGTACCCGAGGACAGCAGATGTGTAATCCTCCAGATCCAGCTCCCCCTCACTCTCAGCAGCCTCCCTAAAGACATGCCAGTCTGTGCAGCCGAAACAGTCCTGCAGCACAGCGTCTGCGTCACCGGGCCACACAGTGATGGTCTTCTGTGTGGGTCTGGAGCGTCGCAGCGGGGGGTGGTATGCAGGGACCAGCATAATGGAGATGTGGTCGGAGAGCCCGAGGTGGGGGGGGGGGGACGGCTCTGTACGCGTCTCTGATGTTGGTGTAAACACGGTCGAGTGTGTTGTCTCCCCGTGTTGGAATGTCTATGTGTTGGTAAAACCTCGGCAAAATGTTCGTCAGGTTCACGTGGTTAAAATCCCCCGCCACCACGTAAAACGCCTCCGGATGCTTGTTCTGAAGCGAGCTGATGTTGTCATGTAGCTCCTTCAGTGCGTTGTTAGCATTAGCATCCGGTGCTATGTAAACGGCAATGACGAACACAGCTGTAAACTCACGGTCAGCTGTTCTGTTGCCTCGGAGCATAGGGCGTTTACCATCACACAGTTTGTGCACCAACCTTTGTTTATGTAGACGCATAAGCCGCCCCCCTCGTGCTTTTCCGGACAGCTGGTTGCGGTCCGCGCGGAAGAGCTGCCGGCCGGCGAGCTGGAAGGCTGAGTCCGGCATGCTGTCGTTTAGCCATGTTTCCGTGAGACAGATCACAGCGCAGTTCCTCATCTCATCAGAAACACTCATCCTCAGCCGCAGAAGGTCCAGCTTGTTGTCCAAAGAGCGAACATTGGACAGGAAGAGAGATGGAATCGGGGGTCTGTGGGCGTTAGCCTTGAGCCTGGCTAGCACGCCGGCCCGCTTCCCTCTCTTCAGTCTTCGCCTGCATCGCTTCCTTTTGCCCTTTGTTCGTAACAAATTAAAGTGTATAAAAACGTCCTGGATGTAAAGGTTTAAATGCAGTTACAAACGACAATCAGCTTCTGTCTCGCTACAGCTGCTGCTCGCCACCATGAGAAGAGAAAAGAAGGTGAGTGCTGCAGACTGAGGAAAAAAAAACCGCGCCGCTGCACTGTCAAAATGAAAGTCATGAGGAAGAGGAAAATAAGAAAAACAAGAGAAAAGTAAAACAATATGTTTTAATAAGTACCACATATAATTATGTCCCCTTTTATGTTTTTAACCAAAAACAATAGCGTAAAAAGGGGGATTTTAGGTGAAATTATTGAGCTCATTTTAAACCTGCTACCTCACTCTAGCATGATTTTCAGTCATCCAAGATGTTACATCCAAGAACTTACTATACACCTGTGAATAGTGATTACAAAAAAAAGGAGAAAGGAGTGCTGTTTGCTGACTGTAAATCCCACCTGTCCATAAGCGTCTCTATCCGTTCTCACTTCAGACACTTGTCAGCTTGGTGGGTCTGTTGCAGGGAACGAACCTGTGCACCATCCACGCCAGGAGAGTCACTATCACGCGCGTCAGCGAGGGCCACGTAACTATGTGAGTGAAAACGGGCGACCCTACTCGGGCGCCCAACTCCTCCGAGTTGAGACAGTGTGCTTTGACGTAATAATCGGTGTTTGAATGCGCGTCTTCTCTCTGCATCCCACAGAGACCAGTGTTTTGGGCAGCGGGAGATTTATCATTGATGGAGCTTGGGCGCCATCGTGTTTTCAAATTGAGGACACGCAAGAACGAGAAAAAGGAAATATGGTGTTCCCCAATAACTTCATGAATTGATGTGTTGATGAGGCATTCTTTTTAGATATGGGAACTACAAATAATGGATTTAGACTGAGCACAAGGACCAAACTTCAATCATCTCATGCAATAGGTCAGATATTGCAGTCAGAAGCCATGGGGCCCAAGCCTCATCCGTCACCTGGTATACAGTGTCTACAGCATGCCTCCAGGTATTTGCATGCTTTTATCAGCTCCACTTAGAGCCTAGGTGCGCTTCGTAGTTCTACAAAATATGTAATCATTAAATAGAGAATTGTTTAGATGCTGGGTTGTTCTGAGCACTGCAGTGATGCTGACGTGGTGGTGGCTCAGACACGGCAGCCTTGCTTGAGTTTGTAAACACTCTCTTTCCACTCTGTTACACGTACCTTACTGCTTTGTCTTGTAGATGTACAGGCAGAGAGGGTAGCTCATCTGTCGCTCCACACTTTGTGTTGCTCATCGTCTAGTCCTTCATCTGTGATCACAGGACGATGCTTTTGGCTGAATAACACTGGTAACGTACCGTGCTGAGAATGATCAACCATGGGGATTAACAATGTATAGAGAAAAACAGGTGGACTTCAGTGAGTAATTGAAAAACTGCAAAATACATCTTCATGGTAATGGCATAAGGACCACAAAAGGTGCAATATTTTCAAGTAAAATCAGCCATAACATTAAAACTCAACTCATTGTGATTATAATACCTGTTAATATTTGGGCCATAGGCTAATTGTTTACATAAAGTAGGCTCATGAAGACGTGGATAAAAAAAAAAAAAACAAGTAGCTGTGTGTTTAGCTTATGATGTTACAAACTGATTACAGACAATTCTGAGAGAGAGAGACAACACAGGAATATCAGAAAGCATATGAATGAAATTAACTTGCAGGTCAGTGGTGAAGCCTTAAAACTGCACCTCCAAGAAACCCATAGACGTCTGGTTGCAATAGCGGAACTATTATATAAAATGATTACGTGTGGCTTTTGTGATCCCTCTAAACCCATTGTTTTTAGTTTCATATCTAGATTAATTTCTCGCAAGCACAGTAATTCATGATATCGCTAAGTAACAAAATATCTTCAAACAGAAACACCCTTGTTTCTCGTACTTGCGTGTTCTCTGTTTGATCACAGGGTGGCGATCGGGCTCCATCAGTGATACTTCTCTTGCTGCCCGGAGCTCTGGTCTTTTTCAGCTGTGTTCTCGGTTTCTCTGCTTAGCAAATTGTACGGTCAAGATAGAATTGCTCTTCACTAAGCACATGGGAAATTTGACTACGTATATCTGCTTGTCCACTAAAGCAGCCCCGCTCGTTTTTAAAATACTCGTAGTGCTTTTCACGTGTTTATACTACAGATTTGGTCCACCTGATGATCTACTATCGTGACAAATCTAACTGCCGTTGTCACCCACACCCTTAACTTAAATGATTAGCAGAGAGCACCGAAGCAGAGAGAAGACACGCTTTCAAAATCCGATTGTGACATCACAGCTCATTCTCAGATTTTAAAGGAGCTACAATTCCAATGATACACCCTCGTTGGCACTGACATAAGTGGCTCTGACACAGCTATGCTATTTACGTGTTCAAAGTGTTGAAGCAAGTTCTCCCTTACACCTGCATCTCCACGGTCTCCTCTAGGGAGATCCAAACAGCTGTGCACATGCTCATTCCCCGTGGGCTGCCCGAGCACGCTATGTGCAAGGGCACTAAGGACCGCTAAAGGTGCCATAGTTTCAAGTAAAATCATCTATAACATTAAAACCTCACCTCATTATAATACCTGTAAGTATCTGGGCCATAAGCTAATTGTATACAAAAAAAGGCTTATGAATAGTTGTATTTTAAAAAAACCTTGTAGGTGTAAGAACGTCGGAAGAATCGTTTAAAGGACTTTCTATGAACGTCCCCTCATAGTCCCTTGGAGGTTTCCTGGTAGTCCTACGAACGTCCTATAAGAATGTCCCTGTAACATTTTGGCGACCCTACAAAATGACGTCCAGGGGACGTCTGCAGTGTTGGTTCAGGGGACGCCCTAGGGACCTGTTTTTGTTAGCTGGGATGCGAGTCTACTTTAGTAAAATGAAGTAAGTTTTAAAGCAGTTTAGTTTATTGTATGATGAAGTGTGTTTGTTGTTTAGTCCCTCTCCACTTGATTTGTGACCTGTGCATCTGTGACTCTTTCATTGGTCTACTCGATCAGCCCTGTTGCATCCATCAGACAAGGTGAGTTACATTTGAGTGAGTAAATTATTATTTTTACAGGATTTATGGATTTATGGAAGCTATGGATTTATCTAATGCATATTGGATGGTATTTTGTATTGCATATGTTACACAGCATAATTTATTTAGCTAACATGTTGGAGCCACAAAATTCTAAATAAATGTGTAGCCCCTGGTAAAAATATTGTATTTTATTTCTTAAAGTTCCTCTGTTTTAAAATGTTTACAATCTTTAAAAACTGTTTGATATGGTCAAAAGGTTAAAATAGCTAAGTATATGGTTCATGGTTTAAAATACTGAGTATGAGACTCGAGTTTAAGTGTTTTTATTGGCTAGGAGCGATTGTCACTCATTGTTAGAGTCTGCCTTTCTTAGCGGTTTTTGGAGAAAGAGAGAGAGAGACGGAGAAAGAGAGAGAAGAGGGGGCGAGACGTAAATGCAGCATTTTCCAGTAAAAAATGTAATGTAAAAAAAATGTGTGTATTTCATTGGCAAGTCAAGCGTTGGGTTGTCAACCGGAGAACCCCGATAGTGAACTGATAAGCCCCAGAGTGGGAAACGAGAGAAACTCTCCTCGTACAGATAAGTTGTGCTCGAAGTACTGCTGCGGTTAGCATGCTGCTCGGCTAGTCATCGGCTCACAGCCCCAGTTAACAAAAGTACGCTTCCCCAGTGAACTGCACCAGTGAGACTGGGTATTAGGTTCGAGTGTACTGTCTTCATCTCCACCAACACCAGAAAGCAGTCTGAGCTGCCGCGAGGCTCAGACTTCCTCTGGCGACGCTTGATCTCCCCTCTCAGGAGCAAGGTGGCATCTCTCCACTCCATTCCCCCATGGACGCTGAGTGAGCCAAGTTTTTTGTTGTTGTTTTTTTTCTGTGCAAAGGAGCGCGAAGCGGCCATTTAGTTTGAGGCCATCACGTTCCCAAGCAGCGATTCAGGCCTGCAACCACACTCACACACACCCCAACCAAAAGAGGGAACCCCACATTGATTTGGTATATTTAATTTTTCTAAAAATACCTTTGGATTTAGCTCATTTGAACAGGACTACTGTTTGAATGTGGGCCCACAATAGTTCAGTAATAATTTTGGGTAACATTTGTGAACTAAAGCATGTATTGTAAATTTATTTTATTTATTGGTTATGTAAACAGAAAAATCTGACGATCAGTGCATTCTAATCCGTTCACGTAGGATCATGGGTGTTGGTGTTTTATTTGTATGTGGGTTTATAATGTGTGAAGTAACGGGGTGATTTTGTATCTATTTGGTAGTGATTGCAGTAATAGTGTTGTGCCATGGTCCGAGGCCTTCTTTTATTCTCTGCTCTGCACCTTCGTTGCCCTGCTGCTTCAGGTCCTCATTATTTTGCTGTTTTACAGCTTACCCAGGTAGGAAGGTTGCTTTCTTTCATTATTAAGAATACTTCAATGTGGTATTTGTGTTTACATTTTAATTATTTTGTAAGAGCCATTATGCTGCCCGCTACCTTCTGCTCCTCCTTTATCGCCTGTTGTGCCTTATAGCGCCGAGGCAGACAGACAGTCCTGTTCAAAGGAAATTAACGTGTTTTAGCTGCTCTACCTTTCGTGGTGCTGCTGTTTCTCCATGTGTTGATGAAACTGTACATTCTGGTTAAGCTGCTGTTTTGCCAGTTAAATTGTTGTTTGTTTCATTGTTTTTGGGTTATTCATTTTGTTTGGTGTCGTCGCCCAGACGCAGTTTATTTACTTTTTTACTTTTTATTTCTGTTCTTTTGGTAATTCTAGTTTTTCTACTATTGTGTTACGTTTTTCATTTCACGTTTTTTTGGAATTTGTTAGATTGTATTTGTCAGTATTTTGGATTAGTTTTGCTTGTTTATTTTCTAATTATATTTGTTTTTGTGATTTATTTTTTTTATTATTAATTTATTTTCCTTAAAGAGAGGGCATTGCTTGTCTTGGCCTGTAGGCCCTGTTTGCTTTCTTTTGTGTTTGCTTTATTGTGGTGTTTATTCGTTTGGGTTTGTGGGTGTACACTGGGCCTTACTGGGTTTTGTTTGGTTATTTACTTTTTTGGTGCAATTGTTCACTTTGAGTTTATTTTGTGAGTTTTTTTTTTTTTGTTATTTTGGTAAAATATTATTTGAATTTTGTCATTGCAGTTAGCTTACCACTTAGGCTAGCTTCTGTCCACTAATATCCAACAAACTTTATTGGTCTTTTTAATAAATGTTGATTTATTAACTTCATACCTGCAACTAAGTTCAGTTAATTTAAGATGGACACTTTGCTGAGACAGGCATTTCACTGTGCACATACAGCTCGGATAAATTTTCATTGAATGGGACACTGTGGAGCAGTAACACATGTACCTAAGGTCACCATGTGCAATGCCAAGCATGGAATAGATCGGTTTAAAGCCCCGTAGCTGTGGAGCAGTGCAACTACACTCTCTGGAGTGATGGAGCTCCATCCAGTACACATGGGATGAGTCAGAATGATTCAGAACTGTTAATCCAACGCAAGTCTTCCTCTCAGGTGTGATGTGCTTTTGACAGGACATTTTAAGTGTGTAAATCGATTTTGATAAAATGGACCCCAGGCATAACTTCCTTTTCTTCTGTGTAGACTCATCAGGCTGAAAGTTATAACCAATATCTGAAGAAATCATAAGAGTGTAAGAAACAGAACTTGGTATGATGGATGCAGAGCTAAAAGTTTAAATATATTTATTTACAGAGTTAGTGATCACAAACAGCAAGGAACAAATGAACAAGACAAAAGGGCAAATGGAACCAGGAGATCAGATAATCAAGTAAACAAGTCATTAGGGAGAGACAAAAGAGTAAACTAGAGTAAACGGAAGGATAATCGAAAACCAGGAGAGCAGATCAGACCAATTAACCAACGCCCAAGGGTGTAAGTGACAGAGAGTAAGTTAAAGATCAAAGATAGGTGAAAGCCAGATAAACAGATAGAAAGACACTAGAAACCGCTCAGAATGTTTGGCTAACTTTGCAACGTGTCTATGGTGTAATTGTGTATATATGGGGTGTGGGTGTGTGTGTGTGTGTGTGTGAGTGAGTGAGTGAGTGAGTGAGTAAGTGATATGGGACAGGTGTGTGCGATGCATTGTGAACATGTGAGTGTGACATCATTAGTGCATGCTGGGAATTAAAGTCCGGAAGCTCAAGGTTTCGGGAAATAGGCGGGACAAAGGGACTGACTCTCCTCACCTTCAAGTTCTTTTAATCAAAGCTATAGGCGTATCATTCATACTTCACCTTCCTCATATATCTTCAGATATCTTCTCAGAGTGTTTTCTGGTTTTATGACAACTTTATTATTTTTTTTTTTTACAAATTTATCTGCAGGGCCTATGAGATGTCTTTGTAGGAAAAATAACTGTTTGCCAACATCAAGTAACTGTAATTTTTTTCTGGCAGCTCAGGTGTTTGTACAGTATTATATTTCTATGATGGAACAAGTGAAGTGCCACTCCAACCAAAATAACTGTAATCAAATATCTTATTTAAAGTTTCCATTGAGCACTGTTGGGAGCATAATCCGGAAGTGGAAAGAACATAATTTCAACATAAACCGGCCATGACCAGGTTCTTCCCGCAAGATTTCAGACAGAGGAGTGAAAAGAATTATCAGAAGTTTTCAAAGAGCCAATGACCACCTGGGGAGAGCTGGTACAGTAGGTACCATTGTTTTAAAGAGAACAATAAGTAATACACTCAACCGCCATGGCCTGTATGCACGCTCACCATGCAAGACTTTACTGCTAAAGAAAAAGTATGTTGAAACGTGTTTAAATTTTGCTTAACAACACTTAGCCAAAGCTGGGACCAAAATTGAACTCTTTGGATGCTTTAATACACACCATGTTTGGAGGTCAAAAGGCAATGCATATCACCTCAAAAACACCTTACCAACAGTGAGAAGGTGAGAACATCATGGTGTGGAGTTATTTTTCAGTGGAGCTGTTTTTCAGCTAATTCATATAATTGAAGAAAGTATGAATGGACAAATTTACTGAGAAATTCTTCATAAAAATCTGCTGCCATCTACCAGGATGAAGAAGATAAAACGAGGGTGGACATTTCAGCAAGACAATGATCCCAAACACACAGCCAAGAAAAATAAAGCTGCAAGAATGGCCCAGCCAATCCCAAGTCCAACTAAAAATCTATGGAATTAACTAAAGCTCAGAGTTCATAGAAGGCTCACAGAACCCTCAGGTTTCAGGAGCTTTTATATAGAAGAATGGGCCAAAACCACACCTGAGCAATGCATGCAACTAGTCTCTCTTTACAGGACAAGTCATAAAGCTGTTATCACCAATAAAGGCTTTTGTACGATGTATTAAATAAAATTCAATACGCGTGTTCAATACTTATTTCCTGTGTCATTGCTCATTATTTCACATAATTTCATTAATGGACAACTATGATTTAATTTCTTTGCATTTGGGGATTGGATGGGTTGTTTCTGACATCGAGTGAGAATTTCATGTCCATAACACCTTTAGAAATATGTTTACTTAGAAAATTGGTGACATGTTCAATACTTATTTCACCCGCTGTATACTGAAGAAACAATATATCAGCTTTACCACTGAAAATGTACATGATAGTTAAGATAATTCATATGCACAAAACAATTTATAATGTTCACTAAAACAATATAATACATCTACAGTATATATTAACCTCTTAAATAAACATTCAGCGTTCCTATTCTCTGCTATAGGACACTGCAGATTTTCCCTCCTCTTATCTGTCTGATTTTCTCTAAAAAGTGGTATCTGCATATCTTCACTGCATATCTTCACTTCACTGCATTCTACACTGGATTTTGATCTGAACAGGCTCAAGCATCAGCCACTGTTTCCAGACAGAGTCTGCATGAAGCTGTACCTGCTCCATGTAATGCAGCGACTGGAGCTGCTCTCATAACCTACAGTCCTGCACACATCCAGACAGAGTCTGCATGAAGCTTTACCTGCTCCATGTAATGCAGCGACTGGAGCTGCTCTCCTGCTGATCCTGAATCAGTGGCACTGATTTTTATTGCAGACTACTCATATAAAAGACATACATACAATAAGCTCAATATCTCTTAATTATTATTATTATTATTATTAGTAGTAGTAGTAGTAGTAGTAGAAGTAGTAGTGTTAGTACACTGTAAAAAAAAAATCTTATTTTTACTGAAAATTACTTTAAAATTTGTAAAGTATTTTTCTTTATTTTTAATTTGCATGCAAAACTCTGTAAAATAACAGACATTATCTGTAAATGGACAGTTTGACCGTAATTTTAGGTTTTATGACAATAATGACAAGTTACATGTATTTCTCATTTTTTTACAGATAAAGTACTGTATTATTTATACAGTATTTTTCTGCTTTTTTTTAAATTAATTGCAAAATCATGTAAAATTACAATTTTTATCTGTAATTTAGCATACAACTAATAATATAAATATTTATGTCCATACTAAAAATGTACACTTTTTCTTTGTAATTTTACGGCAAATCTTACTAGTTTTCTACTTTTGTGTACTTTCATATATACATGCTCAAAGTCATCACAAACCACTCATTCACATTCACATTCAGTCTTATTTCATATAAATGAAAGTGTTTGTTATTATATTATCAGATCAAAATGTGAATTTGTCATGTACACTTTAAAATTTGATAAGATATTTTCAAGTTATATTTACTCTATGTATACTATTATAGTTGTACTTAAGACATAGTTGTATATTCTCAATTAAGTTTTTTTTTTTTCTAATTGAATTACTACATCAATGGAAGTTATTAATAATAAGTCATTATTATGTGTTGGCAACTTGTATAACACAATGTGAGAAAGAGTCAAGTTTACTTGATAGAATTTATGAATCCAATTGCCTTAGAAAAATAAACTAAGCACAAACAAGAATTCTTAGTCACCAGTATTATTTGTTTTATTTGAACTAAATACCATTCTGAGCATCTTATAGCATAGAAACCCACACATTTTATAAACAAAACATCACATTCAACAAATTAAAATAATATTTACTTTACTCTTTTAAAACATTAAGACATTAAACTATGGAGTAAAAAAAGGATCATAAAGATTTTGAGTTTGTAACAATAGTCACAAATGTACTGAAACTTGTAGCTGCATTTAAACAACTACATGCACGTAAAACCCAAAACCACAAATGATCTGGAATGTGCAAACTTGAAACAAAAAGTAATATTAATAATAATTCAAATGTACAAAGCTTTGAAAAGCTTAGAAAAGCTTTGCATTTGTAAATGCAATGTTGTGAATGCGTGAATCAGTACTGCTCAAATGGCTTAAACTGGGTCAGACCAAAAATCATATGGAATTTGTGAGGTTGTAAATGTGACAGTGGGCGTTTTTCAGTGTGGGGGTAAAAACCTCACATTCACCTTCTCTACTGCTTGTGTGAAACTCTTGCTGCAGTTGCGAATTTTGACCCTGTTTTTATGGCTAATTGATGGACCAATAGAAAGGCTTAAGCTGGACCAATCAGATTGCAAGGTTTGTTTAACCAAGTAAAACACTGATTTGGTGCTGTCACTCAACTTCGGCGCTGTTGGAACAAGCTTCCCAATCTCTTTTATAGCGCTTCCAGACACAGATTCAATGGAGTCAGGTAAGGAACAATGCTAGTTTATGTTTCCTGAGCAAAAAGTTTGTTTTAAACTAAGATAACAGAAGGCATTGCTATGTTCAAATACCCTCCTGCTGCAGGCTGTTTTTTAGCTAGCTAACGATGGTTAATTAGTTGGCTACAGTTATCCAAAGCTAGCACATCAGTCAGTAGTATATATAAAACCACTGCACAGAGCCTGCCTGCTATCTTCTTTAAAAAAAGAAACATGAATTAGCATTGTTCCTTACCTGACTCCATTGTATCTGTGTCTGGAAGCGCCATGACAGAGATTGGGAGGCGTGTTCCAACAGTGCGCAGAAGTTGAGTGACAGCACCAAATCAGTGTTCCGATTGGTTAAAGGAACCTTGTAACCTTGTAATCTGTCCAGCTTAAGCTTTCCTATTGGTCCATCAATTAGCCATCAAAACAGGGTCAAACAAGACAAGCAAGGTGCAACAAGAGAGTTTCACACAAGCAGTAGAGAAGGTGAATGTGAGGATTTTTACCCCCATACTGAAAAACGCCCACTGTCACATTTACAACCTCACAAATTCCATATGATTTTTGGTCTGACCCAGTTTATGTTTAATATTACTTTTTGTTTCAAGTTTGCACATTCCAGTTCATTTTTGAATTTGGATTTTACGTGCATATAGTTGTTTAAATGCAGCTACAAATTTCAGTACATTTGTGACTATTGTTTTACAAACTCAAAATCTTTATGACCCTTTTTTGACTCCATAATTAAACCATTAAAACATTTATACCATAATGTTTATAACGTTTATACCATAATATAACTGGTGGTCTTAGCTAATCTGTGACAGTGAAAAGTCACAGAATAGAAATACAGAACATAAAATCTACCTAAATGTCTTTTCTTATTAAGGAAGCAAATAACTAAAAACTGTATGGGTAGTGTGTCCCACAAATAAAAGCAGCATTTCCCTGACTTGTTACCTACTCCCAGAATCAGTATCGCCATCCAGTCCAAAAGTGAGGAAACTTGCTTTAGCATAGCTTTCAACATCATCCATGATGCTACCTTCCAGTTTGGTAGCAGTGCTGGACGTCTGAAGGTGCATGGCATTTGAACCTGGTTGCTGGTGGTCTTCTAGTACAGCAGTAAATACCCAAAATCTAAATCCTGCAGCCAAAAAGGAAAGTTTTAAATATGAGGTAATATTGATGCTTACAAAGTCTTTCATGGCTTTACTGTGTAAAACCTAATGATCTGACTTTGTGTAATACTTACAAAACAGGCTCTGAAGAAGTCACTGCCATCATCCTTCCATCCCTGTCATCAACCAGTTTACTTAGCTTTGCCTTTGGGCTCTACTGTTTCCTTAAAGCTCTTAAAAATGAAGGAAACATTATACAGAACAAAAGTTAATAGATTGTTTAATTAGTTTTTTGTTTAAATAGTTTTTTGTAATTTTTGCAAATTAAATTCATGGTTGTTTTCCATCTCTGTAATTTATTAATAATGACAAAGCTACGGAAAAATAATAGACCTAAGTCTCTTTCAACTATTACTAACTTCTCTAAACTGGAAATGCACCATAGACAGATGGAAATTTGGTGCTTCAGTGCATCCTGTAGACATCTTGTTTTCTTCTTGGAAAAAAAAATACTTATAGCCTGCACTTTTTAATGCTGTTATTATCAAAGTATTTGTTTGCAAATAGCATAACATACTGGTTTAATATACTTCAAATACAGTATAACCTGGTCAAAAACTCAACCACCCTCACCCTGCAAACACAGTTACGTTATGACAACGCTGTAAGAAAGTAGACAACATTGTGAAGACATTGTGTTTGCTGGGTACAAGTACACAAAACATATTAAGAATGATTATCATATAAAGCCTGGAGCTTTCTCCATTAAGCCTTTATGTCATGCCTCTGACATATGTAGGGTAGACAGAAAGGTCAATCGCTTGTTTTCTAAAGTGAATAAGGTTAGAAGTTAAAAAAACTTACCTAAAGACTCAGATGCTCCTCTGCTCATGACGTGTAGTGCAGTGTCTGGAATGTTCTTTCACCCCACTCCTCTGCGCATGCACAGCGCAGGCTCAAAACGTCAAGTGCAGTTAACTCAAATGGATTTAGTTTTAGTTAGAACTCTAGTACTTTACTCAAATTACATGAGTTAAATCACTAGGATATTATGAAATTATTAAAGAAATTAAACACTAAACACTAAAGCAATGAGTGGTGTTATCTTTTAGACTGTACACTACCAGTCAAAAGTTTAAGAACATTTTTTCCATTTTTTATTGCCATTTAAGCAGCTCAAGTTTAGTAAATAATCATAAATGCTATGAAATCCACTTCTACAAAGATAAGCAGAAATTGCCAGTACCTTTTTCCTTTGAGAAAGGAAGCAAAAACTGACAAATAATATAAATTGTAAAAGGACCTTTTTTGGGGAACAAGTCATTGTTTTAGCTAAATAAAAGAACCTCCAGCTAAAAGTATATTATAAAGTATATTAAGCTTTGAAAACTGATGTAAACAACTCACAATTTAAAATTTTATTATCTGTTTAAAATCAGTGTAGGAAAAGACTCAGAGAAAAGACTGCAGATTCAAACTGCTATTATAGTGTCTAGAAAAAGAAACAATGTCAAAGCATTATAACTTTAAACAGTGCAGATCTTTTCTTTAGGAAAATTACAGATAAACCCAGAGAAAATATTCTTGCAAACTGTAGAAGTTTCTGAGAGTCAAAATCCTGTGTGCAAAACATCTCACCTGAGATACAACACCATGTATCTCAGGTTAACATTGCAACAAGTCTCAGCTTCAACTATGAAGAGAAGACTTGAAGCTGAAGGTTTGACAGGTGGAGTGACAGTAAGAAAGTCATTGCTTTGATGGCAAAACAAGAAAAGTAGCATTGTCTAGGTCATCCAGCACTGCCAGTGGACTACTTAAAATTAGGTACTTTTGGTAGCGCACACAGAAATTATGTAGTCATATTGGAGACCTAGGGGAAAAGTGTATAAGTCAAAAATATCTCACTGAGATAAGGCTAAAAAAGCAGCACTTGGAGAAAAATATTTGAAAGTACTTGAATACTTGAATGAGTACTCGGTTCTTATTCCTGTGAGCATTTCTAATCACTGAACCTTCACTCTGCTCACATGCAGATACATCTGTCATTTAACATACTGCTGCGGGAGCCGCTCTATCTACTAGTGAATACCGTTCACCGGGATTATTTTACAACCACCTGCTGAACTCTGGAGTCTGGACATAGAGGAGGTTCAGTGGATCTATATCCTGCACATGTACTGACGTTATCAGGTAAAAAAATGTTTTGATGTATGTATCCAGTCTAAGTCACTGTCACTGTAGGTTAAAAAGTTTCTAAACCGAGTCTCTACTGAGCCGCTGAGAAAAGTCTAATCTCTCTACCAGCTGCAGTTCTGTGTTCCTTTGTTTGAGTTAAAAACGACTCAGTTCTGCTTCTAAAACTTTTCTTGTGATGAGAAACGGACGCAGTTTATAAGGTGATTAAAATTCTTACACCAATGAAGAAACACTAAGTTTGGTTTCACTGAACTCTACTGCTAGTTAACATTAATCTAGCTAATGTTAGCACCACTGGTAAAAATAAAAAAGCCAAACAGTTTTTTTGTGGATCTTCTTTATAGAGTGTTTCTTGCTATGAAGCCACATCTTCATGTTCCAGTTATTGCTGTTTTATGTACTGTCCCACTAAAGCGAAGATAGTCAGCCTTAGCTAGCACTAGCTCCGCCTTAGCTACATAGCTAGCCAACTCAGTCAGCCTTTATCTGAGACGCCACGAAGATGTGCGTTCATCGCAAGAAACACCCTATAAAACTCAGTAGTTTATGAAGGGTATCTGCACAAGGGTCATTTTGGCTTTTGGCATTAGATCTTATTACATTCGTTTTTCTTCATTGGTGTTAGCAGTAGCCAGTCCATCTTCTCTTTCTTATCACAGTGAAAGCGCTAGAATGAAGACTATTAAAATAATAACGGACTCGGCCAGTAATATCGACTAGTGATTAAGAGTCGATTTTAAAAGAGTCAACTCTTCGAATCCAGCACGTCTGGAATTTGAGGTCGAGTCTTGTCCAATGACTAAGCGCTGGGAGTCGACGCTGCGATTCTGTTGACTCCGTGTTTTTAACAGTAATCGGCTCGAGGGACGTTGTGATGGAGGATAGTGTGAAACAGTGGAGTCTGTGTTCGATCAGTTTGTTGAATTGCCAGAGTGAGATTTGCTCATTTTGCCAGTTTCTTATTTAGATTTCCTTTCCATTTTAATAAGCGCTGTAGTTACATTCCAGCGCTGGCTCAACATTAAGGTAACTGCTGCATCACTTAAGGTGGACTGGAAAAGTCAAATAAGAAGCTGATGAATACACAGCTTTCACCAGTCTCTTAAATTTTTTTTTACATTGAACATTTTTCAAAGGACTGAACAAAAATATAAAATAATGTTCCTTTTCAAAAACTTATAACTACAGTAACAGTTATTTTCCCAGTGTATCTGTCTCCTCAACCCTCTGCTTGAAAAAAGATGAATTTTAGTCATATCACTATAATCTTTGTTATGTCCATAATCTCCTGCTTTGGGGCTGTCTTGGTTAAAATAAAGCTGATGAATCGATTCCATTCATTCCTGCAGCAGAAGTCGGTTTAGTATGATGGGTTTGTTACTTATCACCCCAAATAAAAAAAACTGCAGTAAATAAGGCTGTGCATACAATATGGTGATGTGGTTTCCATTTTAACTGATTTATTGGTATTTTCTCTTTTAGAGTTACAAGATAATAATCAAGCCGGGTGCGGCAATCTCCTAGTATTGGTAAGTAATAGTTTACATTATCTCTACATAATCTGATTTTCATTATTTGTCATTTGTTAACTGTTGGATGTCCTAATGCTCTACATTATACTCTTTTTAGGATTAATAATGTAGCAGTGGAAAGACTGATGTGTCAATACTTAGCAGGTATTTATTGTTGCAACTTTTTAAGCAGACTTATGGCAGTTAAAATAAATATAAAAAATAATATATTCTAACTAACAACTGACTCAATTTTCTTTTTGCTTTATTAACCACAGCAAAAACTGAAAATGGATAGATTCTTCTCACGCAGTTGTCGAGGTTGTAGAGCAGAGACCCACAGTTGGGGAGTTTAAGACTTTTCCGCTGTTCTAATCAAATAAAGTAAGTAAACCAATGCTTGTTTTCATTTTAGTTTGTTTGTTTTGCATGAGGATTTATGGTAATAATACAAAATTACCATATTTTTTCCCAAATTCTTTCAGGTGAATGCAGAGTTAATGTGAATCATTACCAGGCCTCGCCACGAAAGTTCTTCTTGAAGCTGGACCACTTTTGAGTTAAAGTGATGATCTTTAGTAAAAGAGGAGTGAAAGGAAGAAGGAAAAAAGCATCTTGCAAGCACAGGCACGGTTAGTATATATGCATTCAACATCATGGTTGGGGTTATTGTAAGGTTTTGTGTACATGGTAGCTTGTTTAAAGCAGTATTATGGAGAATTGGCATTTCTTGCTTCTGATGTTCTCTACATTGGAAGTAGAAGTTGTGGTTTGAGCCGCCCCTAAAGGGCAGGCGTTTCTGGATAAACTGGGAGATACAAAACTGTCACTCAAAGCAAAAGAGCCATGTAGAGTAACGACAGAGATGCCAATCTCCCTATTCTTGCTCCACTGACTGGTCAAAATTATTTTAAAGCTGTTATTTTAAAGTAAAAAGCTGTATGATTTTGCTTTAAGTATAAGAGACCCAATATTATAATAAATGTGTAATTTAATTACATTCTGCCTTATTAAATAAAATTTAATATTCACCTCATCAGTGTCCCTTTGAAAACATATAGAGATTTGTTAAACTATACATTTATGCCTCTAGACATCAGTTTTCTTCAAAGGCTGAATTTTGAGATGCTATTCCAAGATCAGTAATTTGTTTTCTAACTGTGGAAATTCAGAATCAAACCAAAACTCAAGACTTCTCATAATTATGGCAGTTACTTCAGTAAATAAGCTGATATCATATTCTGACTGCAACCTTTGAACTCGCATGTTTCAGTTTCACTTTGTGAATATTTGTGTTCAGGCCTCTGGAATTGGTGTTGTGGAGAAGGACACTGAGTGCACAGTCAGGGGATGTAAACCATTCAAGGAGGTGGAAGCGAGAACGACACTGAGCCACGTTGTGATGGAGGACATTAAGGTGCTCAACAGTCTTGCAAGTGTAACTTTTGCATTCATCATGTTTTTTGGGCTCATTTATCCTTTTTGATCTTTATGAATTTGGATTATCCGACATGGAGCGCAGGTGAAACGTTTACCAAAACTATATATATATATATATATATATATATATATATATATATATATATATATATATATATATATATATATATATATATACCAATTTGCATTTCTTATTTTACATGATTAGAATTACTTAAAATTTTAATTAATGGTAAAATTGATGTGAAACATTTTAACTGCTTGATTGTTATTGTTGATCCACAAATTTTCTTTCTTGTCTTTATGCATATCAATAAGGTGAAATGCTAACTTTTATAAATGTAATTTATTTTTCCAAAAATTGTATTGGAAAAGGCCAAAATTAAACACATTCAAGGTTACTAATATGATAAGTGTTAGAGTGTTTAGCTCAATTATTATGCTTATTATGATTATGCTTAATCAGGTGCAACACATTAAAGCTATGCACAAGTTAACAGTTTGTTCTACAGAGGATAAATGTGAAGGAGTCATTTTTAAGAAAATACAATTTGTAAGTGTTTTCTAGGTGTTACTGTACATTGTGTTTCTCTGCAGAACTGTTAGAATTGTCATTTCATTTATGGTGTGCGATTGTAATGATACAGGAAACATCTGTAAAATAAAAGTTTTTATTTGCAGAACTCTTAGTGTCGTCACTTTATTGAAGATGTTTTATCGTAATAATGCAGGAAAAATCTGTAAAATAATGCTGATTATCTGCAGAACTTTTAGTGTCGTCACTTTATTGAAGATGTTTTATTGTAATAATGCAAGAAAAATCTGTAAAATAACTGTGATTATCTGCAGAAATTTTAGTGCTGTCACTTTATTTAAGGTATTTGATAGTAATGAATCATGGAAAATGTGTAAAATAATGGTTTTCGTCTGCAAAATCTTTAGTGGAATTTTCTGTAAATTTATTGTTTTTGAACTTTTTTAAAATTATGGTATTTTACGGTTTTTGTTTGGCAGCCGCTGCTGCCAGTCATTTGACCGTTTTTTTAAGATTTTTTTTTTTACAGTGTAGTTTTGTTGTTGTTATTGTTTTTGACACTTTACATGTGTATAAAGTCTCTCACTAATCTGACCCAGTGATCATAACTGGATCTCTGCCTGTACAGCAACACAGCAGCTGTGTTAACCGGCTGAACACTCCTCTAGTGTCCTCCTGATGATCATCTCCTCCTGCTGTGATTCCCTCCCTGATGCCCTCTCTAAGTCTCTGTCTCAGTGTTTCTATCTCTCTCTCCATTTCATCCATGCTACAATCAAAATCTTTCTGTTTCTTTGTCACCACAGTCCAGATTCTCTGCTGGAGTTCAGGCAGGATGATATTCTTGAGGTTTCTCTCTGCCTCCATCTTAGCTTTTCCTTCATACGTCTTCCTGATCTCCTCCATCTCTTGTCTGTGTCTCTCCTCCATCTCTCTCCTCTCCTTTTCACTCTCTTTTTTTAGTCTCTCTAACTCCAACTGAACCTCATTCATCTGCTGTATCTCTCTCTCCATCTCTCTCTCCAGCTCTACCTTTCTGTTCTCATCTCTTTCCTCTTTGAGCGTTTCCTCTAGTTTACTTATTCGCTCTTCATGCTGATTTATTTTTGTATGAAAGTCAGCAGATTTTGTAAACTTCATGCACATGTCCTCTACACATCTCTCCAGTTTCTCTCTAGTTTCTTTTTCTTCCCTCTCTTTTATCTCCTCTCGTTTTTTCACAATTCTTTTCTCTATTTCTCTGATCTGAGATTCTATCTCCAGGTAGCTCTCACAGCTGTATAATTTCTCTCTGTTTCCTTCAACCATCTTCTCTATCTTCTCCAGCAGCTCTGAGATTTGAGAAGCATCTCCGCTGTCCTTAATGCTGAGACAGTGAAACCTGTTCCCACATTTCTCTACAAGTCTCTGGACCTCCTGCTTTCCTGACTGGATAAACTCTTCAATGTTCTTCTTCTGGACTTCATCAGTAACAGTGAAAAGGATCATGGTGTTCCTCCAACATCTCTCTCCAAAGATCTCCTCTATTTTCTCCAGCATCCCTCTATCCTCTCCTGTAGACTGCTTCACTGGTATGACTAGGAGGAAGACGTGGGGTCCTGTGGCAGACAGACTGACACTGTGTCCCACGTCCTGTCTCAGCTCCTCCAAAGAAAGTCCAGGACAGAACCAGTCAGGAGTGTCCACCACAGTCACCTGCCTCCCAGCCACCTCCCCCTGTCTGCTCTCACTCTGCTGCCTCACTGTAGATGCTCCAGCCTGGCTCCTCTCCTTTCTGCCCAGAATGATGTTTCCTGCTGCACTCTTCCCACATCCAGTCCTCCCCAGCAGCACCAGCCTGAGTTCTGCTACAGGAACTGACACTGGAGAGGCTGAACTAGAGGATTCTCCACTCACTGCAGATCAACAAGAATGAGAATTTTAATCACTTATTATAAGCTGATGACCTTTTTGTTCAGGGAAATGTATACGACTGTATGAAACTGGAATTATTTACTATCTGGATGAAGATCTTCACTGTTTCTTCTCCTGAGTGGTGCTGCAGGTTCTGGAGTCTCTCCACTGACTATGAAACAGAAGAACCACATATAATGAAGTTTGATATTGAGTAGTTTGTAGATGGTATATAGTATAAAATCTCTGTATGAGTTGAATGATCTGCTGTGTAATTATTATAAAGGACAGTACATTATATTTTAGTATGTTTAGTATATTATTGGATTATAATGTATTATATTGTTATATAATTATAGTATAGCTATTTTTAATCAAAACAACAGCTACAGTGTGTGATTAATGTGAAACAGTAATATAAATAATTAAACATGTACTATTTATATTTTTATTGTTTGTAAAATAGATCACTATCCTAATAGATTTATAATCTCTTTACTGTTTCTTCTCCTGGCTGGAACTGATTAGTCTGGATCTGTTCTTTCCTGCAGCTGCTTGTTTCTCTCCTCTAGAAATCTTTCTTTCTCCTCAACCTTCTTCTCTCTTTTTCCATTAGCTGTGTGTTTCTCTCACTTAGAAGTTTCTCCTTCTCTTCCAGCTGTTTGTTTTTTTCACTTAGTTCAGTTTTCTGTTGATCAATAATCTTTAAATGCTCTTTTATAGATGCGTCTTTCTCTTTCAGTTTTATTTCTTTATCATTCAGTTGTTGTTTTATCTCTTCTAATTCATCCTTCTCAACAAGTCTTTTCTCCATTTCTTCTCTGATTTCTTTTTTGTTTGTATCAGTTCATCTTGTGTCTCTGTGAGAAGTTTTTTTTTTCTCTTGTAATATTTTGTTCTTCATCTGAAGTGTTTCTGTATTTTCAGTCAAAAGTCTGTTTTTCTCTCCATTAACTCTGTGTCTCTCTCATTTATAAAGGTTTTTGTTTCTTTGTGCTGTTTGTTCTTTCCACACTCAACATTTTCTCAAACGAGAGTCAGTTTAAGGAGATTTTCATGCTGTTCTCTGAGCACCCTCTAGAGTCTAACAGACCTGCAACACACTGAGTGTCAGTTCTCCTCACTATAAATTCTCTCTCCTGGTGATTTTCCAGCAGGACTGAACTCACACATATGCTGTTATGCTAAACATTTGACTGCTAGTGTGTGTTGATAATGATTCAGGTACATTAATGAACACAGTTAATAAAGACTGAAACTGCTGTGGTTAAACCTGAAAACTCACCAGTCATCTGTGATGAAATGATACTTTTCAGGGTTTCAGTTTCAGTCTGTAGGTCAGAATTCTGCTGTGCTGAAATGATAAAGACACAATATTAATTTGATCATTCAGATATTTTCTAATCAGTCTGTGTGTTAAATTCTTACCTGTGTGTTTAAGTTGTTGTTCTTTCTCTTCTAACTCTTTCTGCTGACGAGTGACTTGAACTGATTTAAACTGATACTGTGTTTTTAAAAAATCTGCATCTTTTAAAGTCGTGTTTAATCAGCATTATGTTCATTATTTGTTTACAGTTGTGGGACTTTAAACAAAGTTTGACTGAAACAGAGTTCACACATACACTACAGAGACTGTGCTGTGATCATCACACACAGTATTTTGTTAAGAACTGAATAAGAGCTATTTTACATCTTATACTTTCAGTTTTCAGAATAAATCATTCATCAATCAGGACCTCATGGGAAGAGAGTAACAGATCCACAGAAACACCCAAATCAGAAAAGAGGAATTAAAACTAGTTCCAGCTCTGCAGCGTCTGAGGATCATGATCACTTACAGAACACTGATCAGCATTAACACTATAATAACATCAACTCACCACCATGAAAGAGAAATCAACATCAAAGAAGCTTAATTAATGTAAACTTTATAAAGAATAATCTCTGCACACATTTTACACACAATAATGCTTATATTCATAGATTTATTAAAATATATTATATATATACATATATGCATATTAAAGCAGAAAAAGAAATGTGGTCTATTTAGAATAATGTGCTCACCTGAAAAATGAGGACACCTATAACAGATTAACAGAAAGAAAACAAAACTTTTACAATATTGAAAATATATAATAAGATAAAACATTATATCACTGTTTTCTACAGTAATACAGGAAGATGTTGTGTAGAAGTTTTAATGGGGCCCATCATAGAAATTTTCATTTTAACATGAAATTGTTTAGATAAAAGAGTTTGATGTAGTTTGGAAACATTGGAAAAAATAAACACTAGAACATGTAGAATATGGATCTTTAAATAACTCAAGCTGCTACTGTATTAACCGTTAGACTTTTAAGCTCTTTATAATAATCATTTGTACCTCTTTCAGATCATGTTTATGTTCATATTCATAAAGTTTGAGACAAGAAATGAATAAACACTAAAACTGAACCTGCAAACTCTTTAAACGTTAAAGAGATAAAAATTAAGCTGTTTTAAAGGGTGAGATGTTCTGTATATTCTGAGAAGTTAAACTAAACATCTACTCTGACTTTCTGCTACACTTCTCTCACTGTCTGTAACCTGTTTGTTCTGTATTTACTTCATATTCCAGCTGATCAATCACTAATATTTCATTATTAGATACATTATTTCTTCATTAATCAGTATTAAATATAAATGCTGATATAAATGTGACTCTGCTGTTAAAGTATATGTAAGAAAATAATATTTATGATAATCAGAGTGAAAACTGTAAACCTCACTTTGTAATCTGTCAGTATCAGTGTGTAGATCAGATATGATTATGTGTGTGTGTGTGTGTGTGTGTGGGTATATGAGGTAAAAAAATGTTATTACTGTTGTGTCAGTATCTCAGGCTGTTGTGCGTTCTACACTATAGTGATACATACTGTGCTGAAGTGTGTGTTAGTAACTCTCTCTGCTGATGATGTTCAGCTGAACACTCTGAACACTCAGTTCAGATAAATACATTCAGTCTTTACATCAAAACACTCTTCATCAACAATCAACACAACTAAATACACACATTACACACTGATTTACACTCACCACTCATCAAAACACACACATTACACACTGATTTATACTCACCACTCATCTAAATGCACACATTGCACATAGATTTATACTCACCACTCATCTAAATACACACATTACACACTGATTTATACTCACCACTCAGCTAAATGCACACTTTGCACACTGTTTTATACTCACCACTCATCTAAACACACATTACACAGTGATTTATACTCACCACTCATCTAAATGCACACATTGCACAGTGATTTATACTCACCACTCATCTAAATACACACATTACACACTGATTTATACTCACCACTCATCTAATGAACACACATTACACACTGATTTATACTCACGTGGAATTGAACTCCGCTGTGAAGAGAATAATATCAAGTGAATATCTCATGTATGGAATCAAAAGTGAATTAGTAAATGTAAATATCAAGAAAGCTGGAGATTTAACAACACAGTAAATGTAGAAAACGCTGCACTGTTAGTAGAGTTTCTTTTCTTTATAAGGATCTGATACAGACTGAACGTTATATTTCATATTTTTGTTTCAGTAATTTTAATATTATTTACTGTAATTTTGTCTGTGTCCTCTCTGTTTCTCTGTCTGCCTATCTGTCTGTCTGTCTGTCCATCTGCAGGGCTGTGTTATAATTTAGTGATGATATATATATATATAATATATATATATATATATATATATATATATATATATATATATATATATATATATATATATATATATATATATATAAGAATGTAATGTATGTATATGTATATGAATGGATATGTATATGTATGTATTTGTATATAAATGTGTCTCTATTGGTCATTAAAATAGTTTATTTAAGGGGATAAATTTGCTGTTTCAGCATCTTTTAATACTCCCTCTTCCAGCTTCTCTGCTAGCAGCCCAACTGCTTCTCTCTAGAGCTTTCAGGGCTTTGCCCTCACATTACAACCTTCTTTTTATTATTTCACCTGAGATTCTGTTATTTCCTAATGAGATTCACTCAGACTGTCTCATATTTGAGTCACATATTATAAATAAATTACCTTAAATAAAAACATTTTCAAAGTTCTGCTCCCTATTGCTATCAGAGAATCAGTTTATAAAGTAAAACAGCAGCTCTGTTCTTAGCTTACAGCTCGTACTCAGAGTAGTCCAGCTAGAACTCTGCTAGAACTGTGCTAGAACTGTGTCCAACAGATTTTATCTGTTGTGTCCGTTTCTTATCAGTAAACTTCACTGTCTCTACATTTCTGCAGTACAGTGGGATTATGTACAGGAGCATTGTGGGAAGGAAGAAGAGCAACAGAATGTAAAAGCTTAATTTAGTGATCACATGAATATGAACTGAAACTATTATTTGGCTGCTTAATGTCTGAATGAAAGTTTAATACATACAATACATGTATAAATCAGCTATAACAGAAGTGAAAGAAGTAAATATAGTTATTGACTTACCAGAGATACTGTAGAATAAAAACAAAAACACAATGAGACACATTTCTTTGAGAAACTTTTTCTATAATTAGAACAGAAATCCCCTGTTCTCATCTGAATCTGTCGTTTTTCTGAACTGTCACTCAATGCTTTCAGTACATCTTCATGAAGATGTTCAGCTAAACAGTTAAAGTGTAAACCTACAGCAGAAACTCAACACTTACAGAAATAACTGATAACAATTTACAGTAAAGTTCATTAGTAAATTAGTAATTATACAGTAACAGTTTATTAATTTATATATTAAATATCAATAATGAATGATGTATTATACTTTGTTAATAATAAATGAACATGAGAAGGTGTTTTCCTGCAGTAGTTACATCACATAAAGTACAACAGCTCTGATTGGTGGAGAACTGAGACACGTCTCTTTATTGGTGAACTCCGCCCCCTGCGCGCGCACCCAGTCTGAACAGCACGAGTCACAGATACAACTGAAGTGTGAATTCAGTTTTATCTCTTCACTCCGCGCAGCTCAACTCTGAACAGCTCCTTTCTGTGTGTGTAGTTTGTGGATCTGCAGCTTTAATTAGTTAAGAACATGATTTTTAGTGAGAGTCAGTCAGCAGCATGTAGTGACGTCACATATTAAATATCATATTTATAGATTAATATATATTGAGTGTGTTAAATCAATGATCCGATTACAGTCTGTAGAATCACTGGATGTTTAATGAGTCTCACTTTTTATTCCAGTTGAAGTTTTTACTGTAAAATCAGAATTTTGTTCTTCAAGAAGGTTTTAATGAAGCTGCAGTTGTAACTTTTACACTCTGCAGTCATGTGGTATTGGTTTTGTGTCCGAGTGAGAAACAGACCCACATAGCAGATGACTCCGGATCCGGGTTTCCTCCGGCAGATCCACGCAGCACTTACAACCGTTCTTGGGGATTCGGCCCGGGTCCGCTGCGTGTTCGGTTCATGACTGTAAGATCCGTTTTACTGATGATAAATCAGCTAAACGCTCGCACTCATTTCACATATTCAGTACGATTCCAGAACGGAGTCAGATTCCATATGTAGTTTAGAGTCGTTATATGGATCCGGTCCAGATCCGCGGAGAAGCACAGAACCGGCACTAATTCAAACTCAGCGCGAGGAGCTACCAACGGACATCACCACCTTCCACACAGAAGAGGTAGGTTACATTTAAGAAGGTTTATTAAACTTAAATATGTTTTTGTACAGGTATGTTTTGTTTATGTTGGATAGTGCTGGCGATTTATTTGTGTTTAATGATTCTACATCTTATATTAGTCAGTCAGTTCAACTAGCAATGCTAGTTAGCTAACGTTAGCTAGCTACAGAGCTGAACAAATGCTGATAACTTCAACTCGTTTTGCTTCTCAAACTCACTGCTACGACTTTTTTGTAAACTAAACTAATATGTATAATGTCTTTTATGTGTTTGGATTAATCTAATACATTATATGTTAGGTAACACAGGGTGATACGTTTGTATGTTATAGGTTATAACTACCGCTTAGTTCTGTAGACAAAAAGATCTAACAGAAACAGCATGTAAGTCTACCTTAATACTGTTTAGTTTAACTCGTTTTGCTTCGCTAATGCAGCCTTTTGTAAAATTAAGTGAGTTATGAAGCAATTTAGTTTATTGTATAATGTTCAAGTGTGTTCGGTGTTCAGGCCTTCTCCAGTTGACCTATGACCTGTGCACAGACTCTTTCATTGGACCCCCTGATCAGCCATGTTGCATTAATCAGACAAGGTGAGTTACATTTAGTTCAGTAAATAATTATTTTATAGGTTTGGATTTATCTAATGCATGTTGGAATGTTGGATGATGTTGTGTATTTCATAGGTAACACAGCATAATTTATCCAGCTAGTTTGTTGGGGCCACAAAATACTGAATAAATGTATTCTAAGTTGTTCTCTGATATTCTAGATAGAAAATATGTGACTTGTGTACAGTACTGTACTGTGTACTGAAGGTAAAACTATATTTAAATTGTCATACTTGAAAGATGAGTGTACAATATGTAGAACTGTACCATGAACCTCAAACACTGATGTTCCTCCTGCAAATTTAAATCCTGACTTTACAAATTAGGGCTGGTAAAACAAGCTGATTCCCAAATCCTACTATGTTACCTGGGGAAAACCGCTCGTTTCATTGTTACATAATCACCTGATCGCATTTTTAAGCTAATTGCAATTATTTAAGATGTCAGCAATTAATATGCATTGTTGTCAGCTTTGCCAGTTGTTTACGCCATGGCCGACAACAAAGTTTCATCAGTTGGGTTGAGCCAAACACTTCTAAATAAAATAAGACAAAAATGCTTTTATTTACTGTCGGGTCAAGGATCCAACAAAATAGCCAGACACACAAGTTACAGTGGCCAAACAATTTCATATACTGTATATTAAAAACAGCATCTGTAAAGAACAGTTTAAAGAATTTAAGTCAATTTAAAGAACTATATACAGGTTCCACATTATAAAGAAGAACCATTTCATCATGCAAAGAACCAATTAAGGATGCAAATGGTTCTTTTGATTTATCATGGTTCTGTAAGGGGTCCGTCAGTTTCCGCCATAACCGCCAGAGGACGCTGTAAGCCCACTAAGACGGTTAGGCGGGGACCTAACGAGCCCTCATCTGCGACACCTGTGACGCGGCCTATAAAGGACCGGAAGCCCAGCAGGTGACTGTCGCACTCTCGCTAGTGTGACCAGTAAACGATAGCTCTACGGAGCAGAATCCAAAAGAGAAAAAAAAAAAAGAAAAGACAAAAGAGGATTGAAATATCCCACACCAAAAGAAAACAAAAAAGAAACAAAAGAGGATTAAAATATCCCACATCAAAATAAAGTTGTCCTGGTGACTCAGGGATAAGCCCTGATTACCGCCGTTGATTATTTGTTTTGTTTAAAGGTCACTTTGTTTGAAGCATGCCATTTGTCGGCGTTCCTTTGTTTGGCCTTGCCGCGCTTTTCAGCATGACAGTCATAAGCCCATAAGTACTATTTTGAGCTTGTACTCCTTGGCACGATGGCAGAGCGCTTGTCTCTTGACACAGAGGTCATAAGTTCAAATCCAGCCAGCTGCATAGCTGTTTTCCTTTTTCCCTTCCTTCCTTTTGTTTTCCACATTCTCCCAAAAACTCTTACACCACTCCTAGACCATTTTCACGCCGTTTGCCGAGCACACACTCCCCTTTTAAGCCCGATTTTATTTTAGTGACCTTCCATCTCTGCACTTGGTTCCTCCCTCACCCGTCCTATGACAGGTTCTATGTAAAACTAAATGATTTTACTAAAGAACCCTTAAAGAACAATGGTTTTGAGCTTAATTTCTGGCAACTTTTTTTAAGGGTGGCTTTTTGTGTTTTATTAAAAACATTACTGTTCTTTACTGTATAAAAGGCAAAATGAACAGACAGAGTATTGTTTTAGTTTTGTGTTAAAAGGGAGAGCACGGGATGTTGAGGCATCAGTTTCCAAGTATTAACATGGTTCCTTTTTTCCTTGCAGGTAAAGCTTGTGAGAGCTTCTGCAGGACGTCTGCTGGCCCATTGTAAACTAAAGTCGTAGTCTCTGTGACACCCTATATACTCCCTATACAGTAGGGTGACCAGACGTCCTCTTTTTCCCAGACAGGTCCTACTTTTGAGACCTAAAAAAATGTCCGGGGGGAAATTCAAAATCGTCCTGCCTCAAACATAATACATGTACAGTGCCACTCCGTTCCATTCTACTCCATTCCAGGTTTCTCTGTATCGCAAATTAGTCACGCCCTTCTCCTCAAATCCATCTATTTTGCGTTGTGTGTGTGTGTGAAGAAGAAAGCGTGGGCTTGCCAGTCTACCCGCGAGTGTTTACAAGCGAAAGCTCGTGTGTCCGCCGGTTCTACGGCAATGCCGAAACGAAAGTGTACGTTTACGGAAGAGTTAAAGAAAAAATTCCCATGCTTTCGCCAGGGTCGTGATCCGTATGAGGCAGAGTGCTTGACGTGTAAGGCAGGCACTTATGTATCTGTGGCAAATAAAGGTGCCAACGACCTGCAGGTGCACGTCAATTAAACAAAGCACGCGAAAGCAGCCAGGGGCGAGAGCTCTTCGGCTAAATTTTGTCACAGTTTTCTTTGTGACAGTGTAGCCGCCACTGCAGCAGAAGGCAGCTTTGCTTTTCATACAGTTAAGCACCACGAAAGCTACAGGTCAATGGACTGCACATCTGGCTTGTTAAGGAAGGCTTTCACAGACTCCCCAACAGCTCGCCCAAACGAAGACTGAAGCCATTGTAAATTCCGTGATAGCCCCGCATTCTGTTGATGTTGTTTTAGAAGCACTTCAAGGTATTCCCTACTGTGGCGTCTCCACTGATGGCAGCAAACATGGAGCAGTAAAACTGTTCCCTCTGCTGATCCAATATTACAACTGGAAGAATGGTGGCAAATTAAGGGCTGAAGAGGAGCCTTTTTTTATATTATTCTTTTTTTTACCTCACTATAGTCTATCACTACTACACTCCAAAAATGTCCGTGTATGTTTTTGTTGGTGTACATGTTTTGTTAGTGTACTATTTAGTTTTGTGCTGTTCGATAAATGCAATTTTTACACAGACACCATGTCATTTGTGTCATATCATACACCGAACCCCCCCCCAAAAAAAATAAAATTGTTAAAGGCTGTTGCTTATGAATTATTTATTTTATATATGCTTATGTTTTAAATTAATTAATTGAAACATAACTTCCTTGTTTTAATCTATTTGAAAAGTTCTGTGTTTATATATGAAGTGTAGTAGGTAAAATATTGTTGGCATGTTGTGCATCTAGACACCGGCCCAGATCCGATTTATGGACCCAGCCCAGAAATTATGGTAAATACTTTCTGCTATCTGGGCCAGATCTGAGCCAGAGGCGCGCGCCTCCGGTCTGGAAGCGATCCAAATGTGAAATAAGGGTACAGACGTGGGCCAGATTTGTGAAGAAATTGCTGAGACCCGGCCCGGTGTTGGGCCAGTGGTCCAAATCTGGAAAGCGGATCTGTACCAGTATTGGCCCACTGTGCAAAAGGACACAGGGCCAGAACTTCAGCAAGATTTGCACCGGATCCGGGCCAGATAATTTTTGCTATGTGGGGAGTTACTGTTTATTCTACTGAAACGCTCCATCTGTCTTTCATTCACATCATTTATCCTCTGTATGTTTTACCTCCTTTATCTGAACACAACACCATTCTGAACATCTGTGTTTCTCATTCCTGTCTCTTCATCTTTCATTCTGAGATCAGAATCTGATGATAATTTTAAGTTTATGTACAGTGAACTTCTCTATACTTACCTGGACCTACACTTACTGCATACTCCTCTGTTGTGTCTCCGTTGATGACCTGACACAGATAATCTCCTCTATCTGACTGTTTGGAGTCTCTGATCTGTAAGGAGACGTTTCTTAGCTGCAGCTCCTGAGTGATCAGACTCACTCTGCCCTCGTAGACCCTCCTCTCTGTCACCTGCCTGTTCTTATACAGACAAACACAGTCCGTCTCCTTAAACCACCTGATCTCCATGTTAACAGCACTGATTTCAGGAGACAGGTGACAGTAGAGAGTGAACGCCAAGCCATACTGTATAGCTTCACCATGCGGTCCAGAGAGTTTAAACTGATCTGTGTAGAAACACACACATAAATAGCTGTAGGTCGTGTGTCTCCACAATAAAAATAAAATCTCTGATAGAAAATTATTTAATGATGTTCACAGTAAAACCTTTTGTAGCTTCTGGAAGTTTAACTTACTGTTACTTGCAGTTGCCATTTTATCTCTTTATCTCCTCCTAAAGACTTTCACTAACACAGTCCTACAGAGAAAGAAAGAGAGAGAGAGAGAGAGAGAGAGGCAGAGAAGGAGAGTGAGGCAGAGAGAGAGACAGAGAGAGACAAAGAGATGGAGGGAGACAGAGAAAAAGAAACAGAGAGAGAGACAGAGTGAGACAGAGAAAGAGAGAGAGAAAAAGAGACAAAGAGAGACAGAAAGAGTGAGACAGAGACAGAAAGAGTGAGACAGAGACAGAAAGACGTGCCATTGCCATTGTAGACATACAACCACCAAAATATTCGTTAAAAGTGTTCAGACCTTTTGTTGTTCTACTGTTGAGTCGTTTACGTCGAAATAACTGCACTATAAGTAAGAAAATGTCACATTTTTCACGGAGCCAGACGGGGTGCGTCTTACATTGTTAATGCGCAACAGCGCCCCCATAAATGTTTTTTAATGTTAAAATCAAACACTGCTGGCTACACCAGCAAATTTGTGGGAATGAATGTTGCTAACCTTAAGTGTTAATCATGTTTGCTTCAAGCTAACACCATTATTGATGAATATTATTGCAACATCTCTCTTTTCTTATTTACAGTGGGCTAACTTAGCTTGCTAACGTGACTCGTTTTTGCCATTTTGCTAGTTAGCTTTGCTGGCTAGCTAGGTGGTCTAAATCTCATTTTCTGGCCATTTTTTCACTGTTACATGCTGGATATCTCTCTGGACTAAGGCTGCGGTGAGTTGGCTAGCTTATAAAGTCTCCTCTTGTTTGACTGTATTGAGGAAACAATGCTCGCAATTCATGTAATCATCGTGAGAATGCATAAACTTCGTGCAGTGCGTGCAGCCTTTGCAGTCCCTCCTGTTTGTGTATTCGTTTTTTTTCTTTTAAACCATAGTTTTAACTTAATAATATTTATTTATTTTTACAAGGTAACTTAGTGAAGCTGTGCCCTCTCGAATCATGCTAGTAGAGAGAGTTAAGGTCAGTTTTTTCGCTGTGAAAGTTCTACTTTTACTCTCCTGGTGCACCGTGGCACAGCAGCATGGTCCCTTTGTTTACACCAGAGATCAGCTGAAGCCGGCCGGCATGGAGACCAGGACCGCTAACATCCCGAGGAGCTTTGGAGACGGATGCACAGGGGATGTAGAGAAGGAACTAAACAGCGCACGGCGAAAAGACGGAGGCTTATGGAGAAAAAGGGCTATAAGCCGCGTCTTCCCACTCTCGTCATGGACAACGTTAGATCACTGGCTAATAAAATGGACAGCGTTAGCCATGAGTCAGAAGGAGTACCAGCAGTGTAGTTTAATGTGCTTTTCTGAGACATGGCTACACCAGAACATTCCAGATGAGAATGTTTCAATCGCTGGCTTTCAGACTGTTCGGGCCAACCGGGACTGCACCGAGAGCGGTAAGCAGAAAGGGGGAGGGCTGGCTGTGTTAGTTAATAACCGCTGGTGCTCCCCTGGTCACATTACCATCAAGGAGAGTATCTGTTGTCCGGGCATTGATCTGTTGGCTGTTGGACTCAGGCCACATTATTTGCCGCAGGAGTTTTCCCATGTTGTTGTCGTGGACAGCACACCAGAGCTCACAGAGTGCATCATAGACTACATCAATTTCTGTGTGGACTCCACTGTCCCAACCAGGACTGTTAAGTGTTACCCAAACAACAAGCCGTGGGTAACAAAAGACATCAAAGCCCCCTCAACAAGAAGAAGAGGGCGTTCAGATCTGGAGACCGGGAGGAGGTGAGAACAATTCAGAGGGAACTGAAAAGAATCATCAGGGAGGCTAAGCATAGATATAGGAGGAAGCTGGAGTGGAAACTCCAGCAGAACAACATGAGGGAGGTCTGGAGTGGTATTAGGACCATCACTGGCTTCAGGTCCAGTAACAACAGGGGAGTAGAGGGCTGTGTGGACAGGGCCAATGAGTTAAATTTGTTTTTTAACAGATTTGACACTGCAAGCCCTGACCTCCCCCTCCCTGACTCCTCTGCTGCCAGGCCTCAACAGCCCACTCCACTACCTCTCCCTCCCCCTCCTGATAGCCCCCCACCTCCTGTGATAGTCCACTTTACACCTCCTCTCCTCCCCCACTAGTCACCTCTACAGTGAATCTCACAGCTGACCAGGTGAGAAGACAGCTACAGAGACACCATACAAACAAGGCTGCAGGCCCTGATGGTGTCCCCCCCAGGGTGCTTAAAGCCTGTGCCACCCAACTTTGTGGATTCCTGCAGCATGTCTTTAACATGAGCCTGAGTCTCCAGAGGGTCCCTGTGATGTGGAAGATGTCCTGCATTGTTCCTGTGTCAAAGACTCCGCGGCCCAGTGACATCAAGGACTACAGGCCAGTGGCACTAACGTCCCACATCATGAAGACCATGGAGAGACTTGTCCTAGATCAGCTCCGCCCCATGGTCCAGCCACTTCTAGAGCCCCTCCGGTTTGCCTACCAGCCTCGTTTGGGAGTTGAGGATGCCATCATCTACCTGCTGAACCGAGTCTACGCTCACCTGGATAAGCCAGGCAGCACTGTGAAGGTCATGTTTTTTTACTTCTCCAGTGCATTTAACACCATTCAGCCTGCTCTTCTGGGTGACAAGCTGAACGTGATGCAGGTAGACGCCCCCCTCGTGTCCTGGATTGTTGACTACCTGACTTGCAGACCATAGTATGTACGTCTGCAGCACTGTGTGTCAGACAGAGTGGTCAGCAACACTGGAACCCCACAGGGAACTGTCCTCTCTCCCTTCCTCTTTATCCTCTACACCACTGATTTCAACTACTGCACAGAGACCTGCCACCTTCAGAAGTTCTCTGATGACTCTGCACTAGTTGGATGTATCAGCAGGGGTGATGAGGATGAGTACAGGGCGATGGTGAACGACTTTGTTGCGTGGTGTGAGCTGAAGCATTTTCATTTCAACGTGACAAAGACAAAGGAGCTGGTGGTGGACCTGAGGAGGGACAAAACGCAGGTGACCCCTGTTTCCATCAGGGGGGTCAATACACTGTGGAGGACTATAAATATCTTGGTTTGCATGAATATACTCAACATTCATGTGTTGTTTGAAATTAATTATGTTTATATATTGTATTTACTTTTACTCTAATTTAACTAATGATATTAATGTGAAAAAATCATGTTTTTGCTCTTGCTTGTTATCTGTTGCCTCAATTTTATTAAGTAGATGTAGGCTAAAATGTTTTACTGTATGGAGATATTATGAACAAACTTCAGACTGTCTGAAAAAATGCTCTTCAGCACAAACTAACCTTTCTGCTCCTTAGTGAACCGCAATAATTTTTTATTTCATCCTGCGAGCACACAGACCAGCCTGAATCAGGCTGAACCATCACTGTCAGAGTCGCCATCCTCCATTGTCCTGACTTCCTTCTTCACCTGCTTGTGTCCCTTCCCCTTTACCCGCTTCTTCCTTTACTTTTACTTCCTTGAACTTTAAACACAATCTCATCTTCAACTCCAGCCTGCACTGCCCTTTCGACTAAAGTTACATCAGTAAACCTGCCCCACACCTCTCTGTCCTGCCCCAGGAAACTCTAGTTCTCGACCTCTAGGTTCTGCCATAGCAGGCTTAGTTTAAGACAGTTTGTCCTCAGCCAGTGTGATTTTGTCTGTAGCAGTCTCCCGGCCAGAGCACGTGCGGCTGGTCCAGGAGCAACTGCAGGCGTAGCGGCCACTGCTCAATCAGCTGTGCCAGACCCTGGCCATTCAGCGCACCCAGCCTCTAGCCCATCCGTGTCAACATTAACCATCTCAGGGTAAACCAAGTGTATTGCACATTGTGTGTATTTATCATTTTATTTTAAATTTCTTTTAGTTTAAAATATTCATGTGTGTTTACACATGGACAATGACTGAAGGATCTCCCTCTAACAAGGTTTAAAGACAGGTGGAACAGTCCTATCACAGAGCTAGAGTACAGACGTTGGCTAGTAGTGATTGCAGTGGAGATTGCTAGGAGCAATGGCAGACAGAGCACAAGGCAAGGGTGAAACCAGTGACGCGGGTAAGCGAGGCTGATGATGGTATGAAGATTACACCACACAGCAAATTTTAAGCCAGCACACAAGCATTCAACACAAGCGGAAATGATGGAGTGATAAACCATCGGGTGACGAGCAGATAGCCACAGCGGTGTATGAGACGGAGGAACCAAGGGCATCTGATGAGGCTGGTTCACTTGGGAGATGAGTGAAGAGGCTGCTGTTGTTAGATCTTCCACACAGTTATTCCCGCTGCCCCCATTTGTTCTATTGTTTAGGACAGGGGTTCCCAAACTTTGGCAACTCAAGGCCCATTTAACCCACCCCAAAACTTTCCACGGCCCCCCAGAATATTTTTTTATTGCCGTTTAAAACCAAATACAGTGAACCATCTGCGCAACCTGTGAAACTGACTGCATAATCACACAACAAAAGAAACTAACCATTTACAGCACTTTTTGTCACCAGCTACCAAGTGGTGGATGTCAGGTTGAAGTGCAGAAAGTTGCAAACGAAGGTCTGGTTCAACATTAACCCTATTCCTGTATTTGGTCCAGCATTTGCTATAAGCTGCGCTACATGGTAGGAAGCGTCAACAGCTTTAGCATTATCGGTTCCAGAGCATGCCAATTCAAGGTACTTTTCCTGCTTTGGTATTCTTTAAGTTTGTTCTCAAAAAATTACACAGGTTTAGATGCATACTCGCTGTGTTTAGCCTCCAAATGTCGACGTAACTTGGTTGGCTTCGATGCTTCAATTGCCAAGACCTCTGAACACACAACGCAGAGTGGTAGCGGCTAGTTTTCTGTTCCTGTGCACGTGAAGCCTAGTGCTAGCTACTCACTGCTGTATTTTCTTCTTTTTGATTTATGCTTGCTCTTCTCGGTTCTCTCAGTAAGAGATACAGTGGCTGCTTCACTTGTAGATGATCCAGCTTCAGGGTCTTTTGTTGTCAACAATTTATCCATGATGTGTACACCAGACAACAGCTTCACTCAGACTGAAGTAGTTAACTAACTAGCCAGTTAATCCAATGAGCCAAACCAATCAACGAACTCAAACTAAACACGTTTTGTTTAGCAAATAAACAAACTAAATATGCTGAATTATCTATTTATTGGAGAAAAAATACTTACAGGACTGTAGGACAGCCTACAGTCCATCTCCTGTAGTTTTAGATTGTGTATTTTAGACTTATTACTGCAGGATTATAGAAATAAACTCTCTTGAGTGAGAAGAAAGCCAAATTGTTAGTTTTTTTATTTTTAATGGTAATGTCAATAAAGCATGTTTTTATTGGAAACCCCGTGTGGGTTTTCTGGATTTGCTCACCCCCCAGATTTAAAGAACTTATTGTGAGTAGGGGTGTCAAAGCTAGTACAGTTCTAGTATAATTAAAATTTCAAACAGTCCACTCCCAACACCACTGTCAACTCAACCACTCACTCGCAAATCTCAGAAAGACACAAACAGAAAAAAAGTTTGGCAAGACGCCAACCACTCGCACGCATGCTCACCTCACTCCACACATATGCACAGACACAGATACAGAGAGAGATAGAGAAAACGAGTCAAAGAAAGAAACAGCAAAGAACACACAGAGACAGAGAGATTATTCCAGAATCAGCTTTAATCAAATAAACGTTGTTTATGTGTGTTTTTAATAACAGTCTGATGTTTACAGTGGTGTTTATGAGGATTAGCATGATGCTAACTGCTCTTACCTTTGCTGTTCTTCATACAGTCATGTCGCTGCTTCAGGTGAAATATGTCCACATTTTAAATCAGTTCATATCAGTTTTTTTATCTTATAACAGCAGATCAGAATAATAAGAGAGTTTAAACTTTACACTAATCTCACACACCACTCTCCCTTTTAGCGTCCAGAGCAGAAGAAGCAGCAGCTACTTTCACTTTTACACTCATTCCAGTTGCTGCGTTTGAGCCAGAGTCGGTTTATGGGACTGGTTTAAGAATTTCCTGCAAAACAACTTTTCTATGAACCAGAAACAGACAGGGTTCCAGATTAGATCAGATCACTGTGAGAGTGACCAACAAAAAAGTAGCTTAATAAAGTATATCTCCAGTTTACATGCTGATAATACACATTAATAACAGTGTGTTACATATTCAGTAAAGAAGTTTATTCTCTATTACAATAACAGTTTTTAGAAAATTAGTATAATATTTTAGTTATAATAAAAGTGATGATGATTAAACAGAAAGAGAAAGAATTATAACTGTTATTAAATATCAACAAATGAAGCTCATTGTAAGCTCCAAAGCCCATTCTTTTGGGGGATTGCAGTCGCCCGACACACACACAGCTCTGGACACGCACATGCACATCACCACCGCAACAGTTCTCCCACAGCTGACAGTCAGCTCGTTAGTGCTCCCTACTTAGCTTAGCTGCACTCGTAGCCGAGTGCCTGACATTGTTTCTCTGTTCTTTCCACCTGAGATATTGTTTGGTTCAGCACTTACCCGTCTGTGGTCTCTGGGCCGTTGCTATAGGGTCTCTCCACAGGTCCAACCAGACTTGGCTTCTTCATCTCCTCTCAGCCTGTTGCAGGTCCACTGTTCACTCCCCTCAGACTCCTTGTGCTAGCGAGCCGTTGGACTGTTTTTATTAACCTTTTTCACTGCTCTGAGTAAATAAACCTTGCAAATGAATCGTATAACACCTCTTGAGTCTGAATCCTTACACTTATACAAAAATGCGTGTTAAAAATGATGTGATTATAAATACAGGCAGAGATTAGCACTTCTTTCTGTTCTGCTTTAACCGCATATAAAATATTAATGATGAATTTCGTAAAACTAAAGGAAATAATCCATTTAGACTTTAATTACAGAGTTAAATGTGGGAATATCTGTAAATATCTGGCAGCTCTTCTCACCTCAGTCCATCTGAACGACATGATTTATTTACTAATCAAGATGGCCGCGCGCGGTGGTGCAGCAGCTTCTCACGCTCCCAGCGAAAACCCAGCTTCTAGTTATTTTTACGTCGGTTCTGATAGCGACTTCACGCGCCTTAAGCCTGTGAGTTACAGCCGAACCGAACTTTTTATGATTAAGGACAGCTCTGCCACAAAAGTAGCAACTATGGACAGTAGTTTCAGAGCCAAGCTGGGCAGACTACAACTTCTCCGGACACCGGCGTGGCGGGTCAGAGCGGTACGAACAAAGGGCAAAAGGAAGCGATGCAGGCGAAGACTGAAGAGAGTGAAGCGGGCCGGCGTGCTAGCCAGGCTCAAGGCTAACGCCGACAGACCCCCGATTCCATCTCTCTTCCTGTCCAACGTTCGCTCTTTGGACAACAAGCTGGACCTTCTGCGGCTGAGGATGAGTGTTTCTGATGAGATGAGGAACTGCGCTGTGATCTGTCTCACGGAAACATGGCTAAACGACAGCATGCCGGACTCAGCCTTCCAGCTCGCCGGCCGGCAGCTCTTCCGCGCGGACCGCAACCAGCTGTCCGGAAAAGCACGAGGGGGCGGCTTATGCGTCTACATAAACAAAGGTTGGTGCACAAACTGTGTGATGGTAAACGCCCTATGCTCCGAGGCAACAGAACAGCTGACCGTGAAGTGTCGGCCACACTATCTGCCTCGGGAGTTTACAGCTGTGTTCGTCATTGCCGTTTACATAGCACCGGATGCTAATGCTAACAACGCACTGAAAGAGCTACATGACAACATCAGCTCGCTTCAGAACAAGCATCCGGAGGCGTTTTACGTGGTGGCGGGGGATTTTAACCACGTGAACCTGACGAACATTTTGCCGAGGTTTTACCAACACATAGACATTCCAACACGGGGAGACAACACACTCGACCGTGTTTACACCAACATCAGAGACGCGTACAGAGCCGTCCCCCACCCCCACCTCGGGCTCTCCGACCACATCTCCATTATGCTGGTCCCTGCATACCACCCCCCGCTGCGACGCTCCAGACCCACACAGAAGACCATCACTGTGTGGCCCGGTGACGCAGACGCTGTGCTGCAGGACTGTTTCGGCTGCACAGACTGGCATGTCTTTAGGGAGGCTGCTGAGAGTGAGGGGGAGCTGGATCTGGAGGATTACACATCTGCTGTCCTCGGGTACATCAGCAAGTGTGTGGAGGATGTCACCACCACAAAGACAGTGACCTGCTACCCGAACCAGAAACCCTGGCTGAATGGAGAGGTGCGTGCTCTACTGAAAGCCAGGGATGCTGCCTTCAGGTCTGGCGACGCACAGGAACTCAGGAGGGCTAGAAGAGAGCTGACCGCAGGTGTTAAGAGGGCCAAAGCTGCATATGCTCTGAAAATCCAGGGACACTTCTCCTCCCAGGATCCTAGGAGCATGTGGAGGGGAATTAAGTGCATCACAGACTATAAAACCAGAGATGCACAATGTTCCAAAGACCCCTCCCTGCCCGAGGCTCTCAACAAATTCTATGCCCGCTTTGAGGACCCTGACACCCCGCCCAGCATAAGACTCACCCCTCCACCTGGAGAAGTACCCCTCTGTGTGACACCAGCAGAGGTAAGGAGGACCCTCAGGAGGATCAACCCCCGGAAAAGTGCTGGTCCGGATAATATACCCGGACGAGTACTACGGGAGTGCGCTGATCAGATCTCCGAGGTCCTGGCAGACATTTTCAATGTCTCCCTCACCCAGGCAGCTGTTCCCACCTGCCTGAAGACCGCCACCATCATCCCGGTCCCCAAGAGCTCCACAGTGACAGGTCTGAATGACTACCGGCCGATAGCTCTCACGCCGATAGTCACTAAATGCTTTGAAAGACTGGTTATGACCCACATCAAAGCCACCATCGACGTCACTGTGGACCCACACCAGTACGCCTACAGGAGGAACCGATCCACAAACGATGCCATTTCCTCTGTGGTCCACACTGCCCTCACCCACCTGGAGCAGAAGGACTCTTATGTCCGTATGCTCTTTGTGGACTTCACTTCCGCCTTTAACACCATGATACCCCAGACACTGACAGATAAGCTCTCCTCACTTGGTCTGCGCTCTTCTCTTTGCAACTGGGTCCTGGACTTCCTGACCAACAGGCCGCAGTCTGTGAGGATCCACAACCTCTCCTCCTCCACCACAATCCTCAGCACTGGCTCCCCTCAGGGCTGTGTGTTGAGCCCCCTTTTGTTCACGCTGCTCACATATGACTGCTCACCCATCCACCCAGGCTGTCATATTGTGAAGTTTGCGGACGACACAGCAGTGGTCGGATGCATCACAAACAGTGATGAGTCTGGCTACAGACGGGAGGTAGAACACCTGGAGGGTTGGTGCAGAAAGAACAACCTCTGCATCAACATAAAGAAGACGAAGGAGATGATTGTGGACTTCAGAAGGGGCAGACATGCCCACCTCCCCCTGCATGTCGGAGGGTCTGCGGTGGAAGTGGTCTCCAGCTACAGGTACTTGGGTGTTCACCTGAGCAACAACCTCACCTGGAGCAACAACACTTCCAGCCTGGTCAGGAAGGCACATCAGCGGCTCTACTTCCTCAGGCGGTTGAGGCGAGCTGGGCTCGGGAGCTCGGTCCTCACCTCCTTCTACAGATGTGTGGTGGAGAGCGTTCTATGCTCCAGCATCAACGTGTGGCACGGAAGCTGCTCTGCTGCAGACAGGAAAGCTCTGCAGAGGGTGGTGAAGGCTGCACAGAGGTCTGTCGGAGTCAGCCTCCCCACCACCACGGACATATACACCTCCAGATGCAGGAAGAGGGCCACCTGCATCATGAAGGACCCCACTCATCCAGCACACTCACTGTTTGTCCCGCTCCCCTCAGGCAGGAGGCTGCGGAGCGTAAAGTGTAGAACGAACAGACTGAGGAACAGCTTCATTCCGGAAGCTGTAAGACTTTTAAACGCCACTTAGTGGAACCACTGCACTGACACTTTTACTGCACTGACACTTTTACGACACCAGTCACTTTAATACACTCTGCTGCTACCTTCTCCATTCCTGTTTATTTTATTTTCATATATTTTATATATTTATGTTTATTTATTTAAGTACTGCTGTCTGGGTAAAACTGGGTCCTTGGGTACCACAATTTCGTTCCACCCCATGTACCACATGTGATGCGAATGACAATAAAGTCTCCTTGAATCCTTGAATCCTTGAATCCTTCTAATCTGAATAACAATAACAGACAGAAATATGTTCTCATATGAGGAAACTGAATGATCTGCTTCAGACAACAGTTTTTCTCGCAAGCTAATGCTCCATATGTGCACACTAGACAATAATCACATCATATTAATGCTGATAAAAGTAGTGAAGTTGCTGATAGAGCCTTTTTTTAGACTAAACTCAGTCTGTGTGGCGAGTTTGTTGTTGGTTTAGCAGATTTTACGTAAAAGTCAGTTACAAATATCTGTTATCAATAATATAAGCTGTTTACTTTCTTCAACAAACCATCCCACGACCCTCACATTCATCTCTCTTCATTTTAAACAGGGAGGAAAAAGACAGTCAGGCTTTTGTGACAGTGATCATTCAGCTACTCTGTATCTCCATTACAGAAATGAGGAATAAATTCAAAGCAGAAACTCATATAAGTCACTCCTAAAAACCACAACCATTGTACCACTGCCAAAACCACAACCATTGTACCACTGCCAAAGAAGTCACCAGCAGCATCACTCAATGACTACCGCCCTATAGCACTGTCTCCCATCGTCATGAAGTGTTTCGAGAGACTGGTCAAAGATCATATCACATCACGACTGCCTCCAACATTCGACCCACTTTAATTTGCATACCGCCCCAACCGCTCCACTGATGATGCCATATCAACAGCACTCCACCTGAGCCTGACTCAAGAAAGTAATAAAAATTGCTTTAAAAATGATCTCTCTCATTATTCTGGCAGTTAGCAAATAGAAATAATTTTAGAAATCCTAATTGGCTTAAGATGGGAAGAGTTTATTCTGATTTCATGTCAGACAATTAGAAAAAAAATGCATATGTGTCTTTTTATATAGTGTATGTGAATTTCTGGTTTCAAATGTATATATATTATAGAAACAGGTCTCCTCAACACCACATCATACTGTACTGACTGGAGTCCTTCATGTGTTTGTTTCAATCAACAGCTTTAAAAGGTATATGAACATCTTCATATTTGGTGATGAACAAATTTGCACATCAGTCTACAAACAGCACAACTGCTAAAATACTCCAGTGTTCAGTAGACCAGCCTGCTGACCGCTCGTCTTTAGCATAGAACACATCATGGGTTCTGCAGGAGCATGTGTGCCAGTGTTGGCTCTTCTGAACAGCAGTAATTCGGGGGTCCTGTTGAGTGAAGGGCCTGTCGAACAGACGGCTTACAGAAACATATAGCTGTGTATTTGTCCCACCTCCAAATTTCCTTCTGAATATTATTACTATATAGTTACTATATGCTAGATAATAAATGTTGTGTTACTGTGTCTTCACTAGGAGTGTGACTGTGCTGGAACAACATATAGTAAAACACATGGTAACTAATTACTAATGAACAAGGCATTAAAATGTTCTTCATTAGGAGTTAATAATTATCTAGCACCCTATTATAAACTGATACATATGAAAATAAACATCCTCAATCAAATGACATACTGTAGCACAAATAATATAACAATAAACAACATTTGAAAAGATGATTAGTTATTTATTGTGTTATTTATTATTTGGGTACAATTTGACATTAGTTTACTATATTAATAATAATAACACAGCTAAACAATATTAAATCTAAAATAGTCATTACTAATGAAGAAGAAAGTCTGAGATCTGAGACTGATCACAATAAGCTCTGCTAGTTCTGGATTTTACTCTTTAATCTAAAGCACAGAGATTTACTGCCCATTAGTTTAGCTCTTATTAGCTAGATTAAATAATGATCATGCAGTATGAAGAGAATATTAAGTGTACAGCTGGGCTTTGCCGACCAAGATTAGTTACCTATATACAGATATATCGAGAATGTAACTATTGCCGACCAAGATTAGTTACCTATATACAGATATATCGAGACTGTAACCATTGCCAACTGTGATAAATCGTATTCCCCCAACTCTGAAAAGTAGCCAAGAAAACACCCTTTATGGGTAGAGTCGGGCGAATGGTCTGGAGCACCAGATAAAAACAGCAGAGAGGCAAAACATAGTCTGTTAGCCCGTCACCTTTTTATAGCCAGCCACCACAAAATACATACAGCAAGCAAATACAGTTGAAGCAAAAAAAATAGAGAAAAAAAAACAAGCAAAACAAAAAATAAACGGCCTCTCAACAGAGGTATAAGGCTAAAACTGCAAAGTCATAAGTCCCATGACATTTGTTGGCCTACACAGGCATTACTCCCACCAGCCAGTTTAAGCAAAAAGTTTGTTTAATATAAGATCACTGAACTCTAAGGCTCTTATTGTAAATGATACAATAACGTATCATAAAATTGATGTTATTATGTCTCGTAGAAACATGGGTTAAACCTGAGGAATATTTGGCATTAAATGAAGCCACTCCTGTAGGTTATAAGTATGTACACAGCCCCAGACTGTCTGTTAAAGTAGGGGGTATATGTCATTTCTAAAAATTCATTAGACATCAATAAGAAACACAGTCTCACTTTCAATTCTTTTAAATTTCTTTACATAAACATCACCAATCCGACCACTACCAGAGGTGTACTCACCCTAATCAGTATTTATAGACCAACAGGACCTTATTCTAAATTCTTAAAAGAATTTTTGTTGCAGATCTAGCAGTGAGCACTGAGAAACTAATAATTGCAGGAGACTTTACAGTTTTTTCGAATTGCTAACACACTAAAATGACATGCATAGCATAATTATTTTAACTGACACACAGAGAGCAAAACCTCTTCTCAAAACCTCTTCTCAAGTCTCCAAAACTCTAAACTCGTTTTGTGCTTTAAACACATTTTGCAATTTGAAATGGCTCTTTTTAAACGCACTGCAAGCGGTTCTCTGTATAACACACAACAATCTCACATAAAGTCACATGTTTGCCATATCAAAACACTGCCATTCAAAATGACACTGCATGACCTAATTGGCAAATATATGTGCCACCAGACCCCAAAACACCTGAACGGTTCATTGTTACAACTCCAGTCAGGAAGTAAGCTCTATAAAAACACCACACAGGTGAGCACCTTTTATATAACAACAATGGAAGACGTTGCAGAGAGAGGAAGAGGGAGGGTGAGAATGAGAGTGGTAGGAAGAGTGAGAGGTTGGGGTAGAGCTGGTAGAGGAGTTCACGGCCAAGGAAGACAACAACTTTCAAATGAAATCAGAGTAACCTTAGTTGACCATTTCATCACCCATGTGCTGACAATGCGAGAGGCTGGACAGAGAGTGCAGCCCAACTTGAGTCGTTTTACTGTCGCCTCTGTCGTCCGGACATTTATACTGGAGTTTATGTATGCAACCAAAATCTCTGTAGTACACCCCATATCATAGTGTATCACTTGGGTGACACCTGTTTACTTCATGAATGGCTGATGTCATACACTGACAGTACAAGTTTCCTGTATATTTACTCTACTGTGGGGGGAATATCTTTTGGCTGCATTGTCCAAGGCCTATATTTTAGTTTTTTTCTGTTTACTGAGAGATGCAACCATGGTGGCAGAAGGGGTCAAATGTTCACCAGGATACAGAAATCTGCCATTATAAACTAATATATAATGCCCTCAGAGCATGGCGTTGTTTTCAGTATCTGAAACTGTGAGGATCAGATCCTACCTGTCCGTGGTCTCTAGGCTGGTGTTTCCCTTAGGTATTTTCCCAGGTTCAACAAGCCTGGAATTTCCACAGCGGGGTCCCGTTTACTGGGTTCCCCAGTACCATCAGACCACTACAGGAGGTGCGTGTAAGAGACTGCATCTACACTGATTCCTCTTTAACATCAAGCCTGCTCTCCGGATCAGCTGGTGGCTTCCTCCTGCCTCCAACCTATTAGCGAGCTCTTTTGAACTGTTTTTGTTGATTTTGAACTGCTCTATCGCATTAAAGCCTTGCGAATGGATCGTATGTCTCCTCTCAAGTCTGATTCCTTACAGCTGTTTTTGAGAACATATTTTTGTTCACTCCAATGTAAATATATCTGCTGTGCATATGGTGAACTGACTTGTTTGGTAAAAAAATCTGGACTGTTTTAGTATTATGGCAGAGCTTGCTAAAGATGAGAGTGCTTTTCATTACGCCCAATAGTGTGTAGTTGGTTAGACAAAAATCTGGTAATATGAATGAAGTGTGTGCCAGTTGGTGCAAAAGTTTGATTTTGATAATGCTGTAAGTAGTTTTGTTTGCAATGCTTCATTTTGCAGGATATATGAGGTATTTTGCAGTTTGGGTGTGTGGTTTTGTGAATTGTGTTAAGTAATTTGAAAAAAACAGCCTAGTTTACAAAATTGTGTTTTAGCAATTGGAAAAACTATAATATTCACTTTGAGAATATAGCAGATCCATTAAAAAAGGTTTCTCATCTATCTTAGACTCATTCAGAGTGTAATAGATCTCACTCTAGGTCTTGACATACATAATCTTACAAGATCAAGATCCGGCACCGCTCATATTTCGAGTCACTGCGTTCCGTAACTTATTTATGTGGATCCAGCACCTCTGTGAGGTTTTTTAAAAATATTTTTTTACACCGAGATTTATTTACAAAATACATTAAAATAAAATAAGTAATGTTATTTGTTTATGTGTAACATTCTTTTTAAATAAAGGTCATTTTATAGATATTCCTTATAGATAGTAATTGCAGTTCTTATAGTCAAGTTATAGTCACGTTTTGCGTGTTCACGCATGAGAGCGAGTCAACGGTGAGCTTTGAAAATGTCGAAAAACCGACAACTGACTTTGTTGTCTTTTCTTAAAGACGTAAGGAAAAGTGATGTGGAAGAACAAGATTCTAAAAAAGCAAGGGAGACTAGAAAGGACGGCAGTGGTGAACCCAGCACTAGCAGCGGCGTTAACGTTGCTAGTTTGGCACCAGGGCCAACAACAGCTAGTGGCGGTAGCTTGCATGATGGTGTCAGAGAGAAAGACCAAGAGCAGGAGTACGGAGAGGGTTCTTCCAGCGGAGATCCAAGTGACGTGCCTATGGAAGCAGGAGAAACCGTCACAGAGTCCACAGAAATTTGGACTGCAGCTCAGTTCAAGATGAAGCAAACCTATTACCCCTGGCTTGCCATGGTGGGTTCAAACCTTGGATGCACAACATGTAAGAAGGTAGGGTCTTTGGGACCAGAAAAAACGGCGTGCATGAAATTGGCCAAAGAATGGGTGTAATCCACAGTAACGTCAACTGCCTCAGATATAAAAAAACAGCAAAGAGCACTCAGGAAAAAAGTTTTTGAACATGCTCGAACCAAAGCCCATATGGCAGCAGCAAACATCATTGAAAAGTGTAAAGAAAACACTCTTGAACAAATTATAGTTAACAGTCAATCTGAACAGATCGCCACTACAGCCCGGGTTTTTAGAACAGCTTACAAAGAGGCGAAGCGCAATCGGCCCACTTACGGCTTTGAGCAAGAAATCGAGTGTCAGGAACTCAATGGACTTGACATGGGGAGAATTCTTCATTCGAATGTTGCTTGCTCAAATATACAGCGGCACATTTCTTCGGAGATGAAGAACAAATTAATTGAAAGAATTGTATTTTGTGTTCCCAAAATCAGCATCCTACTAGATGAATCTACAAGTGTAAGTAGGAAGAGCGTTTTAATTGTGTACGTCAGGCTTCAGTTGCCGAAATGAATATGCCAGCAAACATTTTCGTTGATCTCGTAGAGTTGGATGACCTTACAGCTGAGGGCATCGTGCGACATCTGTTATCTGCACTGGAGAACGTTCAGATGACGGGGGAATTTCTCTCCAAAACCCTCATTGGAATAACATGTGATGGTGCATCTGTAATGCACCATCACAGAGCAGAGTAGCGGCTAGGCTAAAGGCCATGTTTCCTAACATTACTGTTTTACACTGCTTAGCTCATAGGCTGGAGCCTGCCGTAGCCGATGTTATAAAAGAGATGGGAGCTCTCAGTCATTTTAAAATAATGATGGACAAACTGTACACGCTTTACAGTACCTCAAACAAAAAACGAATAGAGTTGGCAGAGTCCGCAGAAGCATTAGATGTTCAACTGGGCAAAATCGGTCAGATTTTGGATACTAGATGGGTGTCCTCAAGTTTTCGAACAGTGCAGGCTGTGTGGAAAAATTTCCCAGCACTTTTTAAGCATTTTACCACAGCAGCAGAGGATCCCGACCGTAATGATTTTAGTAGAAAATCCTACGGTGGGCTTGCAATGCACATATCCTCCCATGCGTTTATCAACAACCTAGGTATCCTGTGTGATGCATTGCAGGAGCTATCTGAACTTTCACTTGAGCTTCAGAAAAGGAATTGCACCATCACAGGGGCACATCAAGCCACCTCAAGGGAAGTTAAGGTTCTTTATGCCATGTCCGAACGCCCAGGGCGGCATACTGAAGTGTGCCGCACAGTAAGAGAAAACAGATTCCAAGGTGTCAGTCTGAACAATGGCAAGCCCAGTGACCGAGCCCTAAATAATTCAGATTTTTTCAAGTGTTTGGGAAAGAACTTGGAGAACCGCATGTTTGCTGAAGTTGGACGAAAAGGATCTGACACAACGCACAACAGATTCATTGAAGACTTGAAGGTTATTTACCCAGAGTACTGGCCTGAGGGGGAAGAGAGGCAGAACTTGAATCACTCAGCGGTTTTTAATTGACAACCCCCGTACAGTAATTCGGGCATTTAGGGAGTACAGGGACTCAAATGCACTGGAAATTCCTGATGGACTAAAACAGTTGTGGGTTGCGGTGAACAGTATTCCAATCGCAAGTGCAGAGTGCGAGCGGGGTTTCTCCCAAATGAACCTGATTTGCCAGTCACAGCGTGCGTCCATGCACACTTCCACGTTATCGTCTCTTCTGTTTCTAAAACTTGTTGGCCCACCGCTCAACCCTGTGCTGTATGTGCGATCCTGGATTGCTAAAGGACACCAAAGTGCTACAGACAGGCAGAGCAAATCGCGAAAACGAGAGGAGACTGTAGATGCAATGGCTGCGTTGTGGAGTAATTTGAATAATTAGAAGGTAAGGCAGTCTTTTCAATTGTTTCTTCCTATATGTATTGTTGTGTTTGTGGAACGTGAAAAGGTTTTTTTTATTTGTAAGACACCATGTTCTAGGAAAAACCAGTAGCACTTTTATGGTTGCAGCTCCTTACTGCAGTCATTAAAGCTAGATCTATCTTATAGCATAGAATGCTACTATGTTAGATGGACACTTGAAGCGCTGTTCCAGGACCTTTTTAGTCACTGCCCACTTGCTGGATCACCCCACCTTTAGTGTTCCATTACCTGATGTTTCACAAATTAAGCACTGGTTTATACCCTTTATATTCCAAAAAGCATGTTTGCAAAAAACAAACTGTCCGGTAAACATTTTTAGTAAGATAGAGGAATGATTTACTTTATCTGGTGTATTTCCCCATTGTGGTCACGTGGAGCGACGTCAGGACCACATTGACGTATCAAAGGAGACCATGCAGAGATAAAGAGGAGGTGAGAAAGGAAGTGGGAAGGAGGGGGACGCGGAGCGTGCAGCGTTTGAAATCTAACAACTTGTGTTGAAAGTTTTATTTGTCCCGTTGGTGCGCGTTCGTATTTTTGTGCTCGTGGATGATCTTGTTGTGGTGTTTATAATTGGTTAAAAACTTGAAAATACTCACTCAGATGGTCGAGAACTTGGTAAGTGCTGCAAGAGAGATAAAATACGCCGCCCGACCTCTTTGGAGCCGTTTGTAACTACATTTGACTCTTTTTACGTTAGAATACTCAAACAAACAATTAGGGGTGAGTTACAAACAGACACCAGTAACCTATCCTTCATCTGGTTTGGAGACAGCACGAAAAGTGATTTTAGAAGAAAGACTAGAAACATTAACTTCAGCAGTCAGAACTAGAAAAACTTATATTTTCTTCCAATTCTGCTACATGCACACTCAATATGATTCCAACAAACCTATTAAAACGTATTATCAGCTATTATTAAACCTATCATTAACTCTTCTCTTAGTCTGGGTCATGTACCTAAGTCTTTTAAACTAGCTGTGACAAAACCCTTGATCAAATCTTGACCCCAGAGAACTGACCAGTTATAGACCTATTTCCAATTTACTATTTATCTCTAAGATTTTAGAAAAGGCTGTAGCTCAAAAACTCTCTTCCTATCTACATAAGAACAACATGTATGACAAATTTTAATCTGGCTTTAGGCCCCACCACAGCACAGAGACGGCTCGAGTTAAGATAACAAATGATCTTCTTGCCTCTGATCAGGGCCACGTATCTCTGGTATCTCTGGTATACTGGTGCTACACGATCTAAGTGCAGCTTTTCACACTATAGATCACGTTATTCTCTTAGACAGATTAGAAAATATGGTTGGAATCACAGGAACAGCGTTATCCTGGTTCACATCTTACCTTAGTGACCGTTTCCAGTTTGTAAAGATAAATAATGTATCCTCTAATTATACAAAAGTGAAATATGGAGTTTCACAAGGTTCTGTTTTAGGTCCTCTACTATTTACATTATATATGTTACCATTTGGTTCAGTTATAAGCAGACACGTAATCAGTTTCCACTGCTACGCTGATGATACACAGCTGTACATATCAGCCAAACCAGATGATAAATCCAGATTAAATAAGATTGTGTAAGAGATATTAGACTTTGGATGCTGCAGAACTTCCTTCTTTTGAACCCTGATAAAACTAAAGTTCTCCTCCTCGGCCCAAAGGCTGCTCGGATTAAATGTTCAGATGTAATGCTAAATCTTTGTTGATTTCTCTGTAGTTCCTGGTTCAGTAGCCAAAAATCTTAGTGTAACAATTGACTCAGATCTGACATTTAATCAACACATAGGTAATATTACAAGAACAGCGTTTCTTCACCTACGAAACATTTCAAAGTTAAGAAATGCGTTATCTAAAATTGGGCCCAAATTGTGGAATAATCTCCCAGTTAATATTCGGGACTCTGACACAGTCTCTACATTTAAGTCCAGACTAAAAATATAATTGTTTAGTTTAGCTTTTGTTGACTGAGTTATGTTTCTTATCCTCTATATTAATCAAAACCAGAACTAACCTTGTTTTTCTTTTTCTCTCTCTCTTTGAGGTAATAACTGCCCACCTGTCCCACCAAATACTGTTGGAGGTCCAACTGTCAGGGCCCCCTCGTCACCTGGCACTAACCAGTTCTCCTCTTCATCTATGTCATCTGCTGCACCTTGATTGCATTACTGTATCCTCCAGATGTAGCACGTGTGCAGCCTCTCTCCTTTTAGTTTAGAATCAGATCTATCAGAGTCACCAGCTACACTCTAAACACTCCTCATCCTCTGTAATAACCCAAACCAGAACTAACTCTGTAGCTTTTCTCTTTCCGAGGTACTAACAGCCTACCTGTCCCGCTGAATACTGTAAAGGACTGACCACCAGGGCCCCCCATCACCCGGCACCAACCAGCTCTCCTCTCCATTCGTGCCATTTGCTCCATCTTGGACTACATTGCTGTATCATCCACCTGATGTAGCACCTGTGCAGCTTCTAAAGCTTTTACCTTCAGACTCCGCTTTAATTAATAAACTGTAAATACTGTGTGACCAGAGGAGGATGGGTCTCTGCTTGTGAGCCTGGTTCTTCCTAAAGTTTCTTCCTCCAGTTGAAGGAGTTCGTGCCACCATTGCCTCTGGCTTGCTCACAGTGAATAAGTGTTGTGATTTCATGTTTTCATGTTTTTAAACTCCTGTAAAGCGCTATACAAATAAACTTGACTCATACAGACTGCACAGCAAGAAGTGTACAGCTGGATGAAATTGTGTTTCCAGGCTCCAATGTTCAAAAAAACCCACAAACACATTAGACAGCATGACAGACATAAAATAGAAGTATAGAGAAGAATAAACAGTAGGGATAAAAATATAGATGTATAGAAGTATTGTACAAATATATACAGTTGTACATTTTTACACTGGTGGTATTATTTCACATTTAACAGGAAGTGTGAACAGGATAGTAGTGAACATTTGTAAAGTGCTCAGTGCTAGCTTGAATTATTGCACAAACATTAGCGTTGAAGACAAATGAATAAAAATTATACTGTGTTTAGTCAGTGTGTTTGTGTGTGTGTGTGTGTGTGTGTGTGTAGCAGTCCTGATAGTCTGGTGTGTTGTATATTGTGGAGTGTGTGGTGTAGAACAGTCCTGAGGGTCCTGTGTGTTGTGGAGTGTGTTGTGTAGAACAGTCCAGAAAGGCCAGCGTGCTGTTGGAGTTTAATAGTCTGATGGCTTGTGGGACAAAGCTCTTGTTGAACCTGGTGGTCTTACACCGTGTGCAGTGTTTGCCAGAGGGCAGAAGACTTAACAGTCCATGGACAGGGTGGGTGGGGTCTCTGACTATTAGCTGATTTACAGTATAAATGCTTCTAAGTTGGTGTGGTGCATGAATTTGACACTTTTAACCCTTTGATGCACATCCTGGGTGAAAAGAAACTAAGATTATTTTCTAAATCTTTGCAATGAATTAATTTCATCATTCAAGCTTCCATTAATTCCTCAACTCACTTGTTTTGATCACTCCAAACCTGGAGGACAGAGATGAGGACACTGCAGAGACCCCTCTGGGTAAGTAAAGGAAATAAGAAGATATCATGATGAGGAGGTAGCTGGAGAAACTGCTGATATTAGGTTCATGTAAAAGCAGAGGAAAGATTATTGGAGAAAAGCTTGGTCGCTGATTATCTATTTATTATTATTTTATTATTCTACTTGAACAGATGTCCTAAAGAACGACTCACCCGAGGAGGAGCCTAAAAAGAACAGACAAAGGAGAAGAGGAACGAGAGGAAAGGGACAAAATACTGCAAAGTTATCCAAAACTGGATAGAGACAAACTGAAACTGATGGAGACAAACAACACCGGATTGAGACAAACACCTGATTTAGACAAACAACCCCGAATAGAGACAAACAACACTGAATAGAGACAAACACCTGATTGAGACAAACACCTGATTGAGACAAACAACACCTGATTGAGACAAACAACACCTGATGGAGACAAACAACACCTGAATAAGACAAACAACACCGAATAGAGACAAACAACACCGGATTGAGACAAACAACACCTGAATAAGACAAACAACACCGAATAGAGACAAACAACACCGGATTGAGACAAACAACACCTGATGGAGACAAACACCCGATGAAGACAAACACCCGATGAAGACAAACAACCGATGAAGACAAACAACCGATAAAGACAAACAACCGATGAAGACAAATACCACCAGATAGTGACAAACACAAAAAAACACAAAATGACCCACGCTCACACAGGGAAATCACACTCACAGACTGAAATCACACTCACAGAGTAAAATCACACTCACACAGAGAAATCACACTCACAGACTGAAATCACACTCACAGAGTGAAATCACACTCACACAGAGAAATCACACTCACAGAGTGAAATCACACTCACAGAGTAAAATCACACTCACACATAACTGCATGAAAAAAAAAGAATAAAATATTAAAATATTAATATTATAAAATATTAAAAATATCTTGCAGCGTCTTTGTTCTTCATTATTACTGTAAAACAGATACTTTACTGAATAACTGGATGAAAGATACACGGTGTGGGGTAAAGACCCCTAAAAGACAACCTATATCTAAGTAAATGTGTGTCTTGTACAATTGAAGCCCACTTGTGTTCCTAATAAGCCCACTTACAGTTTTATTTCAGGAGAAATGTGAATTTTAATAACTAATAAGCTCAGAAACAACAGAAAAAGGGTTTAAGAGGTTCTACAGTAAATCAGACTTTCAGGTGGAACAGCGGCGGTTAGAACAGCGAGGGCTCATGGAGTTCCAGCATGTGTTGTAGCAGTTAGCTCACACTGTAATGTTAGTGTACACTGTTGTAGCGGAGGGTCACACAGACCCCTACAGGAGCTTTTAGGACATCCAGTTCTAAATCCATAGGTGTTCATATGGAGCAGTTCCACCCTTTTGCAGCTAGAACAGCTTCCACACTTCTGGAACGGCTTTGGAAATTTCTGCCCGTTCATCCAGAAGGAGGTGTCGACTTGTCGGTAGGTGGGCAATAAGGACTGTGTAACAAGACCACTGCTCATAATTTACTGATCATTTCAGCATTATCCATAACTGAGTCTTACAAGGTTCCCGGTGAACTTCTAACTGATGTAGTTTCACCATCACTACACAATAAAAGTACTGAGATACACTACACAGTGTTCAGTACCTACACTATGAAGAATTATATTCTCCATTACTATTAATTATAGATACAGGTCTCCTCAGCACCACATCATACTGTACTGACTGGAGTCCTTCATGTGTTTGTTTCAATCAGCAGCTTTAAAAGGTTAATGAACATCTTCATATTTGGTGATGGACAAACTTGCACATCAGTCTACAAACAACACAACTGCTAAACTACTCCAGTGTTCAGTAGACCAGCCTGCTGACCTCCATAAGTTATTTATTGTGTTATTTATTATTTGGGTACAATTTAACATTAGTTTACTATATTAATAACAATAACACAGCTAAACAATATTAAATCTAAAATAGTTATTACTAATGAAGAAGAAGGTCTGAGATCTGAGACTGGTCACAATAAGCTCTGCTAGTTCTGGATTTTACTCTAAAATCTAAATCTCTTTTACTCTTTAATCTAAAGCACAAAGATTTACTGCCCATTAATTTAGCTCTCATTAGCTAGATTAAATAATGATCATGCAGTATTAAGAGAACATTAGATGTAATGAAACACTTTCATGTTGATTTCTGTAAATAAGAGGGTAAAAGAACACTGTGTCTGTTAGCTAGCAGACTAAGATTAGTTAGCTAGTCAGATAACTCTGTCTCTACATCAGTCCTGTAACAGTGGAGTCTGAATAAAACAGTCCTTCATCTACATCACAGTACCAGCCGTCTCGATGGCCTCCCGGTGAGGGAAGTTTGGACCTTTAATTAAATTGTGTATGTGTTAGTATATGAGTGGTTGTGTGTGTAGTAAATATGTGAAGGATACTTTTTTTGTTGCCCACCACCACCCCCCTCTTCGGAGGACCAATTAAGCTTTATTTTTAATTAATATAAGCAAAGTAAAGGTAAAAAGGGGGTATTTTTTTATTTTGTGTGAAGATGAATAGAAAGGAAAGAGAGATGCTGCATGTATGGGATGGTTGCTTGTATATTGGTTGTGTTAGTGGTGTATAGATGACCTGTGTGTGTATGTGTGTGTGCGCGTGTGTGCGCGTGTGTGCGCGTGTGTATGTGTGTGTGTGTATGTGTGCATGTGTGGGTGTATGTATGTGTGTGTGGGTGTGGGTGTGTGTGGGAATATTTGAGTAGAGGTGCTGAATGGTTGTGTTAGTGGTGTTTAGATGATCTGTGTGTGTGTGTGTGTGTGTGTTTTGTGTATGTGTGTGTGTGTGTGTGGGAACATTTCAGTAGAGGTGCTGGATGTATGGGATGGTTGCCGGTATGTTGGTTGTGTTAGTGGTGTATAGATGATCTGTGTGTGTGTACGGAAACCCTCGGGTAGAGGTGCTGGATGTGTGGGATGGTTACCGGTATATTGGTTGTGTTAGTGGTGTATAGATGATTTGTGTATGAGTGTGTATGTATGTGTGTGTGTGTGTGTGTGTGTGTGTGTGTGTGTAGGAATATTGGGGTAGAGGTGCTGGATGTATGGGCTGGTTGCTGGTATATTGATTGTGTTAGTGGTGTATAGATGATTTGTGTGTGTGTGCGCCTGTGTGTGTGTGTAGGTGTGTGTGTGTGTGTGTGTGTGTGTGCGCCTGTGTGTGTGTGTAGGTGTGTGTGTGTGTGTGTGTGTGCACCTGTGTGTGTGTGTGAGTGTGTATGTATGTGTGTGTGTGTATGTGTGTGTGTGTGTGTTGTGTGTGTTGTGTGTTTCCGGATACCACTTATACTTGGGCTTTGCCTTATAGCTGCTGCTAATGGGTCTATAAAAATTGAGAACAAAAGGGGAGAGAGTGGACATTCTTGCCTAGCACCTCTGTGCAAAGTAAAATTCTGTGATATTAGTCCGTTAGTATTGACTGTGGACCTGGGTGAAGAGTAGAGTGTTTTAATCCAGTCTATAAATGATTCTCCAAAACCTAGTTTGTGTAGTGTAGTGCATAAGAATTTCCAATTGACTTTATCAAAGGCCTTCTCTGCATCTTATGTAACTACTGAGATCTCTAGCTGATGGAGTGTTGTGTGATGTATCAAATTGAGTAGTCTGTGCATGTTGGTAATTGTGTGTCTTCCTTTAATAAAGATGGTCTGATCGGGATGTATGAGGTATGTAATGACTTTTTTCAATCTTGTAGCCAGGGCCTTACTTATGAGCTTTGTGTCTGTGTTGATGAGTGATAGTGGGCAGTAACTGGACGGTAAGGTGGGATCCTTGTTAGTTTTGAGATGAAGTGAGATTATTGCCATATTAATTTTGGTTGGTAATCTCTTATTGTGTTTTATTTCGGTGATAACTCTGAATGTTGGAGCCAGTAACGCCCAAAAGTGTTTATAAAACTCGGTGGGAAAGCCATCTGGACCGGGTGCTTTATTATTAGACATTTGACAGAGAGCGTTATGAAGTTCTTCTGTCATCAGTTTTTTTAATATGCTTTTTTGTTCTTTAGTTAATTTTGGTAGGTTTATGTTATTGAGAAAAGTGTAGATATCTACCAGGTCTGGTTCGAGTTCTGATGAGTATAGATTTTTATAGAATTTTCTAAAAATTTGATTAATTTCTTCTGGTGTTTGCCAGATTTTCCCAATATCATCTTTGATTGCTGGGATTGTTGTTTTTTCTTTGTTATGCTTTTCATTGTGTTCAAAATGTTGAATGTCCTTAGTCGCTGTATTAGAAATGTAGACTTTTTATTTATAAGTTCATAATATTGTGATTTGCATTCTCCTAGCTCATTCTTAGATTTGTGTGTGGCCGTATATGCTTGCAATTGTTAAGGGGGTGTTGTTGATGTTTATTATGATGTATCTTCCTTCTGAGTCTGATATTGTGGCGTTACGTGTGAGGCGGATGTTTTTATTTATTTATTAGAATAGATTCTCCTCTTTGTTTGGAGGTGTAGTGGGCTGAAAATATATGATTATAGTGTGGTGATTTTATTTTGTGGTGATTTGTTTCTGAGAGGTTTGTTTCTTGTAGTAAGCAGATATCTGCCTTTAGTGAAGCGAGATGGTGTAATACTTCGGTCGGTTTAGTCTGTGTTCCAATACCACGAATGTTTCAGGTTACAAACTGAAGTGAGGATATGTTATGAAGTAGAGATTAATAGTGTTTATCAATGATATAAGTGTGGATATGTTTGAAGCTGTTACCTGTTGTGTGCGGAGTGGTGTGCTGTGTATATGGGCAGAGATATATCTGGGGTATATGATGGTAATAAGACAGAGGTTGATAATGAGAAAGAATACAGGATGGAGTGGATAAAATGAGACAGGTAAAAGAAAGAAGAAAAAAAAGAAAAAAAACGAATTTGGCTTGGTGTGACATAGATGCTGACATAGTGAGACATTAGGTGCGTTGAATTATTCCTAAACAATTCCTAGTGATTTTTTTTTTTGGATTTTGTGTGTTTGTATGGATGGCTGCATTTGTGTGTATGCGGTGTGTGCATTTGTAAAGTAGGAAGGTGTGTGAACTGAGAAGGAATAAATATAAAAAAAAATACTGTGGTGACCAAGAGGTTACACATGAGCGTGTATGACAGAGCGCGCGAGCGATAGATAGATAGATAGATAGATAGATAGATAGATAGATAGATAGATAGATAGATTGAGTGTGTAATAAAATACCTAATACTTCAGGGTTACCGAGAGGTTACACATGATAATGCGTATGACATTGAGCGCACGCACGAGAGAGATCATAGCAAGCGCGAGAGAGAGAGAGAGAGAGAGAGAAAGAGACCACAGGAATTATATCTGAAATATTCTAGAAAAGCCACAGAGTTATATTGGATCCCTAAACAGCTTCCCATTAACATATAGCTTGTCCATGAAGATATCAGCTTTTCCCCTTCCTTAATGAGTTCCTCGCGTGGGAACTAGTCATTAATCCCGAGGTCTGTTCCCGGAGTTCCCTTCCTTTGCTCATAACAAACACTCTATGTTTATAATGTTCAACTTTCATGACGATGGGTCGCGGTCGCTTATAGGAATTATATAGGATTTATGTATGTGTAGGAATTACTCACAACATTTCAATTACACATACATACACAGCCAGTCTTATTCATTCCTTTTCTCAGAAGCCCACAAATGTTGGCATGTATGGAGTCCTTTTTCTTCTTTACAGTCTTTCCACTTTTCTGCTGATCATTTCACTGGAGGTCTCAGTGCCTGTGGTTGGGTTAATCCTAACAAAGTACCTGGACAATCACACAGAAAAGAAAAAACAGTCATAATCTACAGCATGTTCTTAAAATATTCACATTTGTACAACAGTTACAATACAGCACACCATCTGCTACCCTGTAGGCAGCATCTCTGACCACAGACGAAGGACTAGAGGATGGGGAGTCTGGTAAAGAAATGGATCTCTCCACATCTGCTGGTATAGCTGGGGCCTGAAACACACATAAATAAGGACTACATTCAAGGACACAATTTGAGATTCACTCTGAAAACAAAAAAACACTGTAAGCAGTTGTATCTTAACAATATAGATGCAAATCAAATGAACACTTACAGCAACTTGTAAAATCAGTGCATCCAACTTCTCTTTGAAGTGGAACATTAGCAGGAGAACAACACATGGGCCCAGTATGGTCAACCCAGAGGCATCAAACAGGACTGCTGTTTGTGCTGATTGTGTATGAGGTACTCCTAAAAAATTACTCCTTGGTATGTCTACAGGTGAGGAACTGCTGGTCTCTGACTGCAGTAAGACAATAATACAAACTTTTAATTTACCTACAAGTTAATTATCTTTCATGACAAAACTTTTAATCTCTTAAACAATTAGTTCCATTACCCTCAATGCTCAAAGCCTGAAGTAGTGTGCAGCAGTGTTCCTGCAGATCCTGCAGTTTCTACAGTGGAGACGGTCTAGTTTGTTGTGGCAAGCTTGGTAGTATTACACAGACTGGCTCTACAAACAGATGGTACGAGTGATAGAGAAATATTACTGATATATCATATACCTTCTTGATTCCAGCAAATTAGAGGAGGGGTGTGGTCAAAGTAGCTTATCACAGTGATGCTGGCAAACTAAACCCCAGAAGGAGAGGAATGTGGTCATTTGAACAGCTGCTGCAGTTTTAGACTCTACTTTTTAAACTGTTTTAAGATACAAGCATTACTAAACTAATATACTACACTGCTCTGACTGTTAGACAATCCTAGCGTAAAGCACTTATTCTCAGTTAACAGTTTGCTAGCCATGTTGGTTATATCTTATTAACTTGCATCTAATTTTGCTCTCAGGGGATGCTATCCGAAATAAGTAGAAGAAGAATTAGTATTTTCTTCGTTTCTATTTTCTTAAGATAACTTGGAAGCGGATGGTTTGGGTCGACATAAGCCAGCAACTGAGCTAAACTTTCTCTGTATCCACACTCCAGAGCTCGGCTCGCGGGTGTAAAATAATCCCAGTGACTGTTACACGCTCGCAGACAAAGCAGCTCACGCAGCAGCGTGCACTCAAACAGACTCATAGTTTAATATTAACTGCTGAGGTGCGAATAGCTGCCATTGGCCAGTTTCCTGGATGACCGTCAGGTTAACCAATTAGGCTCAAAGCAGCACGTGAAACAGCCAATAGCAACTCCTTCAGCATGGTCGTGTAGCAACCGTAGGAAGAGCTGATTTCTAAAAAGTGTGGATTGAGTTTTATTTATTCGCTGTTACATTTAATTGGCTGGCCAACTTGTGTTTCCACTGTAGTGAGTGAAATATAATGTTATAACTGTATAACCATTCCATTCCATTTATGACCTTAAAATGACCTGTACGTTTCTTTGGTCCTTCCTACTGCATTTAGTCTTGTGTTTATTCTCTTCTCTGTAGGTATTCCAGTCCACTTATACTGTGTCTAAACCAATATCTTGTTGTCTTTTTTCTAGGTATCAGCACAGGTACTTGTTTATGGCAGTGTTTGAGTGTTTTGAGTTACCGAGTCGGCGGCGGTTAAACCGACCGCTTCTCTCCAAGCAAGACGCGCAGTAAGTCACTGCTTACGTCACAGAGAACCGTATCACGTACCGAATCCGTATTGTATCCGGAACAAACCTGCTCAGTGAAGGAAACACAGGGAGTCGGAGGGTCCGAAATCGCCTACTTGTCTACTACTCAGTAGAGAAATCAGTGGACGAGCGTGGCTAGTATGTCCGAATACTCAGTAGACACGAAGTAGTAGGCGAATGAATTCAAAGCATATGAAAAAAAATGATGAAAAGTAGTACGTCGGCTGTGTGTACGCAGCTACAGCTAGTGAACTGCTGCTACAGAAGTTAGCACTACTTCTGAGGTAAACAATGACTAAATTCCCCCTTCTCAGAACTCCAGAGTATATATTCAGACAAAAAACGCAGGTCCGTGTCATAAACAGTATCTAAATCTGTAATCGGGGCTTTTAAATAAATTGCGAGACTTTTACGGTGGTGGTCTGATGTCTTGCGTCAAAGGACATTGGTAAAATGGCGGACATAATGCGTCCATGATTGTGTGGCTCAGCACTGTGACAGTAGCGAATCCGAGCATCCTCTGTGTGCATGTTATTGTTCAAGGAGAAGTCCACCGATTTGTCAAAATCTCTTTTTCATTGAATCGTTCAAATGCAAACAAGCTCCTCCAAAGCGGCTGTGATGTGAGAGCAACTGCACTGATACTCACTGACTCAGATTTCTCTACTGTGGTGGTTACAGAAACCAGGATGTCTGGAACACTAACATAGAGATTTAATTTCCTGCTCAATACCAGCAATACGGGAAGACACAGAGGTCTGATAGGTGTAATGCAAAGCTGATGCCCTGAGGCTAAGAGCACGAAGCAGCAAGGTAGTTTAAGACCACACCAAACACAAGCAGCGGTTCAGGCCTGCAGCACAAATACAGAGAGAACAGAAATAAAATAAAGAGATACTTGTCCTGTTAGTGTCCTCAAACTCCATCTGTAAGAGCTCCAGAGTTTGGTCTGATATCATAAAAGGGTGTGGATCCACAGTAGGAGTGTAATCTTATACTACACTGTTCTAATTGCACACTACCGTCTTACTAAGCTTCCTGATTGGTCAAGTGCCAACAGTCCCCACAGGTGAGTAAACTGAAACCAAACAACATGCTGAAGACATAACCAACGCAACCAAAGCTATCAATGTTACAGATAACCGGGCACGTTTACCTGAATGCTGGAGCGCGCTAGGCTCAGGCAAGGACGTTTGAATGGAGGCCAGTGACGACAAACACTAAATTAAAAAAAATATTGAAATAAAGCCGGTGAACACCAACGACCATGTGTGCCTCAAACACACACATACCTCAGAGAAGAGCAGTGACCCGGAAGGGGAGGGGCAAACCAAAGGCAGAGATCATGGAGCAAAAACCCTTTTATAGGGGCACTGCGTCACTCAAATAAAATGCCCAGCACATTAGGAAGCGGCAAAATTAAACTACTACAACTACTACTACTACTAATAATAATAAAGATAATCTGCCACAATACCAACTACTAGTAATGCCAGTCACTCGGGCTGTTTCTGGTTCTGCTTATCTCTGTTTACACACTGTCTCTGGTTCTCTGTGCATTAAGAGAGAACCATGTCTGTAAGTAGTATTAATTCAGGATCTGAAGAAGTACAGAGTAAGGAGTGTCATAACTGGGGAGTACAACCAGAGGGAGAGTGATCATTACACTGTGGGAGGTACTGAAATGTGTAAAGCAGTAACCTACTGACAACTAACAAACTCAATAAGAAGTGAGCAGCGCTACACTCTAGACTCTAGACCTCAGATACTGGATGAAGAGTGACTTTCACTCAGAACACTGAAATCTCACTATTTGCTTCAAACCTGTGATCACACATTCCACTGAGTTCACACTAAACTGGAGAGTGTGACTGTAGAACCTCCAGCAGTTCTCTGCAAACTGTAGTTCATACTTTCATATCATCTCAACTAAACTACTGTAGTTTACTTCTGGTACCCTATACAGAAACAGCCCCTCCTCAGTATCTGCACATCTCAGCTGCTGGACTGTTTCACTCTAAACACTCAGATCTCAGCTGGTCTGTTTCAGTCACTCTGGATTAAGGAGGACGCTTCTGTGTGATCATCATGCCGTCTCACTGTAAACCAGCCAATTAGAGCAGAGCTCATCTGATTATTACACTGCTGCAGTATCAGACTCTCTACTGCTGTGTTCTGCAGCCCAGATAACCCAGCTCCACTGGACAGGAACCTGTGTAGATGTAGCAGCTCAGCTCAGGCTACTCAAAATCTACAGATTCTGTGACTACAATAACAAACTCCTGAAAGCTTCAGAGCAGAAGAAGAAGATTCTAAGAACATACTGCATACTCCTCAGTGAACATTGATCTGTCCTGAATCGGTCTCTGTGATGTAACACTGAGCTGTGAACTCTACTATGACTCTCAGTTCCACTAATGGTCTCCACAAACCTCAAGCTCTAAACCTCTGCTCTCTACAGGTGTGACTCTAATAAGATGGGAGGAGCTCTGAAACACTAGAGGGCAGCAGTGATGTGGTGATGATGAAAGCAGAGCTGAGAATCTGCTCAGAGGCTGAACTCCTGTTTAGTTCAGTTGAGATAAGAACCGATAGGAAGAGTTTAAGAGTAAAACTACGACTCTGTTACACTATCTACAAAGTTACTGACGACAACTGAAGAACATGCAGCAGTTCTGACCTGCAAGTTCAGCACTGCTGATCAGTTACCGTATCTCTTCTAATACAAACAGCAGTGGAACGGATCTCCTCAGTCTGATCTGATGAACTGAACCTTTGGACCAGGACACACTGACCTGGAGCTTAAAAAGAGACTAATCTAGACTCCAAACCCAGTTTAGTTCCACTGACCATCCAGAAGCTGCATGTGCTGTGAACTACTGTGCTCTGGCGTCAACTGTGGTCTCAACAACTTCACTCCTCATACAGGAAGGTCAGGTGAAGGTCAGTCAGTGTGTGGGCTGCAGTACTTCTACAGTGGCCAGTTTCAGAAAAAAATCATTATTTAATAAAACACAAGTTGTACGTCTTAGTCAACTCCTAGCTAAACAGGTTCTGTGTTTTCTTCTATTAGAATAACACGACAGCTATTTATTAAACTTAATAGTGATTAATATGTTCAATTAATGATTAGAACCTGTTACGCTGGTGCTTAAAAGCTTGTTTAGAATGTTCTATATTTCTACATAAATATGATCTAAAACATCATCAGACTTTCACACAAGTACTTAAAGTAGATAAACAGAACCCAGTTAAACAAACGTGACAGATATTTATTTACTTCCTGAAGAAAATGAGCCAGTATTTTATATCTGTGAGGGTAAAAGTATGTGAACTGTACTATACTCAGATTGTTTACATGTTTGTTTGTTCAACTAAACTTTAGTTCAGTTCCACAAACCAGCTTGGAAAAGTTTAACAAGTTGAAAGTAACTTTCTTCTTCACTTCTATATTGAGATGAAAGAATAAACAAAGATGTCAGAGATGCTGGACATGTTAGTATTTAGACGTTTAATGATGACCACATCCAGGATGTGAGTCTCCAGACAGGAGAACTTTATCAGAACTTGTAGATACAGTATGATAATAATCAAAATATATTAATGAATATATCATTAATATATTACAAATAATAACACACTAATAATAATAATCACTACTTACTGACATACAGAAATTCAGATGAGGAACCAAAACAGTTTATCCTGAGAGGATTCTGTGGATCAGATGACCCTTTGATGTGATGTTTCCTGTTTTTACCAGTTCAAACAGGTTTATGTGGAAGTGAAAGCCAGTGCAGCGCCGGTTGTGTGAAGATCACAAACAGAGAGAGAAGAACACGGTTCTAGGTACGTACCAAAGATGAGCTAACAGAACTAATGGTTAAAGATATTTCAGGCACAGAGAGAGCAGAACATCACTGTGAAGCTCAGAGACTGAACTAGATAACAGAGAACAGTGTTTAGATGAAGGTGACACGTAGACTTCACTACTTCTGTATGTGTGTTCACAGGATCAGGTAGAACCTGAAGGAGAACCATGACCTCCAAGATGAGCTTCTCGGAGGAACCAGACTCACAGAAAGCTGAGAGGTGAGAGAAATATGTGATCTGGTATAAAGACTGTATGTTCTCATCTACACCAACATGCAGGAACGTCTGTAGATCATGTCTGTTGGTTGTGTTCTAGACTGTATCAGGGTAAAAGATCTGACCCACCTGAACCCAGCTGTGTGTCCATGAAGAGTAACCACTCAATGGGTCCTCCAATAACCTTCAGAGAGGATAAGAGTTCTACTAATCTCAGGTAAGGATGATGTGACACTGAAAAACGTGTTTAGCTACAAAACAGCCGTAACATTATCAGAACTTCACCAGATGTTTGAGTACTGACTGTTTCTGTGGTGACAGTTTTCGTTCATTTTCAGCAAAACTTAAAAACACCAGCCAGTACACGACCAGCACACACAGTTTTGATCAGTTACACAGTGGGACAGTGGGACAGTTCTTCAGACTTGATCTTCAGACTTTAGAACAACTGGACTACTAACATTTCAGTACTCGTCTTAGTGCTAATCAATAGAGCTACTGCAGAAGTGATATAAACATTACTCTAATGTATCTCAGACATTAAACATGTACCTGTAGTGTGAAATATAAAGTCTTGTTCATGATGTTTATATGTAAAGACTGTTTGAAGTCTGTATTTACTGGTTAAAGATATAAAAATCTGGTAAATATGATGCAGAAATCTGAGCTGGAGAATAGGCACTGTCATATATCTAACGACTATGGTGGAGCTTGTTTCTTTAAAGAAACACAGCAGTGATCAGAAAAGTTCTTCATTTGTTGTTCTTCATGTTGGACGCTTGTTTTGATGTGTCACTCATAAAAACCCAGTATAAACACAAAACTACTGGAAATGAGAGAGCAGCTCTACTTCAGAAGGGAAATGTGTCAGAACTCGGAGTACAAGTAGTTACATTTACTTCAGAACAATAACATCTAACTGCTCATTGTATGACCATGAAAGACAAAGATGCAGTCTCACTTCCTTCTCTTCACTGCAGCAGTGTGGATAAATAAGACTCTGCCTACAGACTAAAATTGATTTGGTCCTTCCTCAAAGGCAGATTACTGCATTATACTGTATACTGCATGGTTCTCTCCACAGTGCTACAGTGTACAGTGTCTGTGTGCCGTGTAAACAGGACAGTACATGATTAGTAAAATACAGTCACAGCTCAGATCAGTTCGGTTAGAATCTGAGCTGAACTAAATGAGTTGAGGTAACGTATGAGTGGTTTAGGAAAAGTCCCTCACTTACAGTCCTCCCTGAGTATCTCAGTTAGGTGAGTTAGAGCAGTGCTGTGAATCTACAGAACATGGAGTGAGAAAGATACTTAGAAAGTTTTAGATGGTGTTGTAACATTAATAATATATGTAATATATCATACACAGAGAATAAACCTGATCTTTATTTGATACACTGCTATGTATAGGTTGTTTTTAACACTCTACTGATAATCTTCTGTTTTCTGATAGTGTCCAGAAGGAGGTCTCAGATATTACTAGGAGACACATGGAGACTATTTTCAAGGTGTGTGTTTCTCTAAAACCTACAAACACTTCAGTTTATCTTGTTTATATGTTTCTAATGTCACATGTCTAATGTTTGTAGGAAAACACATGTAGGAAATATGAACAGCAAATAGTTTCTGGAAATAAACTGTTAATGATGTACTATATCATGTCCTAATTAAAAAACACTAATTGTGTGCACAATTATTAGGCAACTGAGCTTTTTGACCATGTCATTTTCATGCATATTTTCCAATTCCAAGCTGGACAAACTTGAAGGCTTATTATCAGGTAATTCGTACTTGTGTAATGAGCGAGTGTGGCTAACAGATATCAACAATCTATATCAAGGTGTGCATAATTATTAGGTAGCTACTTTTCCTCCTGCAAAATGGACCAAAAAATACATCTAACTGACTCTGAAAAGTCAAAAATTATCTTTCAGAGGGATGCAGCACTCTTGAAATTATTAAGATATTAGAACCATCAGACGTTTTAATAGTCGAAAGGTTCGCAAAGCATGTGTTAAGAAAAAGACGCAAATTAATTGCCAAAGATTTGAGAAGAATTAAACATGAAGTCACTAGAAGCCTATTATCCTCGAGTGCTGTCATATTCCAGAACTGTAACCTACCTGGAGAGCCCAGGAGTGCAAACGGTACAAATCTAGTGTTACCGATCCTGCAGTACCAATCCATTGTAATTGGCACAGAGCTCAATTTTGATACCAGGTGGAGGTGGGCTACAGCTATGGGCTGGTATTATTAAAGATGAGCTTGCTGGACCTTTTCAGGTTAAAGATGGACTTAACAAAATCACAAACCTACTGCCAATTTTTAGAAGATAAAAAGTAAAGTAAAGGGTTAGGGTTAGACCAGTAAAGGTCTAAAGACAAAAGAATAATGACATGGCCCCCTTCCTTACCTGGCCTAACCCTATTAAGAACTTCTTAAACTGGAGATTTATATTGAAAGAAAACAGTTCACCTCTCTGTTCAGGGTCTGGGAAGCTGTGTGTTACCTTATCAACAGATTAAGAAACTGACAGACTCTATGAATAAAAGGCTTATAATTGTTATTGAAAGAAAGCTATATTGGTCACTGATTTTTTTAAATGTTATTTGTAAATTTTGTTTATTTATTATTCTTACTTTATCACATGAAAATAAACAAGTGAGATGTGAAAATTGTTTATTTATTGCATAATAATTCTGTACACTATTAGCTGGCCAACAATTCTGCACACACAGATATTATCCTAAGAAAGCCAAAACCTTACTTTTACTTTGTTAAATATTTAACTTTGAAGTTTATAACATAGTTTACTGAAAGCACAATAGCTTTACAACAATAAAATCAATTCCTAAAAAATACAACTTGCCTAATATTTGTGCACACAGTGTAAACACAATAATATTATATTACAGACCCCCTCATGCTGATAAAGGACACTGTATGTGATACTTTTCATCCTTAAGCAGGATCTGGAACACAAAGTCATCTCTCTGGTGAAGAATCAGCTGAAGAGGTTTGTGAAGCTGCTAAGTGTGGATTACACAGCATGCTCTGAGAGAGAGGCAGAGGATGAGGAGGATCAGGGTATCAGAGAGGGGGCGCTAAAGATCACACTGACCGTCCTGAAGAACATGGACCAGACTGACCTCGCTAACACACTCCAGAGCAGTAAGATATCAGGATCATGTGATCAATTATCATATGAACAAATATAAATAGTTTTAAAGATCACAATAATGTAATATTGACAATCATCATCATAGAACTACTAGATTCTTGTGTATTGTCACTAAAATGTCTTAAGGTTTTGTAGCGATGCAGAAACTGTAATTGAAATACATTTTTTGTGTTGTTTTTGTTATTGTTTCTCTGTTTTTATCAGAACTGGCTCCTTCTAGTCATCAAACACTGAAATCAACACTGAAGAAAAAATGTCAGAAAGTTAATGAAGGAATCTCACAGCATGGAACCGCAACCCTTCTGAATGAGATCTACACAGAGCTCTACGTTACTGAGGGAGGAAGTGGAGAGGTCAATAACGAACATGAGGTCAGACTGATTGAGACAGTGTCCAGGAGACCAGCAACACAGGAGAAACCCATCAAATGTAATGACCTGTTTAAAGACAAACCCATCAGAACTGCACTGACTAAAGGAGTTGCTGGAATTGGAAAAACAGTCTCTGTGCAGAAGTTTATTCTGGACTGGACTGAAGGAAAAGCTAATCAGGACGTCCTCTTCATATTTCCACTTCCTTTTAGAGAGCTGAATCTGATGAAGGAGAAGAAGTTCAGTCTGGTGGAGCTTCTTCATCAGTTTTTCAAAGACACTAGAGAATTAAAACCAAGAGACTATGATCTCTACAAAGTCCTGTTCATCTTTGATGGTCTGGATGAGTGTCGACTACCTCTAGACTTCCAGAATAATGAGAGCTTATTTGATGTAACAGAGTCAGCTTCAATAGATGTTCTGCTGACAAACCTCATCAAGGGGAATCTGCTTCCCTCCGCTCTCCTCTGGATAACTACTCGGCCAGCAGCAGCCGGTCAGATCCCTTCTGAGTGTGTTGACCAGGTAACAGAAATACGAGGTTTCAGTGACCCTCAGAAAGAGGAGTACTTCAGGAAGAGAATCTGTGACCAGAGCCAGGCCAATAAAATCATCTCACACATGAAGTCCTCAAGAAGCCTCTACATCATGTGCCACATCCCGGTCTTCTGTTGGATTGCAGCCACTGTTCTAGAGAGACTGCTGGGTGAAGCAGAGAGTGGAAAGATCCCTAAGACTCTCACTCAAATGTTCACACACTTCCTGATATTTCAGATCAAACACAAAGACCAGAAGTACCAGAGAAACCCTGATCCTCAGCATACTGGAAAGAGTATTCTGGCACTGGGAAAACTGGCTTTCCAACAGCTGGAGAAAGGCAATCTGATCTTCTATGAGGAGGACCTGAGAAAGTGTGGCATTGATGTCAGAGAAGTGTCAGTGTACTCAGGAGTTTGTACTCAAATCTTCAGAGAGGAGTTTGGGCTGCACCTGGGGAAGGTGTTCAGCTTTGTACACCTGAGTGTTCAGGAGTTTCTGGCTGCTTTATATGCATTTATTTCCTTCATCTCAGACAACAGAAATGTTCTGCTAACAGGATTTTCTGGTTTCTTCAGAAGGTCAACAATGTTTCACTTCCTCAGGTCTGCAGTGAGGAAGGCCTTACAGAGTGAGAATGGACACCTGGACCTTTTCCTCCGCTTCCTTCTGGGTCTCTCATGGGAGTCCAATCAGACTCTATTACGAGGCCTACTGACCCAGACAGGAAGCAGCTTTCACAGCAAAGAGGAAACAGTCCAGTACATAAAGGAGAAGATCAGGAAAAATCCCTCTCCAGAAAAATCCATCAACCTGTTCCACTGTCTGAATGAACTAAATGATCATTCTCTAGTACAGGAAGTCCAAGCATACCTGAACAGCGGAGTTTCTAAAACTCTCAGTGGAGCTAAACTCTCTCCTGCTCAGTGGTCAGCTGTGGCATTTGTGATGCTGAACTCAGAAGAAGAGCTGGATTTTTTTGACCTGAGGAAATTTGACCCCTCAGAGGAATGTCTTCTGAGGCTGCTGCCAGTGATCAAAGCATCCAGAAAAGCTGTGTGAGTATTTTTATTTTAACTTGTTGTGCAGCACATTATATGGTGATGCAGTGGGTAGTGCTGTTGCATCAAAGTAAGAAGGGCCAGTGTTCAATTCCCAAGTCTGTGTGGAGTTTTCACTTTCTACCATGTCTGTGTGGGTTTAGTCCAGGTGCTTTGGGTTTCTCCCACAAGCTAAAGACATATAACCTGCTAAAGAGGACATACTAACTTGCCCTTGTGTGTGTGTATCGGTGTTTCGGTGTGTTTGCCTGTGATGTACTGGCTGCCTGTCCAGTTGTCCGGGGTGTTTATTGGCTTCCTCCCAATGAGGATTGGCCCCAGCAGACCCCTCCCCCAACTACCCAGAAGGATAAGCGGCTCGGAGCATTGTTTTTTTATGTAAATAAGGATGTTTTATAATGTAATTATGATCTTTACTTTTAGATTTATTGATTACTCGCTTATAATACGATATCTTATTAATGTTATGTAATACAATCTTGTTTATGTAAATAAAACCAGAATGCAATGTTGTGCAAATCAATTGAACCCTACATTTAATTATAAATAGTACAATGACAATATATACAATTTTGTTATGTATTTTATCATGTGCTCATAGCATTTCACTTTCAAAACTACAGTAGCCCTAGTTAACAATATTGCAGATGGTGATAACAAGGTGCATCATAAGAAGTTGAACTTTATTAACTTTTGTAAAATGTATTGCAATTAAATGTGGAAATTTAATGAATTGTACATTACTGCATTTTGCACAGTGTCCCAGACTTTTTTGAAAACAAGCTTGTAATAATAGAGCCATTTCTTCTTCTGATGAAATTTGCCTTTTTAAATCATGAATATAGTTTTCATACGAATTGTGTACATTTGAATACTGTGGCCGGCAGCTGTCTCACCATTCCAGCTACTTCAGCCACATCAGCACCCGCTGTTTTGCCTGTGGCATTTGCTCCCTTACGGAGAACCTCCTCACATCCCGCCTAGCCACCGCTAACCCTTCCCTGCCCAGCCCCAAACAAGCGCCCCACCACTTCCTTACGAAACTAACAAATGCTTCGAGGTTTGGGACCGTGAGTCATGGACAGAGATTCTAGCGGCCTTCCTAACAGGCAAGGCCCAGCTGGCCTACTATTCCCTGCCGCTAGAGCGTGCCCTGGAGTATGACCAGCTGAAAAAAGAAATCCTGGCACGAGTGGGCCTCAGTCTTTGAATACCACCGCTGGACCTACCAGCCTGGCCAGACAGCTCCACAGCGGATGCTGCAGCTACTGCGAAGGACTTGGCTGTGGCCCAAGGTCCGGAGCGCCGAAGAGGTCAGGGAGAGATGGGGTGCACAGAAGCTCCCAGGTCGAAGGCTTCCATCACGTTCTTTATGTGGACGGCCACCGTCCGTGCATTCATGGACTCTGGGAGCACCATCACCCTGCTCCGTCCAGCCAAATTTCCCGGACCTCTCAGCCTGGTTCCGGACCTCCCCAGGCCGCTGCTGGTAGGGTGGGACCTCCCCAGCCCACCACCACCCTCTGGGTGGGCATCTGGCATATGAAAACATCCTGTCCCGCATCGTTCCCCACTTCTACTGGCCCTCCATTCATGCACAATTTAAAAACGCACCTCGGCCAAGAAGCCACCACCGGTGCCCGGGGCCACGAACACAACCTTGTGATGGTGGACTACGCCACTTGGTACCTGGAGGCAGTCCCCCTCCGGAAAGGGGGAGGAGCTGGGCGATTGCCAATCTCAGGCCTTGACAGGGTGACTTCCTTTGAATACTTTACTCTTGTTGGCTCCGGGGGCTTCTTAATGTATTGAGGGAGGCGTGGGAGCAGCAGCCATCCTCGTACCAGTCCTTCATTTAGTATGTGGTATGTATTTAGTACATGGAAGAAGCTCAACGAGCCCAGCAACGCATCTACATCCACCCTGCCCAGCCCAGAGAGTTCCAGCCGGGGGACCGGGTTCTGGTCTTGGTCCCCACGACCACCTGTAAGTTTCTGGCCACCTGGCAGGGTCCCTATACCGTCAGGGAAAGGGTGGGTCCCATGAATTACCGCCTTGACCAACCTGGCCGGAAGAAAACCCAGCAGGTCTACCACATTAACCTGCTCAAAAAGTGGACCAAGCCAACCCCCTTGGTCTCGGGTTTTGCCTCCTTCGAGGTTCTGGTCTTGGCAGAAATTCAATGAGATGAGGAGCTCAGACCTGCCCAGCGCCAGGAGATGTATTCTCTGCCACCAATGCCAGAGCCTATGGTCCAGCCCCATCATCCTGGTTCCCAAACCAGACGGTTCCTGGAGGTTCTGCAACGACTTAAGGAAGTTAAATGAAGTCTCTCACTACGACTCCTACCCTCTTCCCTGAGTCGATGACCTTATCAAGGACCTCAACAAGGGATATTGGCAGGTGGCCCTTACCCTTTAGGCTTGTCCAAAGTCTTCACCACACCTGCAGGCCACTGGCATTATGGGTTCATCTCATGGATGTGGTCCTAAGGCCGCTTCAAGTTTTCAGTTTTTAGGTTAATAAATAATGAGTTATTAATTGTGATAGTTACTAAAATTGGAAACATTTTACCAAATTCTGATGCTGAAATTTATAAAGTAAATAGTTAATAATTAAAATGGTAGCATTGATTAAGGCTGACTAGAGATATAATTACATTTCACAACCTATTTCATTATGACTTATATTGTGAAAGCTACTTTGAAGGTGATGAAGATGTAAACAGTTACAAGTACCTGTGTATTTATTTATACAGGCAAAGGTGGATATGAAGAGCTATTCATCCTATACTCTGTCATTTGAATGTAATATGTACTGTATTTACTCTGACTGACTTTACAGACTAATTGGCTGTAATCTTACTTCAACATCTTGTGAAAAACTATCATCAGCTCTACAATCAGTAAACTGCTCCCTAATTTATCTGGACCTCAGTAACAATGACCTGCTGGACTCAGGAGTGGAGCTGCTATCTGCTGGACTAAAGGACTCACACTGTAAACTGGAGATACTGAAGTGAGCAGGTTATGTCATTTAATTTTCAGGTTCTTTAAATTAGATATTTAATCTTTTGTTTAAAGTTTGATTATATACTCATAATATTTATGATCATATCCACTTAATACATTACTGATTTTCAGGAATAAGTACTCATATTCAGGGGTGTCTTTTGATGAAACTTGCCATTTTTAATGATTCTATCAAATTCTAATGAAGATACATCTTCATGTTTTACTTGCTACAAATAATTACTTAATAAATATGCCTGTGAATGTACATTAAAAATCTATATAGGTTTTATAATGTTGGTTATTATCCTAAAATAACATGCTGTTCTGCTGTGATTATGTGGTATTAGTATTGTAACAGTTTAATATAAATATCCAACTACAAGTTTAATGACAGTGAAACAAATGTCAAGTCATGTCAAGTTAAATTTATTTGTATAGCGCTTTTTACAATGATGTTGTCACAAAGCAGCATCACAGGAATTTTAAAAGCATGAAAAACATGAAGTCACAGCTCTTTGTCCCTTGTGAGCAAGCCAGAGGCAACAGTGGCAAGGAAAAACTCCCTCAACTGGAGGAAGAAACCTTGGGAGGAACCAGACTCACAAGGGGAGACCCATCCTCCTCTGGTCGAACAGTATTTACAGTTTATTAAACTAAAGCTGAGTCTGAAGGTAAAAGCTTTAGAAGCTAGGATTAGGGTTAGGGTTAGTGATACAGTGATGCAGTCAAAGATGGAGCAAATGGCACCAATGGAGAGGAGAACTGTTTGGTGCCAGGTGACGGGGGGGCCCTGGTGGCCAGTCCTTTACAGCATTCGGCGGGACAGGTGGGCGGTTATTTTCTTCAGAAAGAGAAAAGAAAGAGTTAGTTCTGGTTTACGTTAGTACAGAGACAGAGGTTGGCGCTTGTTAAGCGTTACTACTGTACTTTAGGCCCTTCTACCTTTAGAGAGTTCCACGTCCTAAGTCAATAAACAGGAGAAGAAGAACTAACGGGTGAAACGAGGAATGCGCCACTAGACTGAGCAGGACACCTTGCTTGGCCTGTGTTATTCACCCATCCGTTCTCCCTCATGCTAACACGGTTAGGAGAACGAAGGGGTGTGGAATAAATTAATCAATTTAGAGATACTCGCAGGAACTAAGTAGGTCAAGAAACAGGAGAAGAAGAACTAACGGGTGAAACGAGGAGTGTGCCACTAGACTTAGCATGACACCCTCAAGACCTAGCTTGGCTTTTGTTATTCACCCATCTGATCTCCCTCACGCTAACACAGTTGGGGTAACGACAGGGTGTACAAAGGATATGGAGCATTTAGAGTGCAGCTGGTGACTCTGACAGATCAGATTATAAACAAAATTAACTAAAAGAAGAGAAGCTGCACACGTGCTACATCTGGATGATACAGTAATGCAATCGAGGTGCAGCAGATGACTAACATCCATAAAGATGACATAGATGAAAAGGTTACAAGGTAACAAGGGGGTACTGATGGTCAGTCCTCCAACAGTATTTGGCAGGACAGGTGGACGGTTATTACCTCAGAAAGAAAGAGAAAGGAAAAGAAAAGAAAAACAAGGTTAGTTCTGGTTTGGAGTAATATAGTGGATGAGAAGCATAGCTCAGTCACCAAAAGCTAAACTGAACGAGTACGTTTTAAGTCTGGACGTAAAGCTTGAGACTGTGTCAGAGTCCCGAACATTAACTGAGAGATTATTCCACAGTTTGGGGGCTTTTTAGGAAAAATCTCTTAATAGACTATTTTCTTAAAAGTTGGCTCAAAGTGGCTTTACAGAAAAGCAGTTTATGAAAAGAACAAAACAATAGGAAAGTATATAAAGAAAAATAACATTTAAACATAGGAAAGGGGAGAATTCGGCAAGGGGAAATTCCCTTAGAAGATTTTAGCACTCTCTGCTTTGTGCCCAAGTAATTTGTGCCCTCTTTTTCTTTGGGCTTGGAAGGATAAAATTATTGGTAATCCAGCCTTTGATATTTGTAACATATTCTTCTAGTTTATTTAGATTTGAAACTTCATTTGTTTTAGCAGATATGTAGAGCTGCATGTCATCAGCATAGCAGTGAAATCTAATGCCAAAACTATGGATTATGTTGCCAAGAGGCTGCATATATAGAGAGAAAAGCAGTGGTCCAAGCCATATACTTGGGGGACACCATATTTTACTACTGTAAAATCAGAATGCTTATTTTAATACTGACAAATTGATAGCAGTCAGTGAGGTAGGATCTGCATCATGACAGAGCCTGTCCTTTAATACCAACCAGATTTTCCAGCCTATCAAGGAGGATCCTGTGGTTGATGGTATCAAAATTTGCGCTGAAGAACTAGCATGAAAATATAGTCACCATTAAGAGATACACGGAGACCAGTTACAACTCTAGTCACTGATGTTCCAGTACTGTGAAAGGGTCTAAAGCCAGACTACAACATCTTATGAAGGGAGTTGTCTTGTAAGCATGAGCACGGTTGTTGTGACACCACTTTTTCCTAATATCTTTGTAATAGATTGATAGATTGAGATTGGCAATAGTTGGCGAGTTCATTGGGATCAAGATCAAGCAATTTGATTACGGGTTTAATAACATGAATAATAAATTAGATATATAAGCAAGACTGAATGACAAATTTATAACAGAAAGCAGAGGTTTTAACAAAACAGGGTAATTTTCTAGGTACTCAATTTTTGGCGCACAGCAACTGGCTCGTCCCATTTGAGGCTCGAACCACCGACCTTTTAGAAAGGTACCTGTCACTCTCCCACTGCATCACTAGATGTGAAATAAGAAATGGCAGGAAAGGCAAACAAATAAGCGCTGAAACAGAGTAAAATTTTAAATGTTTAGTTTAAGGGAAACAAACATATGGCCTCCTCTTGAGTTACAAAAGGACGACACTCTAGGGTTTAGGTCTTAACCTTTTTAATTTTTATTTAAATTTTTTTTTATTTGGTGTTTTTTAATTAACTTTTCCTTTTATTTCGAACTGCTCCCTTCTTTTGCCATTTGAGCATATTTTTCTCTTTTTTTCCCCTGTTTTTGCTTTCTTTTCTTTTCATAGCCCCCACATGAAAGATACCATACCGGTCACCCCTCAGCCAAAGGTGTGACAAGGAACTGTTGTTTGTCCCTAGTTTTAATAGGGATCTGACAGGTGTGGTGAGTTGTGCAATCATTAGCCCAAGGGCTTTTGGGACATAGAGTTCCCATGGCCAATGCTGTCTCTCCACTGGCACGAGGTGCACAGCTCGAGCCTGGCAGAACTTCTTGATGACCTGTTGTGGTCAGCCACACATTTCCTGGCCTTGGTTGTGGTCAGGCAATTCTGCACAAATTGTTCGGCAGCCAGGACCCCAACCTCACACTCCTCTTCAGCAAACATGGGTGGAGGGAACCCAAACTGGCATTTGAAGGGTGACATGCCCAAGGATGAATGTTGGAGTTTCTCACCAAGGTATAAAATCCACCAAAATAGAGGAGCTCAGTCTTGATTGACCCTTTCAGTCTGATCATTGCACTCTGGATGGAAGCCAAAAGAGATACTCACAGAGGCTCACATGAGCTGGCAGAAGGCATTCCAGAAGCGGCTAGTGAACTGGGGCCCCTGGTCAGACACCAGATTGCTTGGCATCCCCTGCGCCCTAACCACATGCAGCAGGCAGGCAGTAGATGGAGAAGGCCCTGGGGCTGCGACCTGGGTGCCTTGCAGCGCGCACAGGTCTTGTAAGACATGATAAAGGCACGGATGTCTTGCTCCATACTGGGCCAATGGAATCATATGCTCTTACAGGGACAAACGGTGCAAATAAAAGGCACAAGGAATAAAAGTGTAACTTCTTGGCTGTAGTCCCAGGGGACCTCCGGCGTGACTATGGGGGACACTGCGCCTGGTGGGGGCATGAGGTCATCTATACAATGACCACTGATAAAATCATTGCTGCTGTATACTGTTTGAACACCGTATTCAAACTGCTGAGAATTGCCAGTTAGTTTAGATACAGTGGTGAACAATACCTTAGGATTGTTTTTGTTTTTCTCAATTAGTGCAGTGAAATAGGAAGCTTTAAAAACATTTAGGTGTGCTTATATACAATGATGCTATTATAATGATGCTAGAAAACAGTCTAATTTTGATGTTTGCCATTTACGTTCCAGACTATGAGCCGTTTGTTTCAGTGTACATGTAAGGTTGTTGTATCATGGAATTTTTTCTTCTCGCTTTTTCTTTCTGAGTCAGGGCGACAATATCGAGAAATGTGGATTGTGTGGATTTGCAGGATTTCAGTGTTTCTTTTAACAGAAAGAAATATTTAGACATTTAAGAATATTTAAACATATTATAATCCAAAATTTTGAGTGTAGCCCATGGCATCTAGAAGTGCCTTAAAGGCTATGTTTAGAGGGTCTTGGGTATTCTTAAAATGAATGTTAAAATCTCCCACTATGAGAAATATACATATATACCGAGTGAGTGAAATTCTGCAACTTCCTTAAGAAACTCAGAGTAAGGACCTGGGGGATGATAATGTAATGAAGTAGATTATTCTAGAAATATATTAGTTATTAGTGCTATATAATACCATTTATTACATTTAAGTGGCCAGGAGCAGGTTTTCAAACAGTTTCATGCTGTTATTACTAAATGGTATCTAAACACTGAAAATCGTAATGATATTGGAGCTATAAATGCAAATGTATTTTTTCCTCCTCAAAATAATGTGGGCACTTGCAATGACAATTTAACAAATTACAGCTTTATAATAGAATGTTTTGTGCAAGCAGTGTGGTATCAGTTGAGAGCTGCTGCTTATTATACCTTGTGGTTTTACTTTTGGTTTGTTTGTACACAGGGCTGGACTGGTAATCCAGACTGAGAGCGGGAAAGTGTAGTAAGTAAGCAGGTAGTAACGTAAGGATAACACAGGGACTTTGAGGTGATGGAGGTAACATTAGCTCTATTACATGAGAATGATGAGTAACGGTGATTGATTACGAATGTGGCAGTTTGTTTTCTTATTTATTTTGTTAATTGCAAGGATTAATGATGGGACATCGCTTCCGTCCTATAAAAAGGGGGTGGGGGGGAGGGGGCGGTAGGAGGGCTTAGCAGTCCTTTGCACTGCTAGGCCTCCCCCCTTCCAGTGGACTTGACCTTTCTGTCGGCTTGGCCTGTGAGTTGCATGTGGTTTGGCATGGTGGATTGAGGCACGATTGTGATGATTGGTGCGTTTTAATCAGTATAGTGATTGCAGTGTTAGTGTTGTGCCATGGTCCAAGGCCTTCATTCATTTACACCTTCGTTGCTATGCTATCCTCACTATTTTGTTGTTTCACAGCTTACTCCAGAGCCATTAGCTGACGGCTACCCACTGCTCCTCCTTTATCGGCTGTCGCACCTTATAGCGCTGATGCGGACTAGCAGCTCTTCCTTTCGTGGTGCTGCTGTTTCTCCATGTGTTGGTAAAGCTGCACATTCTGGTTTTAAGCTGCTGCTTTGCCATTAGTTAAACTGTTTTTTTGTTTTTTGTTATTTATTCATTTTATTTGGTGTGGTCGCCTAGACAATGCTTATTTGCTTTGCGTTTTTTAAAGGGGGATTTTTAGTTTGTTTTCTACTGTTGGGTAACGTTTTCCATTTTCAGCTTTTGGAATTCATTAGATTATATTTTTGTTAGTATTTTGGATTTAGTTTAGTTTATTTATTTTCCGATTTTATTATTTTTTTTGGGATTACTTTTTGTCATTAATGAATTTTCTTTAAAGAAAAGGTCTTATTTGTCTTGGCCTGTAGGCCCTGTAGTCTCCAACGAATGAACCTGGGTTGCTTTTTATTTAAGGCTAGTATTTACCAGTCATTATTTCCTGAGGTGAAATTCCTCAGGTGGCACAGTCAGATTACTAAATTTGTTTATAATCCCGTTTTAGTGGGTATTATCCCTCTTATGACCACTGGTGCTTGGTGCTTTTCATGGGTACTAGGTAAGCCGCTTCACACTATCAGTATTTATTGGTATTTTCGTACTTCACAAATTCTGGCAGCCACGTACGGCACCTTTGAGATAAAATAGCAAACAGTCAAGGCTAAGAAGTGTTGGATGAGCAGCAAGTGTCCATTTTAGACCACATCATAGCGTTTTAGATATTTAGACTAAAGGTGTGTTGAAAGGCTGTATAGTAGTTCGAATTTGAAGCCTTACGCTGCAGTTCCAACATGTTTTCAAAACACTTAAACAAGGGAAATAATGGATCTTAAAACTGCTAAATGATAAGTAAATACTTTTGAATTTAATCTTTACTAAAGCAAGTGTGAAAAAGTATTATTATCAAAAGGTATGCCCACAGTAAGACAGTGTCAAATGCTGATGAGTTGCATGAGTTCACAAAGCAGCCGTGTTTTTAGCCTGATTCAAATGCATGTTTTTTAATGGAGGGAGCATCTTTTAACCTGAAGAATTATAATTAAGCTGCTATTTCAGGGAAATTCAGAAAATACATATGAGTAGACAAAAGTGCTAGAACTGCAGTATGTGTAAACTTACTTATTTGCTTTCCACAATAGTTATTTGATAGGCCTCTAAAGTAAATTCACTGTAAATTTCTAATAAGGCAGAAAGTTATGTTTTCTTTATATGATGCTGTTATTATTTGATAATCATTAAATGATAATAGTAAAATACATTCCTTCATGGAACACATACATAAATTACTGGTCAGCTGTGCTCCACTAATGATGACATGCTGGTGTAACCCAAAAATGCCAGGGCCGATATTTTGTCTCAGTCCAGCCCTGTTTGCACATAACCAGAAAAGTAGCCAAACGTCCTAGATATGTTTGGTTTCCAAAGTTAATTGTCTTATGTTATTGTGATCTATGTTTGTATTTTTCAAAAGCAAAGTACATTTTGAGATTAAACTGACTAAACACTTTTCACAGTGTACATAAATGCAATTTATTGTTATATATTATGATTGCTACTTTGAAGGTGATGAAGATGCAAACAGTTACACATAACTTTGGCAAAAGTGGACGTGGAGAGCAATATCAATCAATGATTTTCTATTGTCATTTGAATGTAACATGTCCTGTATTTAATCTGTCTGACTTTACAGATTAGCTGCCTGTAATCTCAACACAGCATCTTGTGAAACAATATCATCAACTCTACAATCAGAAAACTGCTTAATAAAAGATCTGGACCTTAGTAACAATGACCTGCTGGACTCAGGAGTGGAGCTGCTGTCTGTTGGACTAAAGAACTCACACTGTAAAATGGCGATATTGAGGTGAGAAGTTCTGTCATTTTAATTCACAGGATCTGTAACTTAGATCTTTAATCAAAGGTTTGGTTATATACATATATAATACCGTGCATCTAAAAAGTATTCACAGCCCATCACTTTTTCCGCATTTTGCTGTTGCAGCCTTATTTTAAAAAAAAGCTGTTTAGGCTGGTAGACACCAAACAAGTTCTCAAAACAACTGAAGAATGTTCAATGGAAACATGCTGAAAAAGTGAATCACTGTGAATACTTTCTGGATGCACTACATATCTACTTAATATATTACTGATTTCCAGGAATAAATACTCATATTTTCTCTTGATGAAACTTGCCATTTTAAATAATTTTATCAAATTCTTGATTTGCTGTTTTTACCGTTTGCCATTATTATAGAACAATTATGCAATAACGGGGTGATGTATATACATTTTCACTAAGACTGAAATAAGGTAATGATCTGAAACTACTGAAATCTGTAGAAGAACAGTTAGATTGTGTATGTCAACACTTAGAATAAAAACTAGATCTAAAGTGTGATTACAGTAATGTAGGTCTTATTATATTTTGAGTAAGACCTACAGAGTATAAGAATGCCTTTTTAATGGATCTGCGGTCTTCTCAAAGTGAATATTAAAATCTCTTGCAGCTATTACTTTATCGGTGCTCACTGCTAGGTTTACAATGAAGTCACTACATTCTTTTAAGAATTCAGAATAAGGTCCTGGTGGTCTATAAATATTAATTAGGCTAAGTATGCTTCTATTTGAGATGGCTTTGGTTATGTTTATGAAAAGAACTTCAAATTAACTAAAAATAAGACAGTAATTATGATTTATGTCTAATAAATTTTTATAAATGACGTGTATACCACAAATACTCTCCACTTTTACTCCATCCGAATAAAAAATAACTGGCATTTCTCACAGACTCACTAATATCGTCACTAGTGGCGGAGAGACGATTATCACTATATATGCCACAAACCACACAAGTAAAGAAGCACTTACTTTTGCAGTCGATTTAAATCTTACCACCAGCTTTTGTTGGAAAGCTAAGCTGTAGTTACACTTTCTATAGTAAGTAATTCTGTGGAAATAGCCTGTAAAAGTCTACAGATTATATACATATACAATATGCATATTATATATGCACGTTAGGTTCTGTTTATAAAAAACTGTCAGTGTATGAGTGTGTGCATGAGGTTGTGTTAAAGTCCAGCTGAAAAAAACTTGCGTGTCCGTGGAAATCTCAGTCGCTCTCCCTCGCTTTCTCTCTCTCTGTGTATTCCTGCGGCTGCCTGTTATGGGGTGCGAGGAGCAGACTAGAGTGAACTCATATGCAAGATTTAAGAGGACATTTAATAAACATAAGCCGAAAACAAACCACAAAGTACAAACACGATGACAAAACACACAAATTTCACAAATCTCACAAAACAGACAAAGCTCACAAAAAGAACCACAGGGGAGAGGGCAAAACAGGAGGACTAAATACACATGTTAACGAGATGGAAACAGCTAATGGGATTAATACACATGAGGGACAGGTGGGGCTAGGGCAGAGCACATGACAAAAACAAACAAATCCACATGGCTAACATGAGGGAATGACAGGACGTAAACAGACAGTTGAGGACCCACGTGCCCACGTGCCCCCACGTGCCCCAGGAGTCCATCTTGAGGGGGAGACCAAGAAAATAAAACAGGGCCAAGACTAGATAAGACACAGGGCTGGGAACTGAGGACAGACAGAACATCAGACAAACACCAGACTAGACAGGGCAATGAAACTCTGGACTGGACCAACCCAGACAGAGGGCCAGGAACGAAAACAGTTACTGGAACAGGGACGGACAGATGGACAGAAACAGGGACAGAGAGATCAAAAACAGGAACAAGGACACAGACAAAGACAGGAACTGGGGACATGACTGGACAAAGAACAGGACAAGACACAGGAAGAAAATGGGGAACAGACACAAGAACACAGGGAGCAAAAACAGGGGTGGCCTGGGGTCATGAAAAGACCGGGGCAGAGGATCGGGAGCTGCCCGGGGGCACAGGTTCAAGAGCCGCCCGATACTTTTTGGGCAGCTGCACCTCAAGAACTGAGCACAGGCTGTGGGCTCGAGGCGGCCCTTCACTGGGAGTCGATACAAACCGTAGACTACCCACACTTAGCTCATCCGAGCTTCCCCGATCCCGTGAAGGGGGTTGGCCCCGATTCCTCCTGAATCCCCTCCTACCTTTATTCCTTTTGGAACTTCCAGAAGGCTCAGAGGGAACCCAACCAAAGGTTGCGCGCAACAGAGGGGGATTCGAAGCGGGGGGAGTCTCCAGAGCACATTGGCAAAAAGGCTCCCGGCGAATGGGGAGCCTTGAACCGACAAAGCCTGCTGCGCCCATTATTGGTGGTTCTTTATGTCATGGGGTGCAAGGAGCAGACTAGAATGAATGCACACGCAAGCTTTAACAGGACATTTAATAAACATAACCACGAAAACAAACCACAAAGTACAAACACAATGACAAAACACACAAATCTCATAAAACAGACAAATTTCACAAAACAGACAAAGCTCACAAAAATAGCCACGGGGGAGAGGGCAAAACAGGAAGACTAAACACAAATGATAACGAGAGGAAAACAGCTGATACACATGAGGAACAGGTGAGATAGGCTAACACGAGGAAATGGCAGGACTTAAACAGACAGGCCCCAGTATAAGCACAAACATCACTTATGTGGTTAAATAAGCTTTAGCTTCACTTCGACTAGTTTTTGTAGTCATACAGATTTAGAATTCTTCATATTTCTCAAGATATAACTCATTTTCAGCATAGTTAAAAGTAGCATCATAAGCCTTTTCAACTAGCTGAGTAGTAGGTGCTGTTATAGCACTGAATGTAACCCCTTCGTGTACAGTTAAATTTATGTTCATCCCCCACTTACTACTTATCTCTCAGTTTTCTGTTACTTTGTTGTACATTTTAATGTGTGTTACTGTATTAATTTTAATGCCATTTCATTCTTACCTTTTTGTATATTATTAAACCGATTTAATTTCAGTGTGTATTTTAGATGCTAGCTTTAATGTTGGCTAAAAATTATTCACATTCTGTTTACTTTTATGGTGTATCTTTATTATGCAGCATGTCAGTGCTGCAGTGCCCAGGAGGAAAGTTGTTTCTGCTTTGCAGTCTTGGATCTTCTTAAAATGTCTTACAAATTATATCTCTGAATCAGAATAAAATTTTTACCTTGTTGTAAGTAGTAATGTGAGGATATCACAGTTTTGTTTTTACTGTGTCCTTAGAATCAGAGTGCTGATGTAGATTAACAATATAGATTTGATCATGCTTTGTTTGTTCTGTACTGTAGCCGGTCTTTTTTACTGTAGTTAAATAGCTTTTGTATTTGATTTCTCTCTTTCTGCAGATTGTCTGGTTGTATGGTAACAAGTGAAGGATGTTCTGCTCTGGCTTCAGCTCTGAAATCAAACCCCTCCCACATGAGAGAAATGGATTTGACCTATAATCACCCAGGAGGGTCCGGAGTGAAGCTGCTGTCTGATCTACTGAAGCATCCACACTGTGCACTGGAGCAACTGCAGTATGTTACTGATCTACTGTCAGTAAATAATAATAATAATAATAATAATAATAATAATAATAATAATAATAATAATAATAATAATAATAATAATAATAATAATAATGTTTAAAGGACAGCATGAATTAACACTTGAAATAATGTATTAAACATTTATCTGCATTGCAAATATTTTAAACAGTTACTGTTCAGTAAAATAACTTCTTAAATCCAAATATGTTCTGAATGTATTTCCTGTCTTCTTTGCCAGATACAGATTTATCTACACTGCTCAGTAATGATCTTTATGAGAGACAATTATCTAAATAGTAGATAGTTTATCTACACTTATCCTGAATATATTGATCTTTATCAGATCTTTATCAGATACAGATAGTTTATTGTGTTTTGTTCAACAGGATGGATCATGGAGGGGAGATCAGGCTTAAACCAGGACTGAAAAAATGTAAGACACACACACACACACACACACACACACATACACACATACACATACACACATACAAAATGTATATGAACTGTGGGGACATTACATACACATACATTAGTTCCCTGTAGATAATACAAAATACTAACTCTAATTCCAGCCTTAACCAAAACCAAATCCTAACTTTACACTAATCCTAATTGTAACATTTAACACATTGGTATAAACAATAAAACCACATTAGAACATATAGTAAAATCAGTTTGTGTGTGTGTTGGTTAGTGTGTTTCTATGGTGTGAAGAAATGTGTGTGTTTGTTGTAATGTCTTTATTGCGTGTACAGGTGTGTGTTCTAATGTGTGTACAAATATGTATGTATGTTCTAATCTGTGTTTATTGTGTGTACAGATGTCTGTTTGTTAATGTTTGTTTATTGTGTGTACAGGTGTGTGTGTTTTATTGTGTTTGTATTGTATGCACAGATGTGTGTGTGTTTTATTGTGTTTGTATTGTATGTACAGATGTGTTTGTGTTGTAATGTGTTTTTTGTATGTATAGGTGTGTGTATGTTTTCTAATGTGTGTGTATTGTGGATACAGGTTTGTGTGTGTTTTAATGTGTGTTTATAATGTTTTTATTGTATGTACAGATGTCTTTGTGTCTTAATGTGTGTTTATTGTGTATACAGCAGTTTGTGTGTTCTAATTTGTGTTTATTGTTTGTAAAGGTCTGTGTGTGTTTATTGTGTATTTATTGTTTGTACCGTGTTTGTGTTTGTATCCTAATGTGTGTTCATTGTTGGTACAGATGTGTGTATGTCTGTGTGTGTGTTCTAATGTGTGCTTTTTGTGTCTACAGGTTTTTGTTCTGATGTGTGTTTATTGTATGTACAGGTGTGTGTTTGTGTATTCATTGTTGGTACACATGTGCGTGTGTGTGTGTTCTAATGTGCATTTATTGTGTGAACAAATGTATGTGTTCTAATGTGTGTTTATGTGTACAGATGAGTATGTTCTAATGTGTGTACAGATTTGTGTATTCCAATTTGTGCTTATTTGTGTGTGTGTGTGTGTGTGTGTGTGTTTGTGTGTGTGTTCTAATGTTTGTTTATTCTGTGCACAGATGTGTGTCCCATTGTGTTTTAATTGTATGTAGACATGTGGTTGTGTTGTAATGTGTTTATTGTGTACAGGTGTGTGTGTGTTATGTGTTTATTGTGTGTACAGATATGTGTGTATCTTCTAATGTATGTTTATGTGTGTGGAAATGTTTGTGTTCTATTGTGTATTTATTGTGTGTACAGGTAAGTTTGTGTGTTATAATATGTGTTTATTATATGTAGAGGTGTTTTTGTGTGTGTCTTCTGATGTGTGTATATTGTGTGTACAGGTATGCGTGTTTGTGTTCTAATGTGAGTTTTAAATGTGAGTATAGGTGTGTTTGATCTATTGTGTGCACAGATGTGTTTGTGCTTTATTGTGTTTATTGTGTGTAGAAATGTGTTTGTGTTCAACTGTGTGTAGTGGTTATTCCCTGTCCTGTTGTTAACCACTATGGTGGCTGAGCAAATATGTCTCTTCAAATCCAAAAAAAAATCACAGGAAGTTGTTGTCCAAATTTGAGATGCTATTTATTGTGAATAATAAACAAAATGTTTTTAGAAACACCAAACATAAGTAAAAATTAGGATTACAAAGATAAACCAAAGATTATGGCTGAAACAAAAAAAGGTGCATTGTCTGAACCAGTGTTAATTTTGGTAGCAACACCTGTCTTTATTGACAATGGCCCATCCTCTGCAACCACCAAAAGAATATTATGAGAAAACGTACACTCACATAAACCTAAATGGCCGTTTTGGCTATTAATAGTGTAACACTAAAATACCCAATACATAAGAGAAAAAGACATACTTTACTTGTGGTCCTTCTAAGAGTAAGCTGAGCTTTGTAATGGGTCGCACTATAATGCTTGTTTTTGTCTTAAGCTTAACTGACTTCCCAGCGGCCATGAAAATTGTGGGGATGTAGGGAAAACAACCATGACAAATGTCTCCAACCTTAAAGTTCTCTTTCACCTTAAACCACTTCTGCTTTTCTTGCATTAGTGTTAAGTATTCTTGTGTCCATCTCCTCCAGAACATGGCAGCCAGGTACTGCACTTGTTTTTACCGGTGCCTGGTGTACAAGTCAGTCCTGGAAAACTCACCAGGAGGGAGAACAGTTTGAGAGTAAAGTAGAAGAATGTGATTTGGACTAATGGGCTTGAAATCAAAAGGTTTAGAGGATGTAGTAGTAATAGGGCGGTTGTTTAGAATTTCTTCAACCTCACAAAATAATGTTTGAAGACCTTCATTATCTATTTTGGACCCATCTCACTGACCTGATCAGTCTTTGAGTCCACCATGGTAAGATGCCCCTGGTGTGATGACGCTCCAGCTTATTCCCCTCTCTGTATAAAGGGAACAGGCCATCTCAAGATGAACAGCTCTACAAGACATACATGTTAAGAGCACACCATATACTTTTATCATACTTCTTCCTCTCTTTGTTTCTGCTGGACCAAAATAGTCCATGCCAATATTGGTGAATGGTGGGAGATTTGATTGTGTTCTTTCTTTTGGCAAATTAGCCATCTTTTTCTCCTCTCCTCTACTGCATTTCAAATGCAGGTCACACGTTGTAAAATGACCCTTCTTGCTATCCAGTTAGCACTGATAGTCCAATATTTCTTTTGCCAGGATATAGTTTCTGCCACAGTGTCCATGCCTTTCATGAATGTGGCGAATCAACAAACTAAAAATATGAGACCCTATTGGAAGGATAATGGGATACTTCATAGTCTCTGACATGACTGCCCTTGACAGTCATCCTACTATCCTCAGCAGCCCATCTTTCAGTATTGGATCCAACCTGTTGTGTTGTAACATTTAACACATTGGTATAAACAATAAAACCACATTAGAACATATAGTAAAATCAGTTTGTGTGTGTGTTGGTTAGTGTGTTTCTATGGTGTGAAGAAATGTGTGTGTTTGTTGTAATGTCTTTATTGCGTGTACAGGTGTGTGTTCTAATGTGTGTACAAATATGTATGTATGTTCTAATCTGTGTTTATTGTGTGTACAGATGTCTGTTTGTTAATGTTTGTTTATTGTGTGTACAGGTGTGTGTGTTTTATTGTGTTTGTATTGTATGCACAGATGTGTGTGTGTTTTATTGTGTTTGTATTGTATGTACAGATGTGTTTGTGTTGTAATGTGTTTTTTGTATGTATAGGTGTGTGTATGTTTTCTAATGTGTGTGTATTGTGGATACAGGTTTGTGTGTGTTTTAATGTGTGTTTATAATGTTTTTATTGTATGTACAGATGTCTTTGTGTCTTAATGTGTGTTTATTGTGTATACAGCAGTTTGTGTGTTCTAATTTGTGTTTATTGTTTGTAAAGGTCTGTGTGTGTTTATTGTGTATTTATTGTTTGTACCGTGTTTGTGTTTGTATCCTAATGTGTGTTCATTGTTGGTACAGATGTGTGTATGTCTGTGTGTGTGTTCTAATGTGTGCTTTTTGTGTCTACAGGTTTTTGTTCTGATGTGTGTTTATTGTATGTACAGGTGTGTGTTTGTGTATTCATTGTTGGTACACATGTGCGTGTGTGTGTGTTCTAATGTGCATTTATTGTGTGAACAAATGTATGTGTTCTAATGTGTGTTTATGTGTACAGATGAGTATGTTCTAATGTGTGTACAGATTTGTGTATTCCAATTTGTGCTTATTTGTGTGTGTGTGTGTGTGTGTGTGTGTTTGTGTGTGTGTTCTAATGTTTGTTTATTCTGTGCACAGATGTGTGTCCCATTGTGTTTTAATTGTATGTAGACATGTGGTTGTGTTGTAATGTGTTTATTGTGTACAGGTGTGTGTGTGTTATGTGTTTATTGTGTGTACAGATATGTGTGTATCTTCTAATGTATGTTTATGTGTGTGGAAATGTTTGTGTTCTATTGTGTATTTATTGTGTGTACAGGTAAGTTTGTGTGTTATAATATGTGTTTATTATATGTAGAGGTGTTTTTGTGTGTGTCTTCTGATGTGTGTATATTGTGTGTACAGGTATGCGTGTTTGTGTTCTAATGTGAGTTTTAAATGTGAGTATAGGTGTGTTTGATCTATTGTGTGCACAGATGTGTTTGTGCTTTATTGTGTTTATTGTGTGTAGAAATGTGTTTGTGTTCAACTGTGTGTAGTGGTTATTCCCTGTCCTGTTGTTAACCACTATGGTGGCTGAGCAAATATGTCTCTTCAAATCCAAAAAAAAATCACAGGAAGTTGTTGTCCAAATTTGAGATGCTATTTATTGTGAATAATAAACAAAATGTTTTTAGAAACACCAAACATAAGTAAAAATTAGGATTACAAAGATAAACCAAAGATTATGGCTGAAACAAAAAAAGGTGCATTGTCTGAACCAGTGTTAATTTTGGTAGCAACACCTGTCTTTATTGACAATGGCCCATCCTCTGCAACCACCAAAAGAATATTATGAGAAAACGTACACTCACATAAACCTAAATGGCCGTTTTGGCTATTAATAGTGTAACACTAAAATACCCAATACATAAGAGAAAAAGACATACTTTACTTGTGGTCCTTCTAAGAGTAAGCTGAGCTTTGTAATGGGTCGCACTATAATGCTTGTTTTTGTCTTAAGCTTAACTGACTTCCCAGCGGCCATGAAAATTGTGGGGATGTAGGGAAAACAACCATGACAAATGTCTCCAACCTTAAAGTTCTCTTTCACCTTAAACCACTTCTGCTTTTCTTGCATTAGTGTTAAGTATTCTTGTGTCCATCTCCTCCAGAACATGGCAGCCAGGTACTGCACTTGTTTTTACCGGTGCCTGGTGTACAAGTCAGTCCTGGAAAACTCACCAGGAGGGAGAACAGTTTGAGAGTAAAGTAGAAGAATGTGATTTGGACTAATGGGCTTGAAATCAAAAGGTTTAGAGGATGTAGTAGTAATAGGGCGGTTGTTTAGAATTTCTTCAACCTCACAAAATAATGTTTGAAGACCTTCATTATCTATTTTGGACCCATCTCACTGACCTGATCAGTCTTTGAGTCCACCATGGTAAGATGCCCCTGGTGTGATGACGCTCCAGCTTATTCCCCTCTCTGTATAAAGGGAACAGGCCATCTCAAGATGAACAGCTCTACAAGACATACATGTTAAGAGCACACCATATACTTTTATCATACTTCTTCCTCTCTTTGTTTCTGCTGGACCAAAATAGTCCATGCCAATATTGGTGAATGGTGGGAGATTTGATTGTGTTCTTTCTTTTGGCAAATTAGCCATCTTTTTCTCCTCTCCTCTACTGCATTTCAAATGCAGGTCACACGTTGTAAAATGACCCTTCTTGCTATCCAGTTAGCACTGATAGTCCAATATTTCTTTTGCCAGGATATAGTTTCTGCCACAGTGTCCATGCCTTTCATGAATGTGGCGAATCAACAAACTAAAAATATGAGACCCTATTGGAAGGATAATGGGATACTTCATAGTCTCTGACATGACTGCCCTTGACAGTCATCCTACTATCCTCAGCAGCCCATCTTTCAGTATTGGATCCAACCTGTTGTGCTCTTTTTATATACATTAAATGGAGCCATTTACAACTTTTTTTAAATCCACTTGGAAATGCCTGCCTTTGGGTAAAGGATATTATTGTCTTCTCTGCCCTCTCAAAATCTTTTAAGAATATGCACTGACCACCAAGAGTCGACCTCAAGGCTGTTCTTCTGGTTAGAACAGGCATGGACATCAGCAAGTTGTTTCCTTTGTCAGCCAACGCCAATTAACGGTCTCCAAACTTTTGATACCAGGCAACAGCTTTCACCAATCTGGTCCAATCTGAGAAGAAAGAAAGAGTTCTTTGGCTCCCATAAAAAGTCTGGGCCATTAATCCATCTCCTCTTCTCAAGGAACTTTACCACACTCAGTCCTCTAGAGGCATCATCTGCTGAATTCTGCGTACTACGAATATATCTCCACTGTTGAATACTGGTGTTCTCTCTTATGACAGAGATTCTATTTACAACAAATGTGTGGAATCTTGTACTTTATTGGCAATGTACTTTATTACTGCCTGTGTCAGAAACAAAGAACTTGGCACGGCGCCTGCGGAGCTACAGGTCACGCTGGGTTTATTAACAATGTCAGCAGTTAAACAGAGCAGCAAAACAAACACAATACGGGGTTGAGCTAGAATTGTAAACCAGAAAGCAGTCCGAGGTAGTAACCAGGAAGGCAGAGAATGGGGCGAACAAGTCATGAGGGAGATCCGAAGGGAAAGTCAAAAAGATGGAAGGGAGATCAAAGGCAAAAGCGGAAATATAACCAGGCAACCAGAATCAGTAGGAGAAGACGAGAGAGAAGAGTCGAAAAACGGAGTCAAAACCAGAATATACAATGAGAAAGGCAGGGAGAAAATGCTCGGAAATGCAACCAGGTTGGCAAAACTTTGCAAATGGTAAATGTGTGTGCGGAGTTTATATGGAGAGTTGGAATGACAAACAGCTGTGTGTGGTTAAAACTCAGGCGAGGCTGAGCGTGCATACGGTGTGTGATTGGTTGGATTTGGACATGTGGAAGTGACGTCATCGGGATGTGCATTCTGGGAAATGGAGTTCGGAAGCGAGTCAGTGTCAGGAACAGCCGTATGCGTGACAGCCTGATTGTCTGTTCAAAACATTGTATCCTTTAGGGAAAGATCCAGTTCTAATTTAGGTCTACTTTAACAGACAACACTGCAGCCGCCAATTCAACTCTTGGCATTGTCATTTGTCATAAAGAGGTACATCTTGCCTTTCCCATCATGAAAGAAACATATACCAGATCTTGGTCATTGGTCATCCTAAGGTAGCTCACTGTCCCATACCCTAGCTCACTGGCATCAGCGAAATGGTGTAACTGCAAGGTCAGTGAGTGTTCAAAGTCATTAGGTTTGATGCAGCGTCAGACACTAAAATCCTTTAGTTTAGAAATATCCTGAACCCAATCCACTGTCTAGACTGAAGTGTAGATATTGGCTCGTCACATCCAAAGCCTTGCTTACAAAGCTGCTGCAAAAGTTGTTTGGCTGGGAGAGTAATAGGTGCTAAAATGCCATGGACAGGATTCCTCTCCTTGTATGTGGCTCTTCAGTGATTTGATGTCAAACCTGAAATCATCTTCTTCCACATTCCACTGAAGACCCAGGGCACGATCAGTTGGCAGTTGGTCTTTGTCTAGATCCAAGGATCTAATGTCTTTTCCTCTGCCCTCCTCTGTTATAGTGGACAGCCACTTGGTGTCACCCACTTGGTAAGCTGAAATCCTCCTTTTCCACACAGCTCCTGATATCAGTTGCACTGCCTCCTGTACTGTGGGCACAGAAGTTAGTCAGTCATCCACATAGAAATTCGTAATTATAATGTTGGTTACCTTTGCACAGATGTGAGGGTTATCCTTAATAGTTCTCCGCAGGGCAAAGCTGGCGTAACTTGCAGAGGAAACAGCCCCAAACAATTGTACTAGCATGCAGTGGTCTAATGGATCCTGTTCAATATCCATCAGGCCACTACAAAAAGTGTAGAAAGTCTATGTCTGACTTGTAGACCCTTACTTGATGGAACATAGCTCTTATATCTGCCATAAGTGCAATGGGTTCCAGTCTGAACCTGAGCAGGACTCCAATTAATGAGTTGATAAGATCGGGGCCTTGCAAAAGCAGAGTTCAGAGACATACCTTGATAATTTGTACCACAGTCAAACACCACCCTGAGCATATTCTTCTTGGGGTGGTATACTCCATCATGTAGAATGTATAAGGTTCTTCCATTGGCCCTTTCCAACTTGTCCTGTGGGACCACTTCCGCATATCCTTTATTTATAACCTCACTTAGGAATGCCGTGCACTCTTTGAAGAATGTCACATTTCTCCTTAGCTTTCTTTTTAGGCACAGATGACGTTGCATCTGTACGTCATCCTTCCTGAAGGGCAAGTTAACGGTATAATGCCCATCTATTAATTGAGACTAACTCATTTGCAATTTTGAGGAACTTTTTGTCTTCAATTGACAATTCATGCTTTTTTGTGCTGTTTTTTTATTGTATGTACAGATGTGTTTGTGTTGTAATGTGTTTTGTGTGTACATGTATTTGTGTATTCTAATTTGTGTTTATTGTGTGTGCAGATTTGTGTTTAAGATTTGTGGTTTTGTGTGTGAGAGAGAGCTAATGTGTTTGTGTGTACATGTGTGTTTATGTACTAATGTGTGTTTAATGGGTGTATAGATATGCCTGTATGTTCCAATATGTGGTTATGTGTGTTCTAATATGAGTTTATTGTGTGTACAGGTTTGTGTGTTTGTTTTAATGTGTGTTTATGGTGTGTACAGTTATTTGTGATATAATGTGTGCCTCTTATTTGTGTAGGTGTGTGTGTGTTTGTGTATGTTTAAGGTATGTAAGGTGTGTACAGGTGTGTGTTTGTGTGAGTGTTTTAATGTGTGTTTATTGTGTGAACAGGTGTTTGTGTGTGTCTGCTCTAATTTGCAATAATTTTATGTACAGGTATGTGTGTTTATTTTGTGCATGTGTTTGTGTGTCTTATTGTGTGTGTGTGTGTACAAGTGTGGATGTTCTAATGTACGTTTTCGTGTGTGTTCTAATGTGTGTTTATTGTGTGTGTATGTTCTAACATGTGTTTACAGGTGTGTGTGTTCTAATGTGTTTTTATTGTATGTACAGATGTGTTAGAGTTGTAATGTGTTTATTGTGTGCACATGTGTTTGTATCTTAATGTGTTTGTGTGCACAGGTGTGCGTGTGTCCTAATGTGTGTTTTTCTGTGTATATGTGTGGGTATGTGTTCTAATATGTATTTTATGTGTGTACATGTGTGTTTATGTACTAATGTGTGTTTAATGGGTGTACAGATATGCCTGTATGTTCCAATATGTGGTTATTGTGTGTACAGGTGTGTGTGTGTGTGTGTGTGTGTGTTCTAATGTGTGTATTGTGTGTACAGATGTGTGTGTGTGTCTTGTGTGTACAGGTGTGTGTGTGTTCTAATGTGTGTGTATTGTGTGTACAGATGCTGTTGATCTCACTCTGGATCCAAACACAGTGTACAGGTTTCTCTGTCTGTCTGAGAGGAACAGGAAGGTGAAGGTGGTTGGAGAAGATCAGTGTTATCTCGATCATCCAGACAGATTTGATTACTGTTATCAGGTTCTGAGTGTGGAGAGTCTGACTGGACGCTGTTACTGGGACGTTCAGTGTGATGGAGTAGCTGATATATCAGTTTCATACAGAGGAATCAGGAGGAAAGGACGCAGTACCGACTGTTTGTTTGGACTCAATACTCAGTCCTGGAGTCTGAACTGCTGTAATAACAGATACTCTGTCTATCACAATAATCAGAGAACTGATCTACCTGCCACCCCCTTCCCCTCTAACAGAGTAGGAGTGTATCTGGACTGGGGGTCTGGCACTCTGTCCTTCTACACCATCTCACCTAAAACACACACACTGACCCACCTACACACTCTCTATACCAGATTCACTGAGTCAGTTCACGCTGGATTTAGAGTTTATAAGTCCTCAGTGAGACTGTGTGAGATAGAATAATCTCTACAGAGAGAAACACAGAGACACAGAGAACAAGACTAAGTAATACAAAGAGAGATAATTAAATTTAGCAACAACTTTATCAAGCCAAGTTCTCAGCTGTCTACAAATCAGTCAGTATTGAATAAAAAAAGCAGCTCAGGTTAAAACGTCTGCATAATGAAGGTCAGTGTTGTCATCCACCCAGCATAAAATATCCCTGAAACACTACATGAGTTTAAAACTGTCTAAGTCTCGCACCGTGGAGTAATATTTAAAATCAGTTAAAATTCAGGTTTTCACTAGCCGCTTAAACACAGTCAAAATATCACTGTTGCTGAGTCATAATACCCTTCCTGCTCATCCAAATTGCTATGGTAGCCATCCAAAAAATACACTTCAGCAGTTGGCACTGTGTTTTTTAAAACTGATGTAGCATAACTTCACCAAAAAGGGTCAGTTCTGACGAAAACCACCCATGCTGCAATAAACATTTCCTCAGCCGTTAGCAGTCACAAGGAATTGGCCTCACTAGATGTGCTGGGTAAGCCACAAAACGTGATGTGTATCTGTTACTTATGCTTTTTATTATATAATCAGTGTGTCAGACTTTTAAATTAGCATCTTGCCCTTTTAAAATGTTACCTGTACGCTTTGCTTGTGTAGCTTAACCTTAGCAGAAAAGGAATCTCTAAACTACCAGGTTCTAAAAGGAACATACTGAAATATTTAATTTGTAATAGATTTATAGATATAACCTTTCCTTGTTTTGGGATTTTTTTCTTTGGCTATGGTTGTTCTCATTATTGTGTTTCCTTTTGTTATTTCGTACTTTTCCTTTCTAGTTTATCAGGTTTATATGTTATAAGTCCTTATAGTGTTTAATCGCATGTGACTTTCTTCACGTGATAATAGAGGAACTTGGGTTCGCTGTGGGAAGTCTTAGAAACTGCAGACAAATCAAAAGTTGTAGCTTAGAATCCACCTGTATAGTGACAGCCTATCCCGGCTGGACACCACCCTGGAGGGAGGAGTCCAGAATCTGGATAAATTTGGTGAATATCGAACTATCGCTCGGCCAGCGAAAGTTTAATTTTCAATTCATAACTCAGGGCCTTTTAGTAAAAGTAATAGCAAGAACTTGGACTCAAGTCCTAAGCCCCTTAGTTAGCACCGAGCGTGAGTCAAGTGATGATCCCGCTGTTCCAAAGCGGAACCGACTCCTGTGACGCACGCCGCCACAGCTGTCCTCTACCCCCAGCAAGCAGCCGCCATCGAGAAAGACCCGTCACACCTGAGGCAGAACCACCAACTGCCACCAGGAGAAAGCGAATCACCACCGCTGACAGCGCAGCGCGTAAGAATAATCGTCCACAAGGTTCCGGGAGAAGTCCCGTCCCTGCAGACGACATCGCGCAGCCACAGACCGCCAGCCCTAGGTGCCCAACACAGCCACGCTCCTGACCTCGCTGCAACTCGTTGAACAGCCCTGGAAACCGGCCCGATGCAGAAGTAAGGTGACTACACTTCGAACTTCAGTTCTTGACGCCACAGTTGTACCTGACCAACTTATTTCCAATCAGTTAGTCTAATAAACAATGCCTAAGCGGTTTCACTAGCAGACTTCCCACACGCTTTTTAGGTTAAGTTACTTATACCTGTGTTGATTATGTTTGCAATTTAATTCCTATATTTGATTGCATACGCTTAGACAGTCATTCTTATTGTTTGAATTTCTCAGTTATCTTGTGATTTTCTTGTAATAAAGTTGTGGTTGTTGCACTAAAACCTCCAGTAAATGAGTATTGCTGTGATTCAGACAATTCACTTGATATCGAGTAACCCTTTTGATCCAAACCTTAATTGATCCAAATTAATTAATTAATTAATCCAGTTAAAAGGTATAATCAACCCTCTAGCGGATAACCCGTTACACTGAGAATAACCAAAACCCAAAATAAACACTGGCACTGTAAAATCTGCATTAACACTATTAAAAATACACTCTAACAGCTGAAAGACAGGGGTCAGTCTGAAACACTCCATAAAACTATGAAAGACTGTCTCCCTCTCACCAGCTTGGACATCAAGATTTTAAACAGAGATAAAAGCATGTACAGCCATGGTACAGTGCACAATCCTCCACTGCCAGTCACCTCACACTCCCCAAGATCAGGTGTGAGGGTCAGCTCAGGGAAGGCCGTGTGCTGCCCATCGCTCCCCTCATCAGAGTCAGATTGAAGCAGAGCAGATTGAAGCACTCTGCCTCAGTGTGATGGTGCAGGGTACGGCCATCACTGAGGTTAACAGTACCAACCAGGATATCCAGCTTGTAGTGATTGTGTGTAATATTGTATGTACCTACCATGATATCCTGTGTAGAAGGGGATGAGGGCAAATGGGAGGTAAGGGGAACTGAGGCTTCTTGTTCCTGTTGGGTGGATCCACCTTCAGGGAGGAAGAGGGGCCTTAGCATCCTAAAGGGAGTAAAATTGATTAATAAATGAATACTTACCGGTAATATGTATATATCAGTCATGACTAGTCAACAGCTGTGTAGATGTGTGTGTGTGTGTATATATGTATGTGTGTATATGTTATAAGTTAGCGCCTCTGGACATCGACCCTCAGGCGAGTTATTAGTTTAGTCTTAATACATTAAGATGTTTAAGACAATAAAACCAGCCAAGGCTGGCTGAATTTTTTTCCTGGTCCATGTATACTGGGTGCATCCATCATTTAAGGTTTCCCAAACATCGCATAACTCATGTTTGTTAAGGACCTGTATCAGCCTCTAGCATGATGCAGGATGTGGTTCAGGATGATTCCTGTCTGAATTGCACTTTGTAGAGTTAAAATTCCCCACTAAAACCAAATACTCATCCCTACTACACCCATCCAGAGTTTTACACAGTGTGTCTAAAAAAACATCTTGTTGAAATCCCAAAACAGGAGCGTAAACACAAATACAATTACAACACACTGCTCAAACACAACACAGACTTTTAGAAGCCTTCCTGCTATTACTTCCTCAACCTCAAATGACTGAGGGGCACAAGACCTGGCAAGGAGTAAACCTCCAGAAACACCTCACACCTCCAGAAACCAAGCTCTTATGGCTGAGAGAAATAATTCTCATCATGTGAACTTATCCATTATGTTAACCTTTTTGTGGAATCGTAGCAAATGGCCTTTTGTTGTCAACTCCTCATCCTACCCCATCTCTGCAGAGAGTTTGTTCGTATTGAAATTACCCTTTGTCTCCTGCCATTAAGCTGATAACAGTCACCCCACCCATCTACTCTTTATCTCCATATTCATCCCTTCCCCATTTGACCCTCTTTTGACTTTTACATAAACCTTGTCAGACTGGACGAGACTAGGTTAGAGATGGACTAGACTGGGTTAAGGACTGGACTTCACGGGACTGGACCGGTGACCTAAGCTGTACTCGTGTGTGCTTCTGCATGCACGTGATTAAGACTGCTTTCCGACTACTAACAGACCAGTGATCAGTGATGGACTGAGCTGTACTCATTTTTATATGTGTCAATAAACTCCAGTCCTGATTCCTAAAGGCCGAATTTCGAACATGGCTAAGGATGGTTTGAAATTCTCTAATTCAGTCTGCAGAGTCCTGCTCGTCACTGTGAGTCTCTTGTAAAATCATTGCATCTATGTGTTTTAGTTTGATCAGCTCAAACAGCTGAGCTCTCTTAATAGGATCTCTGGTTCAATTAATAATCACCCGTTTTAAAAAGAGAACAGAAAAACAAAAAGCATAGCTCTGTAGAGGGGTTTAGGACATTTCACTGTTATCACCCAGCAGGTTATGGAATTTCGATAAGAACTTTCTCAGTTTAAAAACCTCTAGGTAGTCCCGCAACCTTCCAGTTGCAATATATTACATGCCTATTGGCGGACACTGCACACACTGAGCCTTCTCCAGATTTTTGCCGTGTCGGGCGAAAGGGTTCCAAAGGTTCCCCCAGTAACCCAGAGCTTTTGGCTAACCTCTAAGTGACCCGTAGAAGGAGATGAAAATAATCACCGGCGCTTTGCTGCAATTCATCATTTCACCACATGAGGGACAGGGGAATGTCCCAGTTCCAAACAATTATGTTGGAGAAAAAATAACAGTTGTCCATGTGGTAGAATGCTAAAATGCTAAGATAAGCTAAATACAGTTCATTAGGCTAAATGGATGCTTTTTGTTTGTGTTCTATTCAGTTTACACGATAGAACGAACTAATTAATGAATCAAAGAAAGAAAAGAAGAGAATTCAGTAAAGCACTTCAATTACATCCTGTGTTCGACTTTCTCTGGAGTTCATGTGTTAGCTATTTGTCATTGGTGCATAGATGGAACGCGCATTGGGGACAGAATAGTTAAAAGCAACCTCTCAGCAGGCGCTACATTTCAAGAAAAGCAAGCTTTAACTCATTCACTTCTCGTTCATCACCATGCCGTCTACGCCCAGGTGGCATTTGCAATACATGATATCAGAAAAAACGCCTAGGAGTTTCCAGAGCAAAGCCAAGCATTGGAGACAAAATCCATAGCTTCCATTACCACAAGTAGATCAAAAAGCTTCTCAGCTAACATAGCTGCACCTAAGGCTCAAGTTAGAGACAACCCAAGTCAGGAGTGTCCAAAAGGAAACTACAGTAATGATAAAAAAAGGCTCAATTAAAGGTCACAGAGGCACATATGGAAGCGATTCTACACTGTAAAAAAATGTTACCGTACATCTACTTAATAAAATTGAGGCAACAGATTACAAGCAATACTATTAAGTAAATTTTACTAGTCTTGGGTTTGAGTAAAAAAACTTTGAGTAAAAACTTTAATATCATTAGTTAAATTTGAATAAACTTAAATACAGTATATACATTTATGAATTTCAAACAACACGTGAATATTGAGTATATTCAAAGTGCAAACTAGAAATAGCACTTATAAAATTAAGTGGACTTTACAGCACATAATTAGCCATATATACTCAGTAAAATGAAGGCAACAGATTACAAGCAATATTATTAATGAAATATAACCATATATATTAAGTTAGCATAAATTTTACTATATAATCTTAAATCTAACCATTCAGTATGAACAGCAGTAAATGGAATGCGAAAAGAGGAACTAACAAGCTCTTTTTTTTTAACCTGTCATGTCTGCCAATTTTCACAATCGGAATAGTAATCCGAATGCACTGATGTACCAAACATATTTGCTTTTACAAGAACAGCTCTATAGGTTTCTATAGTCTATTCTTGTTATTGCTTGTATTTTTATTTCATTTATTTATTTAATCAGCCATGCCTAACAAGCAATAAAGGAGAGAAAAAAGAGGACAGAGAGAAAAAATAAAGAAGAAAAAAAGAAAAGAAAAAAGGAATATATATATATATATATATATATATATATATATATATATATATATATATATATATATATATATATATGTATATATATATATATATATATATACACACACACACATATTTATATATATATATATATATATATATATATATATATATATATATATATATATATATATATATATATATAAATGTCGACAGTAACACAAAAAACAGTTAAATAAATCACATTTAACTAACACAGTTGTCATTTGTAAACAGAAAAGATAAAAACATTTTTAATATGATTTTCTTTATTGTCTCCAAGGTTTCAGGCACTAAGCACTTCAAGCTCTGTGGTTCAGTCTTTCACCAGAGTGGTCATTCTCTTGCCAGACCATACAACTAAACTTGTGCCAAGGCGTGACATGAAAGCTTGACAAACGGACATATAAAATCTGCCTTGGAATTCGGCTGTGACTGGGACAAAGTTATGCAAGCAATTCCAGCCAGTTGTGGAGGGATGCAAGTAAACTTTTGATCTGTTTTGTTATGTCACTTTTATTTATGATATGTTTGCAATAGTAGCATGATATACTATACCAAGGTGAAGTGAAAAGGTGTTTGTGTGTTGTGAATTCAATTATTTATAAAATATTTCCTGCTTATTTTTGTCATGCTGAGATAAGTTAATACACAAAATACACACAGTCTTGACTTTATATATATTGTTAAGTATCTCTTTCCTTTAAACTCATATTCAACTGAAGTTGAAGTGTTATCTAATGTTATCTCATGTACAGTGTGGTATTTATTCCCTCAGGTTACAAATTTTGATGTCATGCCACAACAAACTAGTTGAGCCATCCCCTACCTCCAAACAGACTTTGTGTGGAGACCTTGTAAAAAAACTGTTTCATCAGAAGTCCATTTATGTGAGGCCTGACAAGGTCATTTTAAGTGAGGAAAAACAATCTGTAAGTAATGCTGAAGATCTCCAGAAATGTATATGGCAGTGACAATGGCAATACTGTGTTTGACCTTAGGTGTCTTTAGAAACTGTTACTTGTAGTTTGCTCTGACATAATGTATAGTGTACTGACTCTCTGAAGTGTGTTCATTTTGTCTGCTCTTTTTGACAGTCATGTTCTGATGAATACAGTAGCAACACAAGCAGCTGTGAGTTTGCAGAAATATCAGACAGTGACAGATGTGGTAAATATTTTAATCTACATGGACCTACAAAGAATCTTAAACTTAAATGATGTTGGTTCTGTGTTTGTTTCTGTGTTCAAACTATTTATCACAGTCCTTTAAGTCTTTTTAAACCACATTAATTGTCTAAGAGATATTCTGTGCTGAAAAAAAATATATAAACTATATACTATATACATGTATAACTATATACATTGCCATCTCAGCTGATACCCTCGCCATGTCCACTACTGCACGTTATCACTACTGATGAGACTGTCACCTTGTCCAGTGGAACATCTGCCATCTCCAGTGGCAACACCCATGGCTTGTCGATTGGTCCTGCTGTCAATGCTTGTGCTGACACACACTGCTCCTCTGCTAATATGGCCTCTGGTGTTTCCCATGGTCGCACCCAACCTAGTGCATCTGCACATCCAGCACATCCTACAGGTCCATCTTTTGTACTTGTCTGTTTTTATTTACAGTATTTTCGTAGTTATATATCCATTCAGTAACATTTGAGTTATTAGAGCATCAAGGAACTTCTTAGTCCTGTGGTAATACAACTGTATGTGTCAACATCGTATATTTGAACCTTAAGAATGTCCATTATAAAATATTGCTATTTCATTTTGTAATACATACCTTGACCTATTTGAGAAAGAATACCTCTCGGATGACCCTGAGCTCCAGGAAGCCATTTCAAGGTCTTTAGATTCCAGCCTAAGTGAGAAGTGAGTAGAAGAGATCACACAAAACTATTTAAATTGTAATGCACGATAACAATTTTGTCGAGAACAAAAGTTCTAGACCTCTAGCAAGGTAAACAAGCAAGCTGCAAGTTCCCGACTGGAACAGAAATATCTATATTTATGTATGCGCAATATAGATTTCTTTTTATCTGATATCCAGTAATTTCTGTGGTCATTTTGTGAGTAATATATATATATATATATATATATATATATATATATATATATATATATATATATATATATATATATGTCTTTTTGGATGGAGGGTGGTTGTTAGTGTTTAAAATCCTTCTGTAGCTCTGTGCGATATATATAAATAATTTAACATGAGTAGGGTAAGTTCTCTGCTACTTTTCATCGACTAGCATTTTATTAAAGGATTTTAATAAATATGAATTACAATCTAGTGGATGTTACATTGTAGTTCTGAGGACAAATTATTACCATTACTATTGACCCTAACTACATTGTATTTGTTTTATTTTTTATTATTGTTTCAGTGATTTAAAGATGACCTTGGAGAGAATAATGGAGCACATTACCTCTAGAATAACTAATGACAGCACTGTACGCTTCAATATCATAAGAAGAAATGTGTGGGATGGAGCATCCAGATCAAATTTTTCACCAGAGAAGAGGGTAGATGTGAAACTTACCAATGACTATGAGGGTGCCGCGGACAATGGAGGACCTACTCGGGAGTTTTTCCGGTTGTGTCTCCATGAAATCAAGGACAAAATTGGCATCTTTGAGGGTCCACCCAGTGCTAAAGTCCTTACATGTAACTCCAAAGGTACTCATGATTAAAGTAATTTATACTGCTGGAATAGGCCACAATTTTCTTTTCTATTAATAAACATATTACCTAAAATGTTTTGTGAGAAAAAGTAAGAATTTTTTTAGCTTTGTATTGCTTATACTTTTTTAGCAGTTATTACCTTGATTGAAAAATGCAACTATGTTCTCATACAGATGGGTGGCATTGTGGCAAAAATTATTTTTGATGTAACCTTTTGACTTTATGTGATGTTTATTTTGATAACAGCGATGAAAGACAATGGATACTTCTATGCTGACCAGATCATGGCAATGTCAATTGCACATGGGGGACAGAGTCCATGTTTCCTGTCTGAACTCTTGTACGAATGTCTTCAAAAGGGGCCAGACAATGTAAAGGTCAAAATCGAACACATTGCTGAGGAAGAAACAAGGTCACTGGTGCAGTCGGTAAGCATATTTTCCCTAGAAAACAAATGGCTCAAGGACTATGTGTGTAGCGCTCCTTTGTTGTTGGTTATTCCCTTTAAGACTCCATGTTGGAACCCTGATGAGAATGCTCAAACATGGTTCACCCTGGAGGAGGAGGAAGAGGAGGAGAAGGAGGCAATGACCGGAGAGGACGATGAACGGAGAAGAACGATAGGTGCCTTCTCAAGGGGATCTTGTCAAGGTCCTGAGATGGAGCCTTGAATGGGATAACCAATAGTGTAGCATGTACAAAATAGAATTTTTAAATATCCTAATGTTATTTTAATATTTTTAGATCTTACATGCTGAGACTGAATCGCAACTGCAAAATGCCGTTGAACAGGCAGCCAGTTTGATCAGTCTTGCTGGTCACAATGTTCGCATAACACTTGGAAACAAACAAAATACTGCTTTGGATTTGGCTCAGTGGTATGTCCTCCAGCGGACCCCTCCACCTTTTGAAAGGTATATATTTGTTTGAACACATAATACCTTGCCCAAAATGTACAGGCTAGTTTTGTGGTGGTGAAAATGTTGGAAATACAAGAAATAAAAAAGGAAAGCAGATGCAAGAGAAAAGCTTACTTTTAATTGCTACCATACCAACCATGTCATCACAGTATGCAAAATAATTAAATGATGCATGCGTCATCATCAGTTTTATTTTATATAAATTTTATAGAACACCTGTCTATAGTGTCCTGCCTCCCTCATATGGACAAAAACTAGTTTTCACCACAGGTTCCAAATCACACAGGCAGCAAGTTATTTCCTTTTTACTAGGTTCAGAGATAGCTTAATGTCTCTAGGTGTCCTAGATGCTCTTCTGAGATACCCTCTACAGATGAAGTGCCTTTTCGTGAAGACCGAAAAGGCTTTAACAGCAACAGATATGGATAATCTATTTCAGATCATTCACTCTGAAAGAGGGAGTAATGCATTCCAACAAGAGTGCCGGACCTTGGCTTTCTGGCAAGACTATCTTCAGGATGCTGAATGTAAGTTTACCATTTTGTATGTTTTAGCATAACATTAATTTATCATAGTGGTACAGGACATTGGTATAAAACATACAGTTTCACATATTACATTTAAATTTAAAATACAAAAACAATCTGATGATGGTTGATCTTGGTTATCATGCCTGTTGTGCACAAAAAAAGGTCTCTTTGAATCCAGCAAACTTGGCCAGTCATATCTTTTTTGCTGCCAAACGTAACTGTACTCATCAGATTGTTGTTAGCTTTCAAATGGCATTCTTGCAGGTTAAGGGATTTTAACTGCTCACCTCTGTAACATTACTTTGGTGATACCCCACTATACAGGGGTTACCCATGTTTTACAGTTGAAAATGATGTCTCTCTGGAGGATATTCTCATTTTCTTCACTGGATGTGACAGTATTCCTGCACTGGGTTTTTCACCAAAGCCAAGCCTTAAGTTCATCACCCATTCCCGATTTCCAGTGGCCAATACTTGTGAAAATATTCTTTGCATACCAGTTCACACTGCTTTCAAACAGTATACACTGCTTTCAAATCTGACATGGATTTTGCTATACGCAATTCACCAGGATTTGGAAGAGCACAAGAGGTAAAATTATGAGAGCTTGTAACATGATCATAATGTTTTTTATTTTTATATTATAATTTACATTTTGTTATTTCCTAAGGCACAATTCAGCATTTCAGAACATTTAAATTGTTAAGCACATGTTTAAAGTAACAATGTTTACATTCAGATTGACTTAATTTGTTTGAATTCACTTTCCCAAAAAGGCTTATCTCTGTTAGCAACCAGCTTGCCCTGTCTTGCCCCTAAACATACCAATATGACGATTTAAACTGTATGTAACTATGGATCCTAACAAACATGTTGCTCAACCAACCTAAGAGCATTTTTTCCACAGGAGGACCGGCTCATTGTAATTAATAATTCTGTTGCCCTTTCACCATTTGCTATGCTATGGCAGATATTTACCCCAATTTAGGGTATGGTATGGTTTTCCTACAAATAAATCCTTTTTTGTTTCTATTTTGCCTCAATGTCCTTTAATATTGCTTGTGGCAGGATATGTACACCCCAAACTTTTTTAGGCTTTTATAAAATACAGGGTTCATCTTCATCAAGAAGGTTAAATTAATACATTACGTATGATGATACATAATATTTCCTGCACATGTGTATATGGTGATAACACCTATAGTTTGTCAATAAAGAAAAGTGTATTTTAAGCAAATATATCCTTTGTCTTAGGACCTAAGACAGGTAGACTTTTCTTGACCATTGCTGTCCCTAAGGAGGCACAGCTCAAAGAATATTGCACTAGTCTTTTACAAAATAATAGTATTCAGTATTTCTTAATATGGCTTTGCACATACCACTGCTCTGTTTGTTTGTCTGTCTGGCACCAAAATAAGTTTATCATAATGAACCCAAACAAAATTACTTAGCAGACTAACTATTGGTTTGAAGCAGGTTGGATGCTGTGAGAAAAAGTTCTATCCCGTGATTTCCATCGTCAATCAAAGGATTAATTAGCCTTAACCCAACGTTACACTGGTGGTGATCATAAGGGCGTTGCACATGTACATGACTGAGTAGTCTTTGATGATGAGGAAGCTGAAGCATTCCAACTGTCCACAGTTGCAGTGGGGAGCTGCTTTCCATTGTTCTTAAGCTGTGGTGGTTCCACTGGCTTACAAACTTATCCACAGATCTGTTTATTCTTGGTAGGTAAACATGGTGAAGAGCCCTAATGTGCAATGGGTCGGTGCTATCTAAAATTCCAGCATTTTCCATAAAGAGGAAAAGGTCTTTAAAATATGCTGTCACCACCCTGTTTAGTTCTCCCCACAATCCTTCAATTCTTTGGTTATGAACACTACGTCCTACCATAAAACTTCCTCTGTTTGCCCCTTGATTCTCAATCATAAAACGTACAATGTCAATATTCTCACTACCAGCATCACCCCTAACATGATGCGAAAGTCCAAAAAAAAGTTGCAAGGCAGTAGTTGCTCTGTTGTCTGTGCAACATCTCAGGTAGGTAATGCAGCGACTGTAGCCATCAACACCTCCATGAAACACAAATCCCCATGGATTTAACTTGTGGTTTGTGTCAACATGCCTGGAATAAGAAGAATATATTATTAGCCTATTATCATGAAATACATATGATGTACATCAAACTTTAATTTATTTGGCATTGCTCTCCTACATACTATTTCTATTGTAAAACCTGACAAGTTGAAAAAATCTAAGAAACTCATAGCCTTGAAAAAGGCGGGTAAAAACTACTAATTAGTCTTAACTTTGGACTGATAGTTCTATTTACTTGTCTTTTTTAAGACAATCTGTTTTCTAGATTTTTTAAGCAAGATCAATTTGTCAGGTTTTACAGTGCAATAATAAAAATGTTACAACCACATGTATGTTGGATAGAAGTGTTTAATATGAAGACAATAATATGAACTCTATGCAATGAGGAATAAATACAAAAAATGTTTGAAATTCCTCTTAATATGAATTAATATTATGATATCCTTTCATCATGTTAATCTTTATAATAGTTTTAAATATTATTGCAATTTTTACGTTTTCATATTGATTTTACATATAATTTTTTTTCCTAATCTTTTTTCAATGGTTAATTTTTTTTACGCAGTTTTGGTCCTCCTTGTCACAGTCTGCCCTGTTTCGTGCCTGTCTGTTTTTGTTTTCATTGTCCTTTCAATGCCATGTGGTTCTGTTTTTGTCATGTGTTCCATGTCTCCGCCCTTCTGTCTCCACCCCTCAGCTGCACTGTGTTTATGTCTCCTCCCATTCACCAGGTGTCCCTAGTTTAGTGTCTCCATTTATACCCTTTGTTTGCTCCTTGTCTTGGTCTGTCTTTGTCGATCCTGTGTCGCTGTGATGATGTGTTACTTTGGATTTTTGTTTGGTATTAGTCTTGAGTGTAAATAAAACCAATCTGCAATTGTATCCGCAACTCCTGCCTCTGGAGTCATTACACTCCTATGCTTACATAAATCTTTCAAACTTGTTTCATTGATCAGCCAGTAATTAATGACTGTAATGTTAATAACAGTACATACCACACTTGATTTGGGACAGAAACATTGTAGACCCTCCTCTGAATTGCCCTTCGACCTCTTAAAGCTCTTCCTACTGGATCCACTGTTCTTAAACGCTCTCGCACTCGCCATCTCTGAACTTTGATCCCTCTCCCTCTCAAATTACCAGTGATGTAAGTCTCTCCTGAGCCAGGGGTTTGTCTAAGAACCTCAGAAATAAGATGATCAAGATCATCATTTGACATGTTGGTGAAATTGCCATTGTCCACTAAACCAAGTTCTGTCCTGTGGTTGTACAGTGTTCGAATGTTCACAGACAACATTTGAGATATGGCCATCCAGCTAAATCCTAAGTCCCACATGTGAGTCAGCTGAGCAGTCCAGTCTGAGTATGTTGTACCTTAAAGGAGAAAAGATAACATTTTTAACAAAACATAAATATGTTACTGTGCTCATTCACATTGTGTGAATAAAATTACCTAGTAGCTTGAATTGATAATCTTGTTTGCTAAATTGAATTGATATATCATGCCTTTCAAGGGAGCTCAGTTTTTTTTATTGTTATTCATTATTCTTAACAAATAAGAGTATGAATAATAAGAATAAGAACTCTAAAAAGTAGCTGCTTCGGCTGTTCCTAGAAAGGTGGCAAGTAGAAACAACGCGTTCAGTAATACTAGTTGTCCACTTCATTACTGATGTACTTAATTATGTTACATAAAAATATGTATATTATCTGTTTTACAAAGAGAAGAAGGAAATTCAAGTGCTTCGTAAATGTTGTATCAACTTACAGCAAATTAGCAATGAATAACCTTTTTGCATGAATCACACAACAATATCTTACATTTACTTATGATGATATGATGAAGATACATCAAAGCATATTTTTGTCATCCAAAACCATCTATCACTATTCTATCACTTACCTAGGTCTTCCTCTCTGAGAGGCAGAATGTGTGCCTGTATCATGCACTTGTCCATGAGCTTCTACATGAAGTGATATTTCAGCCAACATCTCCCTAAACGACTCATAAATTCCTTCAAGAATTACACATAATGTTCTTTCAGCAATATTTTGCTGAACATGGTTACTCATAACCATTAAAAACATTGCAATAATAGAAATATGATCCTCAAGGTGACGCGATAGTGACTCCACACCATTTGTGTCATTTGGAGTTTGACTAGCTGTTGCCAAAAAGTTTTCCAGTTAAACAAAGTATTGGAATATTCCAGCTGATGCCATTTTGTAAAGCCAGGGAGATCAGAATGCTATTACACTGATGACAAGGATATAACTATAGATTATGGAAATGGAATGAAGACACATATTCAAGTATGTTTCCATATTCTCAAGTTTCATTCTATAATCTCAAGTTTCATTTCATATTCTCAAGTTTCATCCTATATTCTCAAGTTTCATTCCATATTCTCAAGTTTCATTCTATATTCTCAAGTCTCATTCCATATTCTCAAGTTTTATTCTATATTCTCAAGTTTCATTCTATATTCTCAAGTTTCATTCTATAATCTCAAGTTTAATTTCATATTCTCAAGTTTCATCCTATAATCTCAAGTTTAATTTTATATTCTCAAGTTTCATCCTATATTCTCAAGTTTCATTCTATATTCTCAATTTTCATCCTATATTCTCAAGTTTCATTCTATATTCTCAAGTTTCATTACATATTCTCAAATTTCATCCTATATTCTCAAGTTTCATTCTATATCCTCAAGTTTCATTCCATATATTCAGACTTTCGTTCTATATTCTCAAGTTTCATTCTATATTCTCAAGTTTCATCCTATATTCTCAAGTTTCATCCTATATTCTCAAGTTTCATTCCATATTCTCAAGTTTCATCCTATATTCTGAAGTTTATTCTATATCCTCAAGTTTCATTCCATATATTCAGACTTTCGTTCTATATTCTCAAGTTTCATTCTATATTCTCAAGTTTCATCCTATATTCTCAAGTTTTATTCTATATTCTCAAGTTTTATTCCATATTCTCAAGTTTCATTCTATATTCTCAAGTTTCATTCCATATTCTCAAGGTTTCATTCAATATATTCAGACTTTCGTTCTATATTCTCAAGTTTCATTCCATATATTTAGACTTTCGTTCTATATTCTCAAGTTTCAATCCATATTCTCAGGTTTCGTTCTATATTCTCAAGTCTCATTCCATATATTCAGACTTTCATTCTATATTCTCAAGTTTCATTCCATATATTCAGAGTTTTCATTCATTCTATACATAAAATTATTTCCTAAACGGCTTGCCATAATATATATATATATATATATATATATATATATATATATATATATATATGCATATATATATATATATATATATATATATATATATATACATATGCATATACATATATACACCCCACACAATTCTATTATTTGCAGCAGTGTGTATATGTGCCTCTGTCATGGAATGTACCTAATAATGAGGGCAAGAAACCGCAACCATTCCCCTTGGATCTATAGGCAGATAAGGAAGGACCCAGGGGACCCAGACCATCCACAACCTATTAGTAACTCAGAAGACCTGAGGCCACACATCCCAATGGCCACCGTGTGCACACCACAGAGAAGTAAGGAGGGAGACCCCAGAAGAAGCCCCCACAGACAAAGGGCAAAAATTCAGAGAGCCAGAAACAATGAGTAGCCCACCCCCTCCCCAGGCCGGCACCACCAGCAGGGGCCGAGCATGCGGTCCCCGAGGCCCCAAGCGCCCGGGAGCGGCCCGACCCCCAGCAGAGTCCCCCCCACACCAAAGAGGCCCAAACCTCCCCCAGGACACAACCGCCAAGGGAGCGAGCCAGAGACCACAGCAAGACGTCCAGCCATGCACCCAGGGACCCACGGGCACCCACACCCTCATGCCCACACATCTCAGTCGCACACACCAGTCGCACACTCATGCACACACACAGAACGTACATGAACCGACGTTATTTTTAAGTCACTGTGAACAGTATTAAAATAAAAGTTTCATGGACTCAAACAGTGCTATCTAAAATCTTAATTCATTGTTTCAGTTACTTACAACAAAAATGTCCATCAACAATTTATTTTTTCTAATATATATATTCAGTTACTTAAAAAACAAAACAGAGAGAACAACAAAAAGTAATCTTAAAATAGATGAAAGTACATATGATTCATTGGCCCACTGAATACAATGTCTAAACTGTTCTTTTAAACTTTTGAAACTTAGACAGTAAGCTCACTAGGCAACAAAACGGACAAACTTTCACTTCTAATCCGGACCAACAAGGACTTCTCTCTCTCCGCGGCGCTGTGCTTCACTGAGACCTGGCTCACCGAGGCCGTCCCGGACAGTGTGCTCCAGCTCGCCGGCTTTCATCTCCACAGAGGAGACCTCAGGGAAGCTTAGAGGCGGCGGAATCTGCTTTTACATCAACTGCGGCTGGTGTACAGACATCACTGTGTTCATGAAAACATGCAGCCCTGATCTGGAATCTGTGTTTATAAAGTGTAAACCGTTCTACTGCCTGCGGGAATTTTCCTCTGTGGTGCTCGTCGGAGTGTATATTCCACCAAGCGCGAGCGTGCGCGAGGCACTGCGCGCCCTCGCAGACCAGATTACCAGAGCTGAGCATAAACACACAGAGTCTGTTTTCATCATTCTTGGGGACTTCAACAGAGCGAAACTCACCAGTGAGCTGCCCAAATACAGACAGCATGTTACCTGCCCCACCAGGGACAGTAATATTCTAGATCATTGCTACACTTTTAAAAGGTGCATATAGTTCTGTTCCCTGAGCTGCTCTGGGCCTATCTGACCACTCTATGGTCCATCTTCCCCCAACCTACAGACAAAAGCTCAAGTGGGCCAGGCCTGAGGTCAGTACTGTGAAGAAGTGGACCAGTGAGGCTAAAGAGAGGCTTCAAGACTGTATGGAGTTAACAGACTGGTGTGTGTTTGAGGACTCTACAAGCGGGCTGGATGAATATACTGATGCAGTGACGTCCTACATCAGCTTCTGTGAGGACATCTGAGTTCCGACCAGGACTTGCATTAGATATAATAATGACAAGCCCTGGTTTAACGGCAAACTGAAGCACCTGCGGCAGTCCAAGGAGAACGCATTTAGGAGTGGGGACCGGGCGCTTTACAACAAGGCTAGGAACTCACTGAACAGAGAGATCAGAGCTGCAAAGAAGAGCTACTCCACCAAGCTGAGCAGACTGATGTCCACAAACGAGCCTTCAGCCGTCTGGAAATATCTACACAACCTCTCAGGCTACAAACGACCCCCCACCAGACAATGGGGGGTCGTCAGCTGGCTGATGACCTAAACACATTCTACTGTAGGTTTGAAAAGACCAGCCCCACTGATCATACAACACCACTTTACACCCATCTGACTCTCAGCCACCCATTCAGCCTGCCCTGAAGATCTGTAAAGCAGATGAGGAAGGCACCAGGCCCAGACGGAGTCTCACCCTCCTGTCTGAGGAACTGTGCAGACCAGCTTGCTCCTGTCTTCACCAAGATCTTCAATAAATCACTGGAGCAGTGTGTCGTACCAGCGTGCTTCAAGTGCTCCACAATAATTCCCATCCCCAAAAAGCCAACCATCTCAGGACTGAATGACTACAAATCTGTCGCACTGACCTCTGTGGTCATGAAATCCTTTGAGAGGCTGGTTCTCACCCACCTGAAGGAAATCACCAACCCTCAACTAGACCCCACGGACCCCCACGGAATCCTAAAGTTTGCAGATGATTTGACAGTTATTGGTCTTATCCAGGACAGTGATGAGTCTGTCTACAGATGGATTGTTGTGTGTTTGTTACTGCTGTAATGTCAGTTATCGTGCACTGTGAGCTACTGTAACCAAAAACAAATTCCTTGTATGTGTGAGCATACTTGGCAAATAAAGTCTGATTCTGATTCTAATTATGATTCAATGCATCACAATGTATATTTGCAGCCTTGAGACTTTCTCATGTAAGGGTAAGTGATCACAATATGTATGTTGTAGACAGACATCTTGTGATTTGTCATGTAAAATGCAGTTGTTCATGTTACAGTTTTAGGTTTGTGACTTCTTAAAGTGTCAGATTAATGATGTGCATTCTTTAAACTGGACTGTAACTATGAAGACTGAACCACGAAATGTCAAGTTAAGTCAAGTAAAGTTTATTTATATAGCGCTTTTTACAACGATGTTGTCACAAAGCAGCTTTACAGAGTTTTGAAAACAGACAATTATAACATATATCCCCCAGTGAGCAAGCCAGAGGCAACAGTGGCGAGGAAAAACTCCCTCAACTGGAGGAAGAAACCTTGAGAGGAACCAGACTCAAAAGGGGAGACCCATCCTCCTCTGGTCAAACAGTATTTACAGTTTAAACTAAATACCAAAGAAAGGAGCCTCTGTTTGAAATCTGGATAGCAAAGCTTTTGAAGCTGCACAGATAGAGGCAGTGTATGACTGAGGCAGTCTCCTGCTGAGGCAGTCTATGACTGAGTCTTTATGTAAAGTGGGCGTGAGCTGAAACAGTCCCATCCTATCTCAATGTTGGTACATCTGGATGGCACAGTGATGTAACTGAGGGTGTAGCAGTAAATGGACAGGTAAGCTGGCTGGTGATGGTGGGGTGATGGCCCAATGATCAGTCCTTCAACAGCGTTCAACAGACAGGAGGACAGTCCTCAGGAAGAGTAAAAAGAGAGAGTTAGTTGGGCTCAGGAGTATGACTGTAGAGAATATGAATTTTCAGAATTTAAGAGTGTGGCTGGCGACTCCGGCAGATCTAACTATAACAGCCTAAACTAAAAGGAGAGAACCAGAAGGTAACATGGACATGAGAGCACCCTGAGAGACTGGGATCCCCCCCCCACTCCACTGTCAACAAACCTGTGTGATCGCGTGAAGTGGTGGAACAACAGCACCAACATCTCAGTTTACCATAAACCTCTGTGTCTATGAACCCCCAGATCTCCTGCCTTTATCTAAAAGAGAAGATTAATTACCAAAAGCTACACTAAACAAGTATGTTTTCAGTCTAGACTTAAATATTGAGACTGTGTCAGAGTCCCGAACATTAACTGGGAGATTATTCCACAATTTTGGGGCTTTGTAGGAAAAAGCTCTTCCCCCCATTGAATTCTTCTGAATTTTTGGAACTATTAGAAAACCAGCATCCTGTGATCTGAGTGAATGTGGCGGTTCATAATAGGAAATTAGATCTTGCAGGTACTCCGGTGCGAGACCATGCAGGGTTTTATACGTCATTAAAAGAATTTTATAGTCGATACGGAATTTAACAGGAAGCCAGTGTAGTGATGATAAAACTGGACTGATGTGATCGAATTTCCTGGTTTTAGTTAGTACTCTAGCTGCAGCGTTCTGAACTAACTGAAGTTTATTCAGGTTCCTGCTGGAGCATCCTGACAATAATGCATTACAGTAATCTAGCCTTGAGGTTATAAAGGCATGTATCAACTTTTCAGCATCAGACATAGATAACACATTTCTTAACTTCGAAATGTTTCGCAGGTGAAGAAATGCTGTTCTTGTAATATTACCTATGTGTTGATTAAATGTCAGATCTGAGTCAATTGTTACACTAAGATTTTTTGCTACTGAACCAGGAACTACAGAGAAGTCAGCAAGATTTAACATTAAATCTGAACATTTAATCCGAGCAGTCTTTGGGCCGAGGAGGAGAACTTCCGTTTTGTCAGGGTTCAAAAGAAGGAAGTTCTGTAGCATCCAAAGTCTAATATCTCTTACACAATCTTCTATCTTATTTAATCTGGATTTATCATCTGGTTTGGCTGATATGTACAGTTGTGTATCATCGGCATAACAGTGGAAACTAATTCCATGTCTATTTATAACTGAGCCTAATGGTAGCATATATAGTGTAAATAACAGAGGACCTAAAACAGAACCTTGTGGAACTCCATATTTCACTTTTGTAGAGTTAGACGATACATTGTTTATCTTTACAAACTGAAAGCGATCACTAAGGTAAGATGTGAACCAGGATAACGAGAATAGCGTGACCTATAGTGTCAAAAGCTGCACTTAGATCGAGTAGTACCAGCAGAGATACGTGGCCCTGATCAGAGGCAAGAAGAAGATCATTTGTTATCTTAACTAAAGCTGTCTCTGTGCTGTGATGTGGCCTAAAACCAGATTGGAATTTTTCATATGTGTTGTTCTTATGTAGATGAGAACAGAGTTGTCGAGCTACAGCCTTTTCTAAAATCTTAGAGATAAAAGGGTAAATTGGAAATCGGTCTATAACTGGACAGTTCTCTGGGGTCAAGATTTGGCTTCTTTATCAAGGGTTTTATCACAGCTAGTTTAAAAGACTTAGGTACATGACCCAGACTAAGAGAAGAGTTGATGATAGTTAAGATAGGTTTAATAATAGCTGGTGATACTTGTTTCAATAGGCTTGTTGGAATCATATCGAGTGTGCATGTAGCAGAATTTGAAGAAGAGATAAGTTTTTCTAGTTCTGTCTGCTGGAGTGGACAAAATGTTTCTAGTCTTTCTTCTAAAACCACATTTCGTGCTGTTTCAGCCAAACCAGATGATGGATAGGTTACTCGTATTGGTAGAATTTTTTGTCGAATATTCTCGATTATGCAATTGAAAAAGTCCATGAAATCATTGCTGCTGTGCACTGTGCACTGAAAAGCTTTGGAAGTGTAACTGGAAATATGCACTATTTTAAAACCTTCTGAAAGGTGATGACAGTACTTCTTCTGAGGGTGAGGAGGATGATGAAGTAATTGTTAGGATGTCAACCAATATGTCCCCTTTCTCTGACACAGTGGTAAGTGCAATTAGGTGTTTGAGGTTGCCACATAGTATTGTTACTGTATGCTAAGTACTCCAGGAGTATATTTATTGAAATAGAAGGCCATGTATGGTAGATCTCTAATTAGTCTTGTTAGGGAAAATTTTAGATTAGGGTTTTGAGTTTTATAGGGTTATAAGTCTTATAAAACAACTTTGTCCAATGTGTTAGCTGTTTATCTTATACAAATGTCTGCATTCTGCTGTTGTAAATTAGATTTAGTCAGATCCTGAAAGCAGTACATCACAACATGAAGATGGGTAAGTTAAATTCCTCTGTCAGGTTATTCTACATATTAATGTGAATCTGCACATGCTTTACTTTGCCTAATCTAACTGCATTCTATCATAACCTCTTACTGATCCTTAACAGTAAACATTTTTACTAATGAAAATCAAACCAGTTTTACAACATCCCAATCCACAAGCCAAGAAGTATGCATTATTATTTCATCAATACTACATTACAGATAATTTCCTCTTTTTTAATTATGTTGTAATGCTCATTACTTTCTATACAACAGAGTACTGCTAGAGCCCAAGACATGGCTACCGCATTGTAGCTTGCCCCACACAGTTTCTACAAGTAGGTTTCATTGTATTTCTTCCCCACCCACAAATTTAGTCTTTGCCGTGCTGACGACAGGGTTAACACTTTTATTTTAATCCAGAAGTGTATTGCCTCTTTTTAAAAAAGGACATTGTTTACTCTTTTCACAGTGAATACACCAATGTCTATGCACCAATTGTCACTGATAGTAGGTTAGAGTCAGAGGCAAGTGGAAGACAGGTAATTGTTGTTAAATGGTTTAAAAATTTTGGAAATGACATCACTGAAAACATTTACCTCTTCATTATGAATGTGTAAATGGTTCCATTTGTCACTTGTATTGCATTTCAGAGCATGAACTTATGTCATTGCTGTCCAAAAAATGCATCTCCATTTGGGTCAGTTTAAATTTTTCTACAGCCTACAAAAACTGCCCTTTACATTGGGTGAAAATGTCATGATGCACAAAAAGTTCTTGTTCCACATGCTCCAAAATCAATTCTTGTTTCATTAATTTGCATTGAATGTTACAAACACTTTTGCCTTCTGTGAAGTTACTATGTGGAGACACATCGTTCTTTGGACAGCAAACATGTGCTTAAAATACACACATACATACAGTACTGTGTTGCCATGTTTTAGTTCACAAAGTTATAGTGAGTACCAGGCCAATATACAAAATTAATTGGAATGGGAATAGCTGTCTATAGCAATTTAATGTTGGGTTTTCCTGGTTTGCCCATTTAGTAAAGAGTCAAATCACTACTTTTTATTTTTGACCATGGTAAAACATGCATGAACTTCGTTGTCTGTAGGTCTGGTTAATTAACAGTAAGGGACTGACCGCTTCAGATGTAGTGTCCAACCTGTCTCTGAAGACAGATAAAACGTCCTGCAGCAGATTCAACATTAACAGAGCAAATGTGTGGGATGGAGCCATACAAGGATTTAAGAGATCTACATATAACCCATCCTATGACATGCTGGTAAAATTCTCTGATGATGTTGGGAAGACAGAAGAGGCCATGGACACAGGAGGGCCTAAACGTGAATTTCTTACATTGCTAAAGAACAAGAAGAATCTTAGAAGGCACAGGCTCTGCAAAATATCTAGCATTCAATAGTCAAGGTAACCTTTATTAATATATTTTTTTAATCAAAACATTTGAATTATGCTGCTGACCAAGTTGATATGGATCATTGAACTATTTACATCTTTAGCTGCAGGTGAAGATAAATACTTCCATATAGGAAGAATGATCACAGTGTCTGTGTCTTTCCCCAAATCTTTCCAGTACCTTGTAGGTAAAGTGAAGTCCATTGAGCCTCCTATCGAAGACATACCAGATGAAGAAGTGAGGAATTCTCTCCTTGAGGTAATGTAACATTTAATACAATGGGATAACATTTATGTAGTCCAGTAAAATCAATTTGTATGTTGTTTAAGGTTTACTAAATCTAGGTCCATATTCATAAAGCTTCAGAGTATGTTGCTCTAAGGAATACCGATGAAGTTGGATGCAAATGCAGGCAGATTTATTGGAGAAAATACACAATCCAAAATCGTAGTCGTAAGCTGGGCAGAGATCAAAAAACCAGAAGGAAAAACGCTAGGCAGGATCAATGTCAAACACAGGCAAGGGTCGAAACCAGAAAATAGTTAACACAGTCTAGAACACTCAATAAGTACTGGAGTAGCAATATCTCACAGTTGGACTGTGCATGAGTCCCAGTATAAATAGTCCCCGTGGATTGATGAACCACAGGTGTGCAGGATGCGTGGAGTCCGCCTCTAATACTCTGGAGAGGCGGATCTTGAGGTAGCCGGGCATACTGGTGTGACAGTTGCAGTGATCTTGGTGACAATAACAGCTCCTACTTGGAGAAAATTTAAGAGTACAGGGTCAGATGAAAATCTTTAAGATTAAAGTGATAACATTATTTAACAATATTACCTTATTAGTTCCATTTAGGCAAATCTAAAAATTGGGCAATATGTGTCTTTCAAATTAAGTTCATAATCTTTATGATCTAGATATTCAATGCAACATCTGTGAGTGAACTACAGATATGCACAGATAAACACTCAAGCATGCTCCAGACAGCTGGATGCTTTCACTTTATTAAGACACTGGATGACAAGAAGAAAGTCATACAGAATTACATTCAATGGTACTTCATCTACCGCAACCATTTCTCCATACAGAAGAATTGAATATATTTTGAGTATATTTGAGTTGATAAAAAGTTAATTTGTACATCTATAGTTGGTTATCGTATTCTTTTATCAATTTGTTTAATGTGCATGTATATGAATCAGCATTTCATGCAGGGATGCAGCTGCTAAATGGCACAACTGTACAGAATATATAAGTGACTGTGTTGACATGTTTTCTAGATTTAAGGAGGGACTAGCAACACTTGATGTTGCTAATGCTCTGGAACTGTATCCATCACTCTTCCAATCTTTCATATGCAACACCGAGACCAGGCTGACAGCAGATGTTGTAGAGGACATCTTTCAAGTAAAGCTTGGCACTCCTGGAAGCACCAAGCGACACGAGGAGACAAGAGTACTTGGATACTGGAGAGATTACCTGCTATATGTACAAGGTATTTAGTGTAGACTGTTTAATTTGAACAGGTTCTTGATAAACAGTTGTAAACCGACTGTCCCAGGGGCCCTTAATTCTAGTCTTTGAAGGCTGTTTGGCAGGTTTTTGTTATTTTCTTGAATAAGCAGTGAATAGGCCAGCTATTGTATCAGCTGGAAACGGATTAAATTACTATCAATGAGGACCCAAAGTTGGCATCACACCCACCTTAAAAGGTAAATTCAGAGATACTGTCTATATTTTCACAAATGTAGTAGGGATTTAGTTATATATTTGTGGGGTTTTCAGCACATCCTCTTCAGGATGTGCTAATGTTTGGAACCGGGCTTAAGTTCCCCCCGCAGCAATAAAGCCACAGCCACAGCTAACATTTGAGCCAAGCTCTGTTAGGGGACCCAAAGTTCATGTTACCACCTTAGCTGTAGCCTGAGTAAGTGTGGACCTTTTTTCTTTGTGATGTTCGATCTGTATTTTTTTGTTATTTTCAGCACTAGAATGTGTGCATTTTCATTTTATACACGGTCCTATCAGATACTATGACCACCACCTAGTATAAGCAATAACCACCCAGTGTATCAGCTCATTTTGCCATATAGGAACAATTGGAAGTTCTGTAAATGAACTGCAGTCCATCTGTTTCTTTGCATACTCTGTTAACCATACTCTGGTGAAAGGGGGTTAAAAGAGTGTGCAAAGAATGGACTGCAGTTTATTTACAGAACTACCAATTGCTACTATATGGCAAAATGAGCTGATAAACAGGTTGGTTATTGTTTCTACTAGGTAGGTGGTCATAATATTCTGATAGGACCAAGCATAACAGAGGTGTCCAAACTTATAAGCAAAGGGCCAGTGTGGCTGCAGGTTTTTGTTGCAACAGAGACTGAGACTGACTGACTTAACTAGTGGAATCAGGTGTGCACTTCTTGTTTGGAAAGAAAACCTGCAGCCAAAGTGGCCCCTTGCAGATAATAGTTTCATATACCTGGTTGTAATGGCTTTATTTTAAAATTTTGATAGTTTTTTTTATTTTAAACACTTGTACAAGTGGTGATTTTTTGTTGGAGAAAATTGCAGTGCTAAGTTTTTAAAGTACTGCATCCTCAAGATCTAAAAATAAATCTGTATTTTAAAATGTGATCAAATGTGTTACTGGGAAATACTGTTCATTTGCGTACCTTAAAGTCCAGACAGACTTTCAATGTGATGTAAGTTTCCACAGCCATGGTCCAGCTGATTGGTGGAGGTAGCCCACTTTGTCTCTGCTGGTCCTCAAAACGCCTTTGAAGGTTGTCATCTCCATAAGGACTGCAACGAGCTGGCACAAGGCAGTTGAACTGATTTAGGGCTAATGGAGACTTAGTGATTCCACAATTATTTCCATTAAACCTGGGAGTCAGTGAACAATAACATAATACGAATAAATGGTGGTAATATCATCCAAGGTAGTGTTTATGAACAAGAAAATAAATGTAAGTAGAAATAAAACGTTCAAAGTGGAAAAAATTTTAGATAAAAAAAACAGTGTTGATTAATGAGATTAATTCCCATCTAACATTGCATCCAGTATTCCTTGGTTATGACCAAATAAAACACATGGTTTATATTAAGACCAGACCTGGTATAGGATTAATCTGTGATGGAAAACTAGCCATTACTTTATTTCTAAAACCAGGAGAGATGCTAGAGTCGGCTGTTAAAACAGATTATCGGGAAGCTTTTCAGAAACAGTGGGCACCACCTCCCACAGACATCTATGGGGGTTTCTACACGCTGTACATTTACACAGACATCATTGATTACCAAACAGTCGGGGGCAGCTTTGTGCCCCTGTTACGATGTGTACATATATAAGGGAACAACAATCATGTTACCACTACTAGATACATCAAGCCACTTTATGTATCAGTAACCAAGTAACATCACAGATATTCCATAGAAATGAGAACTGATCAGAACCAGCACGTCAGTTTTACCTACGGGAAAGTGATACCTGTACAACATCCTATCAGGTTTTAAATGGAGTCTTTCAATATGTACTATGGATCCGGAACGCTATGTTTCTCACTACCCAAATCAAGCAGGTGGTGTAATGCTTGGCCACACAGGCACCCCTGCAATGTATGGAGTTGGTATCGGAGGGGTTTCAGAAATTTGTTTAGAATGGCAATACCATTGTTCAGACAGGGTTTTACCTTAGCCAGAAAATATCGCCCCTCTCAGCGATATCCCACACGGCTACTTTGGAGTTTCTCATAGCCGGACATGGTGAAGGTTATACAGATCTGAATAACACACTATTGCACCTATGTGCTAAAATCACAAAGCTTGATTGGAGCAATATATATGATGGGGCCGCTGTCGGGTTCATAAACTACCCCGGGGGTACATTATTTTCACAGGTCCATATGTCCCTGGGCGACCGGCTGATATCTCAGAGTTCAAGCACCTACTCAGACCGCAGTATCATAGAATGTCTCACCAGCTATAATCGGGACACCCTGGAAACTGTTTTCTCAGCAGGTTTCTTTTATCAGGACACAGCATGGGCATATGGATTAAACAGACCCTGCAAGGAAAAATCGAGACCTGACAAAGAGAGCGGTATTTACAAATGCCAGTAATGTGGTGGAGCCAATTCATAGCGACATGTTTTTCAGGAGAAACTGATGCCTAATGGTGTCGATAAAAAAAAATTCATATGACATGTAGTAAGGATGAATTCTGCCTAATGTGAAATGATGCATTAGCTTACAGAGTAAACATTCTCTCAGCATCTTTATTAGTCAGTATCACCCGCTGTAAGCCTCGGACACGCTCAGGCGTTGGTGTCAATGACTGCCAGGTACCCGATTGACAGTGTGTGTAAAAAAATTTTATACCTGCTGGAACACGGGTTTTCCACCAGGAAAATTAGACCTTGGGTACTCTACCAGAGTCTATGATAATAGCAATGGTTAACAATGATGCTTTTGTGACAGTGAAAAAATGGTGTATAATATGCCCAGTAACTGGAATTATTGTCATGTGATTCATGTGAAAAAAGAGAGAGAAAAAAAAGAAGGAAACTAATTAGAAATTCCTGGAAAAATAATAATTTTCAAATACATCGCATGGCTGCTCCATTTAGTCTGAAAGGTACCAGTAGTCCTGATGATAGTGATCTGCAATTGTTTGGCTATGCCTTGATTCAGGCATTAGGGGGCGACCGCGGGTTTTTCCTCATTCCAGATAAAGCCATCCATGGGGAAAATGCACTGGTGTTACCGTGGTCTTTTATTCCCTCTATTTAGGTACGAATCCAGGGAAATGTGGGTTGTTATTGTTAAAAATGACATAAGAGAAAAGTGTGTAGCTTCAAATGATATTATTTGATATCTGTAAAGGACGTTATTTCAGTGTTTTTGTTGAACGTTGCTAGCAAATCTAGCCGAAGCTATTGAGTCAGACTGAATGAAGCAGCCATAGCTAATGGTGTTTTGTAGTAATACAGAACAGTTGTGTTAATGGTGAATGTGAGAAATATATAAAAATATGAACGTTTTCTGTTAAAAACTGTTGGTTTAGCTCAAGCTTCGCTTGTAGTAAAGTTTGTTAATAAATTAGGTCACTGCCGCCATTTTAAAGTGCTACTGATCGGATGAAACGTGGGTGGTTGACTAGTTAATGGTGGATAGACGTAGTTTGTAAACGAATCATCTGTTAAGAACTGTTCTTTCACAAAAAAAGGGTCGTTTTCTGTGTACTTTTTGAGAATATTATGAATATATATATAAATATAGAGAGATTTATGTAGCTGAGCTTCATTTTCTTAATATAATTTTCTAACATTGAATATATAATGGGACAATGTTACTTGGACTGTATCCAAAATCTTATTTTATTACCAATAGACAATATGAGAGCGTGAGGTCAGCACGTGTCATTGGTGAAATCGGGTAATGTAAGACTGGAGGCCCGTTTCAGAAAACCCCTTCCTCACACCATAAATTTGATTGTGTATGCTGTTTTAGTGGATTGTTACTGATGAACACTTTAGAGCTGACTGCTGTCCTGGACAAAGTAGCCACTAACACACATTTTCCACCTGGAGAACACTGGCTTGCTGTCTACATGAGTGAAGATCGTGTTTGGTGTTTTTTTGACAGTTTTGTAAATGGACCAGATTATGACTTGTTTCTAAAAATGATTTGCAACTTTCTAAAAACATCATGCCCATCGTATCGATACTCGACCAGACAAGTACAAGATTTTACACCAACCACTTGTGATCAAACACTGAGTATTTTTTCTACACCATATGTCTAAAGGTTCAAGTTCTGAAAATGTAATGTCTAAAAAGTTTTGATTTAATAAAGAATGACAATATGGTTTCAACCTTTGTGAAAAAATTGTATCCATGTATTTCAAGAACAGGTTGTTTAAACGTGTGCAACATGTTCAAACTGGACAGATATTTATTGTGTTACTGTGTCTCTGTGTAATGTGCTGGTTAATAAATAAAAACAAACAATCTCAGAGCCGTTTATTTACATCCATGTGACACATCAGCAAAACATTAAACAGTTTTTAAACATTGTGAGACATATATTTACATAGGCATGATAAAAGAACTATAAACATGTAAACATAACACAACAAACAAACCCAACATTAAAAGTCTAACCATTTGCTTCTGTCTAGAACAGGTGAGAGAAACTCCAGGCTTTCAACTCTCTTAACTGGTGTTTAGTCGGCGTAACATAATCAAGACTTTCTGTTTTTTAACAAATGAATTTTCTCTCTAACATGTTTGTTGGGTATGGTGGACAGAAGTATATCATTATCATTATTATCATTATTTTTATCAGTCTGAACATTTGTCTTCTTATGAACATTATCTGTAAGTGGCAGGTTAATATGAAAGTGTGGGTCTCCATATCACCCTGTTTAGAAATGTTTAAATATCTCTGCTAAACCGAGGTGTAAAGTTTGGCTTTCTTGTTTTGAATAGACACATCCTGTCATGGCCCAGGCTGTCCTGCCAGTCACCAGCAGAGGGCTCAGTCAGTGCAGAGGGAGGCCTGGTAGGAAATAGAGAGAAAACTCCAATTCCCAGGCCTCTCAGCAGCAATCAGCGCTGACTGGGCACACCTGTGCTGCTCTTACTTAAGTCACAAACAGCATCCGTCATTGCTCCTTTGTAGAGGGGTGATTGGTAGAGGTGAGTATTCAGGAAAAGTCAGTAAAAGAAGAAAAAAAGAGAAAAGTCAGTAAAAGAAGAAAAAAGAGAAAAGTCAGTAAAAAAAGAAAAAAGAACAAAAGAGAAAAGTCAGTAAAAGAAGTCTGCAAAAAAATTAAAAAACACAACTGAAAATACAGGGAAGAACGTGATCCAAGAAAGAAAAAGAAAAGAAAAGAAAAGTTATAAAAGTAACAGTTTAAGTTTAGAAAGGGTTTCAGTTTGGGGGGGTTTATTGTTCTGAGGGTTTATGTTTATTCTTTTGTTTGAAACGCTGTACCCCAGCGTTTCCTTTGTTTGCCATCTTCCCACCTTTCCCCCCCCCCACACTGCTTTGTAGGCATTTAAGGTGCTTCCTCTCCCGTCCCTTGGTGGCGCAGGGGACGTGTATTAAATGCTGTGTTCATAGGTGGGGGTTCGAATCCTATCTAGGGTGACTACTACACAAGCGTTCATCTTTTCCCCTGAAACTTCCACCCCTCACAAAAAACAGACTCAAACAGAAACTAACAAACAAACTCTGCACTTGGGTCCACCCCCTCCCACTCACCTCATGACACATCCAGGTAGTTTTCCACAACTTGTCTGAGAGATCATGAATTAACACTCTTTAACTTCTCTAACTGGTGTTGTGGGACCAAAAACATGTTTTCAGCATACTCCATGCCTTTCTACTTATTTAGCCGTTATCAAACTTGTTATAAACGGTGGTGCGATGCTCAACAATGGTAGAATAACTTTCTTCTTTTGTAAAACACCAACTTTTTTTATCTGCTAAATATTTTATTTCAGACTTCTTCTTCTTCTTTAACAGTGAATATTGTCTTGGTGTGAGTGGTATGGTAGCATTAAGCACATTAAAAGCTATTTCACACAGAGTTCAGATCAGTTCATTACACGCTGTTTGTAAAATAACACGTCTCTGCGCCGGTTTAGCTTTAAATAAAAGTTTCAGAAGTGAGAGGTTTCTATATAGTCTGTCAGACATATTGACCTATCTTTGTTTTTTCTGAATGTAAACAACAGGTCTGTCTGAAAGTAAATCTGTTCTGAGACTGAAGTCTTTTTTGCTTTATAATCGATCAGGAGGTAACCAAATGGTTTTCTCACAGCATTTTGAAAACACTCCATGAAAAACTTTGTACTGCCGGAGTACATCTGTCTATGCGGACCTGATTGTTGTCTCTAGGATTTTATAACAATATCAGATAGTGTGTGTTCAAACTAATAGTCCTACTAGACTTTCCTTGAAAAAACTAATTTAGCATTAAGTAAATGGCACTTAAATTTTGATGATGTACATACTGTGTAAACACCTTCTCTACCTCAGCGTTATTGCTAGTGTCTGTCATAACATCAATAATTAGCAAATTATTTCTGTTAAGCGGTATCATTTAGTGTTGCCGATATCCCTTGTTCAAAATGAATATCTTATTTTTAACAAGGGTTGCCAACAGTCATAAATGTATACTATGTTTTTAATTTGCATAGAAACCAACTCATCAGTACGTTCAATTAACTGTTTTACAAAAAATGTTTTCCCAGAATTTGATGGCCCCTCTTATTACACAAGGAAAACGATGTTGTAATCTAAAATCAAATCCCACAACCTCACGCACCCCACGATAGACATGAACATCTTTAGTACCCATAAGGAAATCAGACAACAGGACCCATTTGTTGTGTACAACCTTAAAACGTTTCGCCACTGTCTTGTGTTTCAGTGTGAGGTTCTTTTTATTTCTCACGATACCGTCAGCATGAGCCAGTATGTGTCGGCTACTATCGCGACGCACCACATAATGATCAAGATCAATTAATGTATCGAGTCTAAACTTTTGAATTGTCTGCATTTAATGTGATGCCTTTTGCTTTTATACATGTTTACCGGCTGCTGTGATGTCTTAGGACCTCCTGAGCAGAACTCCGCAATGTAATCACCACCACCAATCTCATCTGTCAAATCACCCAAGTAGGGCCCCAGAGGGGGTTCCCAGTCCCATTCGCGAGAAACAAAAATAACACTGTCAGTGTCGCTGTACAATAGTCTATCACTTAATCTGTCCATCAGATTGTACAGTTCTAAACATGCATGAGCTGTTGTGAACACAGCAAGAAATACATTCATGTCACGTGTCGGACAATGGTCACCTTCCAAATAACACCGTTGAACCAATGCTGTAGTATCAGTCACAAATGAAAAGTATTTAATGTGTCATAGCCCTCGCCAAAGATGTGTTGTGAAAACTGTTCAGAGTCAGTCAGACACTGGCAAGTTTTCCCTCACTGAAAAATGACCCCACACATGGTTTAAAAACAGTGTTGATAGACCTGTGAGCTGGGTTAAGATGTATCTTGTCGAGATTTAGTTGGATATTTTCCTTTTCAAAATAATCCCTGATGTATTCCTTCTTTTCTTTTTCTGACACAGCGTGTGCTGGATAACCGCTTGCTTCCTGCTTTACTGAAAAAAAAGTCTTTACATACACGCAGAACAATGTTTCTGAACTGTCTGGGACTTGTGGATTTTAGCCCCCACATACCCTTTCTCAACAGCCTTCAATAATTCAGTACTGACCCACGTCCCTGTGATGGATCTGTTGTCATCATCATTATGATCACACTGCTGTTGTTGGTTTTCCAGCTCTGCACATGTACGACAGAGGGGAAACATTAATTTACTATTACAGCGATAAGGTAAAGCAGGCTGTAGGAGTTTTCTAGGCGGATGTACGGTGGCCTTGACAAGTCCATAGTATTCCTCGAGGGGTCTGAAATTTTTGAAAACTATTTGAGGATGTTCTACTGGGTATTTCTTCCTAGCCTGACAGAATTGGTACAAACTAAAGTCCAAATATCAGATTTACTCACCATCCTTTGCTTTATAGTAGAGTTTATATGCAGTAGTTCTACCCCCAAAAAGGGCATCTCTTGGTTCTAACCTATTCGGCGCTCTGTATGTCGACATAAACATAGCAACATCTAAATCAACCCTCTTAGCATCGGCCCACTGACATTCCCAGGCTACTTCAACATCCAGACCATATTCTCCAACAAGTATCTCCAACTTGATGTCAAACTGTTTCCACAACTCACCATACAACACCTTAGACATAGGGTGGACCTGGTTTGGATTGTAATGGCATCCATGCCCGTGATGCATGCAACCATTAAATTCTAGGACTTTTCACACACCATCCTTTTGTATAAAACCCATCTACGTCATACATACCAAACTTATTGCAAACAACATTGTTCTCAAATAAATGAGTACGAGTCTATGTAGCGTTGTCTGAAGGTTTCCTCAAACATTGCAATCAGTCTACACCCCATCATTGTGATACTGACTGCGATACCCACTTTGGAGAAATATTCCAATAACAAGAAATTATTAAAACAAGCCCCATTGTGTGCTAATCATGTGTACCCCCGATACTTTGGTCGTCTAAACTCTTTAATGAGCTGTTCTAAACAGCGTGACCCCTCTGCTGTGAACTCTCTACCATCAAAAGTTATTGCACAGACAAAGTTAGCCTCATGCTTACCATTTACAATTCTTGTCTCAAAATTGAAAAAAAGATATGCCTCGCTTGGTCCTTTTAATTTTATAGGTTGTATGTAGCATTCATGCGCGGTATCTGATATTAATTCTTCACCACATTGCATGCAACGCCCTGATAGACACTTGTGGGGTTTGGGTTTGGTTAAACTAACATGATAACGATGCCCACATTTTTTACAGTACTTGGTTAGTTCACATCAGGAACCCATCTCCCCTGTGATAGGCTGTCGTTTCTGTTTCTTGTGCTGCTCATAACAGTAATCAGATTTGCAGTAGCGTGGACAGTCGTGTTAGAAATTCGGCCTTCGGGAATCAGAAGTCAGGAGACCTTCAGCGTAGACTTGAGTTTCATTGACACACAGAAAATGTGGGTACAGCTCAGTCGATCACAGCCAGTCTGTTAGCAGTTGGGAGGTAGTCTTAATCATGTGCACGCAGAAGCACATTCTCTCTTGTCTCTTGAAGTCTCTTGAAGCCCAGTCTAGTTAATCTCTCACTGTCTAACTCAGTAACTCCAGGTTAAGTAGTGTTGTAACTTTGTCTTTTGCCGTCAGAATGAAGAGGGAGACCAGTTCAGAGAAAAACTTTTATTCGAAGGGCTGCAGTTCCCATGTTCTCCGAGTTTGCTAACTCTGGTCCCAAGGATGTCTTTTGACTGCTTGTCTTATATAGGGCTGCGTATTTGCTTTTTCTGGCCCACCAGTACACCTGGCTATGTCATTCTTTTGAGTAGATTTGTTCCCAAATAGACGTTCCCAAGAAAACGCTGCAGGGTATATGGCCCTATATGGTAGGGGTTAACAAAAGCCCTGACCTTCCCGTGAGCTCGGCAGCTTCCTGTCTAATAAGATTCATACAAGCTATAAGTTATATAAAAAAGATACAGGAGTTTGGGGTGTCAACATTAAGGGGGGTTGGTATGTTGCCACCATGATTGGTATCAGGCAAGAGGACAAATGGTCATTTAAATACAAACAAAGGAGGGGGGGGTGATCAACTCTGCAGAGAGAGGGTAGTATCAGAGTTAATTTGGTAAGTCTCCACAAATAAAGTACATATGTTGATAATTATTTCTCTCAATCCCCCCTTTGATACTCCTAAATGAAGAATCACAAAACTGCATTATCACTACATATGTACAATAGTTGAAAACAAACAATTAAAAATGGCTAGTACTGCACATAATACGACAATCCATATCATCATAGCCAGTGGTTAGAGCTGTTAAAAGATGCTACTTCGCAATGCAATGTTCCTGCAGAACACCGAGACATCAGTAGGATCTTGAGTAGTTTTCTTCTACACAGTGATGTGGTAGTTTGAAATTTGCAGGGTCAGTTCTGGAATTCCTGTCCACAGGAAGTCCACAGCAGGCCCTTGGTTCTTCATAGTGTAGGTGCAAAGTCCAGACACCATCTGGAATAATTCTTGCATCTGAATTCAGCCAGGTCCAGTTCCCAGTTCAGACTATGGCTAGGTTACTTTTAAGCAGATTGTATAGTGGTTTTAAAAATAGCAGTGTAAGATTTACTCAAGGCCTTAAGTCAGTACACAGGCCTAAAAACATAAAATTGTTGTAGGTAACAACATTCACATCTCTAATAATTGTACACAAGCTAACCTTAACATAAGCTAAAGCAGCAGATCACTTTAGTTAAAACCAGGAACAGATGAAACTGTTAAGATACTTTTTTTCTATGGCTTTTGTTACCAAAGACAGCAGCTCTATGAGTCCCTGAATGGTCATGAATATCAAAGATAACTGCTCCTGGGGAATTTCATGAAAAGGGTTCTCTACAGGGCTCACCTGTAAAACCCCACCAAAGGGTTTCTTGCGTAGTTCCCCATCACACACTGTTTGTTCTTATCTGCCTGCTTTTTCTGACAAACCTGTGCCCGATGACCGGACTTGTGACCGTAATGGCACTCAGAGGACTTGTTTCTCTTTAGATTAGACATGTTCTGACTAAAACCTGAGGTAGACTAAGTACATGACATTGCAAGGTTCTAAATCACAATCTAGACCATCAAGCTCATTTTTAAAGTCTGTACATTTAGTTTTACACCAGTTTGGAAGAGCAGTTACCAGAGCTTGTCTAAAACCTGGTCTCAGGGAGTCAACCAGTTGTCCAAATTGTAGACCATCAATTGTACAGTCAATGTTTTCACTGCTGTATTCATCAATACCAGAGTGACGCAGAAAAGTTCTCTCAAACCGCTCACAGAAATCTGCAGCTGACTCTCCTTTTCTCTGCCTGCACTTGGTAAATTGTGCCCAATCAATAGTTTTGAGACGTTTACAGATAATCCAATCATTGAAAGCTTTCCAACCTCTTTCAGTTTCCTGGCCTTCGTTACCCAAAGCACCCAACACCTTCTCAGCAAGCTGCCTGCTATCAGTTATGCTAAGTACTTGGCTTGATATGGAAACAGCATCTTTGGGATGCAATGAGTAAAGCATTCTCTTCCTTTGCATGAGCTCAATGAAGTCAAGCCCCATTTCTCCTGTCCAAAGGTTTAAACCCTTTGGACAGGTTGCCCAATGTAGCAGCGTCTAAAGGAGCATGGGCAGTTTCTACTCTTGTTTCTTTAACTTTACCTCCTTTGTTAAGTACCTCAGAGGACATGATTGTCATTTGAACTTGTCGTGTAACAGGCGCCTCTTTACTAGTGTGTGACCCACGCTCAGATTCCTCCTTAGAGGATAAATGGCTATTGCCATCAGAATGGTCAGTCTCACACATGCAGGCTGCAGCCAATTCTGGATAAAGAGGATCTTCATCCTTTGTGGAGGAAATTTTGTTTGTTGTAGATTTGCCTTGTTGCTGTTCAGCATCTGTTAATGGACAGTGAAGTTTTTCACATGTTTTCTTGCAGTAATAGCAGCTCGTTTATGCCTCCTACATTCACTCACTAGTTTAGAGATCTTTGCCTCAGCTTCTAGTAACTCTTCTAACGATTTCAACTTGTACCTCCAACTTGTTTAATGACAAAGACATTCCTTAACAGAATCATGCTTAAGTCCATACCCCAAAGCAGATTTACATTCTGCAAGAGACCATTCTATATCAGTAGAAAAACCCTTGGATGAAAAGTACTGGGATGTCTTTTGTTCTTTGATGTGCTTGTTAACTATATCATCCATTAACTTTTCAAATGCACTCTCAGTCCATTCAGACTTTTCAGTTCCACCCTTAGATAATGTGCTGTTTCTATAGTTAAGAGGTGTCAAAAATTTTTACCACTATTCTGAGAAGTTTGGCCTTTAGTCATGGTGAGTTAACAGGAGAACAAGCAACCACAATCAGTGGTGCTGCACTACCCCAGAGGATAACCCAAACTTTTGGCCTCAGTCAGTCTACAGACCTTCTCTCACTGTCTGCAAGCCTAACAGTTACAAAATCATTAGTCTTGCCAAAATACCAGTGTTTTCCAACAAAACAAAACTATCCCTACGATTAATCTCAGGTGACAAAAAGCAGACTTCAGAAAACAGTCACAAAAACATTTGAGTTTTTAGCAGTGACAAACAAGAAGTTACAGCTTCAGTAACAACAGTAAACTTCCCTCATTTCAGAGAGGTTAACAGTTACAGCTTCAGTAACCACAGTAATCCCTCATTTCAGAGAGGTTAACAGTTACAGCTTCAGTAACCACTGTGGCCGGCGACTGAGACTTTTGAGAATTGAGACTTTTTTCCCTCTGTTGTCCCTCCTTTGCTCTTGAGCGCCCCACAGTGGTGGAGAAGGTGGGCAGCTCTCGGATGACTGTCTGAGGGATCCAGAAAAATACAAATAATAAAAGTCCTTCTTCAGAAGAAAAAAAATAATAATAAAAAAAGAGAGAAAAAATTATATATATATATATATATATATATATATATATATATATATATATATATATATATATATTAGACTAACAATTTGGTTGTTTTTTTTTTCTCCTCCTTGGGCTTTTTTATTTTTATTTTTTGCCCCTCTCTTTCTCTACAAATATTTTTTGGATATTTTTTTTTCTTTCTTGGTGTTCTCTTCACGTGTGTGTGTGTATGTGTGTGTGTGTGTCTCTAGTGTTGGGTGACTGGCACCACAGGAATGATGGACCAGCTCCTCCAACACCTCCTAGAGGCCAGCCTCCAGCAGCAGACCGTGACCCAGGAGCTGGCGAGAGGCGTACGAGCCCTCACTGAGGACTTACTAGCCACCCGCAGGGCTGATACCGCTCCACATCTCCCCCAGCCCGAGCAGACAGGCCACCACCTTCTCACCAAACTAACTCCAGAGGATGACATTGAGGCCTACCTGCACACGTTCGAGGTCATTGCCGAGCGCGAGGTCTGGGATAAAGAGGTCTGGGCTGAGATCCTGGCTCCCTTGCTGACAGATGAGCCACAGCTTGCATATTATTCTCTCTCGGCAGACCAAGCCAGGGACTATGATGAGCTGAAAAGAGAGATCCTGGCACGAGTGGGGCTCAGCCCGGCGGCGGCAGCGGCCGAACACCACCGCTGTTATAAGCCCAGCCAACCGCCTTGCCAACAGATGCTCCAACTCCTCCGCGTCACACGGAGGTGGCTGCATCGGGAAGCCCGGTCCTCAGAGGAGGTGGTGGAACAGGTGGCCATGGATCGTTTCTTATGCACACTGCCCCCGGAGACCCGCAAGGCCGTCGCCATGCAAGACACAAAAGACCCCTGAACCATGGTGGAGGCCACAGAGATGGCCGAGAATGTGCTGGCCCTAGTACGGGCCGAAAAGTGGGAGCCAACCCCCCCATTCTGCTGGGATGGCTTCCCACCACGGCGTTTCTCCGGGAGAGAGCCGGAGCCTCAGAGAAAAGCGCCACCTGTACCTACACCAGCCCCTCACAGCCCCCAGGACGAGCCGATGCCCACCGATCCTGACCCTGTCGGATCTCTGAGAACAGCAAAGGCCATAGAAGAGGAGGTGCAGCAGATATTGGCCGCCGGTATTACAGAGCCATCCAACAGCCCCTGGTCCAGCCCCATCGTGATGGTTCCCAAACCGGATGGGTCGTGGAGGTTCTGTAATGACTTCAGAAAGCTAAATGAAGTCTCACAGTTCGAGTCGTACCCTCTTCCTTGGGTGGATGACTTGATTGATCGTCTAGGTAAGGCCCGCTTTATTTCCACTCTGGACCTCACCAAGGGATACTGGCAGGTGGCCCTCACGCCAGAGGCTCGGCCCAAGACGTCTTTTTCTCCCCCACAGGCCACTGGCACTACCGGGTTCTCCCGTTCGGACTGCATGGGGCGCCTGCCACCTTCCAGCGTCTCATGGATGTGGTCCTACGGCCGCTCCAAAAATTCAAGGGCGCCTACCTGGACGACGTCGTCATCCACTTGACCACGTGGGCGGAAAACACAGCCCATTTGAGGAGGGTACTGAGCGGCCTCCGCGAAGCTGGACTCACGGCCAACCCCAAGAAGTGCCACCTCGGCCTCACTGAGGCTCACTACCTGGGCTACCGAATCGGAAGGGGCCTACTGAGACCCCAGGAAAAGAAAATCGAGGCAATCCTTAATTGTCCACAGCCAAGGACCAAGAGACAGGTACGTGCCTTCTTGGGCTTGGCCGGCAGTTTGTCCCTGACTTTTCCTCTGTAGCCTCTCCCTTATCCGATCTCACCAAGAAGGGGCAGCCGGACACCGTGGTGTGGACCCCAGCGGCCGAAGTAGCTCCTCAGGACCCGCCTAACATCTGAGCCAATCCTCTGCAACCCGGATTTTGACAAACCATTCCGGGTGCAGACGGATGCGTCGGAGCGGGATCTTGGGGCAGTTCTAGTCCAGGATTTCGACGGGGAGGAGCATCCGGACCTTTACATTAGTCGCAAGCTGACACCCGCAGAACAAGTGTATGCTGCCCTGGAACGAGAAGCCTTGGCGATCAAGTGGGCCATCGAGGAGCTACGATTCTATCTTACAGGTAGGCTGTTCACATTGGTCACGGATCATGTGGGTTAGGGTTAGGGTTAGGGTTAGGGTTCGACCATTCTGGGTGTGTCTCTGAGGGCGGGGGTGAGTGGGGGGGCCGGCACCCATTGTTGTGGATAGCCAGTGACCACACGATCGAGGGGGCGGAGCGAGAAACACACGCCGGGCCGCCACTAACAAGTGCAGCTGTTCTCACTCAACCAGACGGAGCCGCGAGCATAAAAACACAGCGGAGAGACTCAGTGGGGTGAGTGAAGCTGGACACCACAGACGACCTCACTAACCACTCGGAATTTCGCCGTGTTCTCTCTCTCCCTGCTCTTTTCTATCTCTCTCTCCGCCTTACCACAGGACTGAGCCTCGTCTGTTGAAGCTCCACCAGCCGGTGCTCTCAACAGCACCGCCTCGCCTGGAGAGACCTGCTAGGACCCACGAAGAAACCACGCATAGTCTAAAAGCCTTCGTTTCGTCAGTTTTTTTCCCTTCGTTATTGCTTAAACTTGCTCGAATAAATCGGACTGAGAATTGAGACTTTTTTCCCTCTGTGGTCCCTCCTTTGCTCTTGAGCGCCCCACAGTGTGAATAATCTTTTCCTCTAACCTAGATTATCACCTCCATTTAGACTAACTCTTAAGTTAATGCCTTTTAAACTTAAACTATATGCTATAAGCACGGTTGTGTAGTGCTTATTACGGTAGTGTAGTGGTTAGTATAGTGATATAATTACCCACATAGCAGACGATTCCGTTCTGGATCCGGGTTTCCTCTGGCAGATCCGCGCAGCAGTCACAACCGCTACGCAGATTCGGCCCGGGTCCGCTGCGTGTGCGGTTTGTGACTCTAAGATACGTTTTACTGATGATAAATCCGCTAAATGCTCGCACTCATTTCACATCTTCAGTACGATTCCAGTACGGAGTCAGATTCCATATGTAGTTTAAAGTCGTTATACGGATCCGGTCCAGATCCGCTGAGGAACACAGAACGGGCACCAATTCAAACTCAGCGTGAGGAGCGACCAACAGACATCACCACCAACTGACAGCAGCAGCAGAGCTACGACACAGCAGAGGTAGGTCACAGTTAGGAAAGTTTATTAAACTTAAACAAAACAAACTGGTACAAAAACATATTTATGTTGGATAGTGCTGGCGATTTATTTGTGTTTAATGATTCTACATCTTATATTACTCTGTCAGTTCAGCTAGCAATGCTAGTTAGCTAAAGTTAGCTAGCTACAGAGCTGAACAAATGCTGATAACTTCAACTCGTTTTGCTTCTCAAACGCACTGCTACGTCTTTTTTGTAAACTAAACTAATCTGTATAACGGAATAAAAGTCGTGTTTAATGTTCAGCAGAAATTTACCATGGGACCACATGCTAAAAAATCGCGAACTTGAATTTTGCTGTTCCACCTTAAATAGCGCTACAGTTACAGTCTAGCCCCTCTGAGTCACTTAGGCACCATTTAAGGTGGAATAGTAGAATTAAAAAAAGAAGCTGCTTTTTCAGGCCCTTGTCTGAAAATACTTTTAGCATTACAATGATAATTAGGATGTTTAGAGAATTTGGAGATTTTACTGAAACGAATTAATATTAAAAACACAAACATTGGAAACACAAAGTTACTATACTGGGCTAATGATATGCATATTTTTACTAGGATCTCTAACAGATTGTATGAACACCTGAAAGCCAGACCTATTGCTTCCATTCAAGGTGGGTTATATTTAAGTCAGTTCATTACATTTGTCTTTTACGTGTTTGGATTAATCTAATACATTATATGTTAGGTAACACAGGGTGATATGTTTGTATGTTATAAGTTTGTAGACTTAAATCTTTAGAAGTTCTGCACCTGAAATGTGATCTAATCAGTAAAAATGAATAGACATATGCACTTGCTCAGAAGTTTATATCTGACTGAGTTTCAGATGAGTGACTATTGGCACCTCAGAACATTATTTGTAAAGTTGCTGGGTGGTGTTCCAGATGTTCCAGACTAACATAATTAATAAATACAAATAAAAAACAGTGTGATTGGGTGTGGTTTAAATCTCTCCTTAATGAATTTTACTATTTACAGTTACCATCCAAAACCTAGTTTATGTAATCAAACTTTCATTAAATTAAATCAGGTGCTGAAATAAGAAGTCAGGTCACATAAATAGACTGTCTTTTATTGTTTTGACCTAAAAGCATATTTTATGAGCCATTTAGGTAGATAGCTAGATAACATCTGTAGTTCACCAAATGTCACAGCTGTAGTTACCAGGGACTGTGTATATATGGCTGGGCACTTAATTTGTGCTGTTTCTTTTTGTGTCTCCTCTATAGGCTGCTTACATGAAAAATGTTGCACCGTGTCAAGTCTCTGTGTCCAATAATGCTCTGATCAATGTAGGAAATGGCTGTTTGTTAATATTGTGTGGAATAAAAATGTTAAAATGAAATTGGTAAAGGCTGTCGCTAATGAATTATTTATTTAATATATGCTTATGTTTTAATTTAATTAATTAAAACATAACTTCCTCGTTTTAATCTATTTGAAGAGAACTGTGTTTATATATGAAGTGTAGTAGGTAAAATATTGTTGGCATGTTGTGCATCTAGACACTGGCCCAGATCCGTTTTATGGACCCAGCCCAGAAATTATGGTAGGTCCGGCCCAGAGCTGGGCCGAATACTTTTTGCTATCTAGGCCAGATCTGGGCCAGAGGTGTGCGACTCCGGTCCGGAAGCGATCCAAATGTGAAATAAGGATACAGATGTGGGCCGGATTTGGGCCGGATGTGTGAAGAAATCGCTGAGACCCGGCCCGGTGTTGGGCCAGTGTTGGTCCAAATCTAGAAAGCGGATCTGTACCGGTATTGGCCCACCGTGCAAAAGGACACAGGGCCAGATCCGTTTTACGGATCCGGGCCAGAACTTCAACATGATTTGCGCCGGATCCGGGCCAGATAATTTTTGCTATGTGGGCAATCTTTTTGCATTTATTGCAGATGGACTTAATTGCTGGACATCTTTCCTGTTGTTTAAGTTTTATTTTCCCGCATCTCCCGCATTTAGGTTGCATTTCTTCACTGTTCCTAGGTTTTCCAAACCCCTGCTTGAATTTCCCGCTGAATGCAGGTTTACCTCTTACCACAAGCCTCCCCCTGCTGGTGAACGTCTGAATAGTTTGGGCTAACGTGAGATCCGCCATTAGCTGCAGTTTCTGTGATAAGTCCTTGTCGAGTATGCCCACTACAATGCGGTCGCGAATGTGTTTTTCTTTGTTAACCCCGAACTCACAATGCTCAGATAGTTCAAAAAGGGCTCTTATGAAGCATTCTGCCTTTTCACCGGGCCGCTATGCTCTTTGATAAAACACGGCTCGCTCGTGAATCACATTGCGTTTGGGATAGAAATATTAGTCATATTTCCCTAACACGACATCAAATTTCTTTTCATCCCCTTCTGCTTCGAATGTGAACAACTTGAAGATATTTTCAGCTTCATTTCCCATGGCATACATCAGCGAACTGACCTGCACCTCGCCGTCCTCATTGTGAAATCTCTGTCTCCAAGCGCGCTGCCGAAAAGGCTCCTGGCGGATGGCAAGCCTCGAACCAACAAAGTTCGCTGCATCCATGTTGGGTGGTTCTTTATGTCACGGGGGATGCGAGGAGCAGACAAGACGAAGGGTTTGGCCGCACACGCAAGCTTAAACAACAGAGTACTTTAATGAAATCATAACATAACAAGTACACAAACACGATGGAAAACCAAACAGACAAAAAACTGGAAAACCTGAAAACACGTCCATCACAAAGTTTACTAGCTTCACAAAAAGAACGACAGGGGAGAGGGCCAGACAGGAAGACCAAAAACATATGATAACAAGAGGGACACAGCTGACAGAACTAATTACAAACGAGACACAGGTGAGGGAGGCGAAGCACATGACAAAAACAAAAAGATCCACATCGCTAACACAATGGAATGACAAGACGTAAACAGATAAGCAAGGACAGGCAGGGCAGGGCGTGACAGTAACATTATAAAATTTATTGTTTATTACTTATTCTGAAATCTTGCCCTCTTTTATTGTTTTATCTTTTTGACCTTTGGACCTCCACAAATGTTGCACCTTGGCCCCCAAGAAGTTTTATGTGCTACTACATCAACTTAAACTTTAAGGTACGACAGAACTTTCTGCTTATCAGTTTGTTGACATTATTTGTAGTTTTGTTTTATGGTTTGTATTGCTGTCTGAATATTGTCTTTTGTGAATTTATCATTTTCTATATGATTCACTGCTGGAAAAAATTGCTTTTATTAAGAAAAATTATTTAGAAGTAGCGACTGGAATGCAGGTAAAAGTGAAAGTAGCTGCTGCTTCTTCTGCTCTGGACGCTAAAACGGAGAGTGGTGTGTGAGATTAGTGTAAAGTTTAAACTCGCTCTTATTATTCTGATCTGCTGTTATAAGATAAAAAGCTGTTATGAACTGATTTAAAATGTGGACATATTTCACCTGAAACAGCGATATGACTGTATGAAGAAAAGCAAAGGTAAGAGCAGTTAGCATCATGCTAATCCTCATAAACACCACTGTAAACATCAGACTGTAATTAAAAACACACATAAACAACATTAGGATTTATATAGTTATGATTATCAACCATTTCTGTTTGTGTCACAAATTCTTTAAAATTCATACTGATTCTCTCTTCCCTTGCACTGTCTCTCTCTCTCTCTCTCTCTGTCTTACTGTCGGATCGTGGTGGGCTCAAGTGCGAGTGGTGCAAAATTTTTCCAGCTAGTGTGTGTGTGTGTGTGTGTGTGTGTGTGGTGTAGTTGTGTAGTGAGCAAGTTGGTGTGTAAGATATAGCTGTGTAGTGAGTGTGTGTGTGTGTAAGGTGTGGCTGTGTAGTAAGCGAGTGTTTAAGGTATAGTTGTGTAGTGAGTGTGTGTAGCTATGGAGTGTGTGTGAGAAATGTAACTGTAGTGTGTGTGTGTGTGTGTGTGTGTGTGTGTGTGAGCTGTAGTTGTGTAGTGAGTGTGTCTGAGGTGTAGCTGTATATTGAACAAGTGTGTGTGAAGTGTAGCTGTCAAATGAGTAAGTGCCTGTGTGTGAGGTGTAGCTGTAGTGTGTGTGTGTGTGTGTGTGTAAGGTGCAGTGTAGTGTGTAGTGAGCAAATGTGTGTGTGAGTGAGACAGTGTGAATGTGTGTGTGTGTGAGGTGTAGCTGTATAGTGTGTAGGTTTGTGTGTGAGGTGTAGCAGTATAGTGTGTGTGTGAGGTGTAGCTGTATAGTGTGTGAGTGTGTGTGCGAAATGTAGCAGTAAAGTGTGTGAGTGTATGTGTGAGGTGTAGATGTATAGTGTGTGGGAGTGTGTGTGTGAGAGGTGTAGCTGTATAGTGTGTGTGTGTGAGGTGTAGCTGTATAATGTGTGTGTGTGTGAGGTGTAGCTGTATAGTGTGTGAGTGTGTTTCTGAGGTGTAGCTATATAGTGTGTGTGTGTGTGTGTGTGTGTGAGGTGTAGCTGTATAGTGTGAGTGTGTGTGTGTGAGGTGTAGCTGTATAGTGTGAGGGAGTGTTTGTGTGTGTGTGAGGTATAAACTGTTTAGTGTGAGGGAATGTGTGTGTGTGAGGTGTAGCTATATAGTGTGTGTCTGAGGTGTAGTAGTATAGTGTGTGTGTGAGAAGTGTAGCTGTATATTGCGTAAGTGTGTGTGAAGTGTAGCTGCATAGTGTGTGAGTGTGTGTGTGAGGTGTAAGCTATTTAGTGTGAGGTGTAGCTGTATAGTGTGTGTGTGTGTGTGTGTGTGTGTGTGTGTGTGTGTGTGTGTGTGAGGTGTAGCTGTATAGTGTGTGAGTGTGTGTGTGAGGTGTAGCTGTATAGTGTTTGTGTGTGTGTGTGTGTGTGTCTGAGGTGTAGCTGTATAGTGTGAGTGTGTGTGTGTGTGAGGTGTAGCTGTATAGTATTTGAGTGTTTGTGAGGTGTAGCTGTATAGTGTGTGTGTGTGAGGTGTGGCTGTATAGTGTGGGAGTGTGTGTGTGTGTGAGGTGTAGCTGTATAGTATTTTAGTGTTTGTGATGTGTAACTGTATAGTGTGTGTGTGTGTGTGTGTGAGGTGTAGCTGTATAGTGTGTGAGTGTGTGTGTGTGTGAGGTGTAGCTGTATAGTGTGAGGGAGTATTTGTGTGTGTGTGTGTGTGTGTGTGTGTGTGTGTGTGAGGTATAAGCTGTTTAGTGTGAGGGAGTGTGTGTGTGTGAGGTGTAGCTGTATAGTGTGTGAGTGTTTGTGAGGTGTAGCTGTATAGTGTGTTAGTGTGTGTGTGTGTGTGTGAGATGTAGCTGTATAGTGTGTGTGTGTGTGTGAGGTGTAGCTGTATAATGTGTGTGTGTGTGAGGTGTAGTAGTATAGTGTGTGTGTGTGTGTGAGGTGTATCTGTATAGTGTGTGAGTGTGTGTGATGTGTAGCTGTATATTGTGTGTGTGTGTGTGTGAGGTGTAGCTGTATAGTGAGTGTGTGTGTGTGTGTGTGTGAGGTGTAGCTGTATAGTGTGTGTGTGTGTGTGTGTGTGTGTCTGAGGTGTAGCTGTATAGTGTGAGTGTGTGTGTGTGTGAGGTGTAGCTGTATAGTATTTGAGTGTTTGTGAGGTGTAGCTGTATAGTGTGTGTGTGAGGTGTGGCTGTATAGTGTGGGAGTGTGTGTGTGTGTGAGGTGTAGCTGTATAGTATTTTAGTGTTTGTGATGTGTAACTGTATAGTGTGTGTGTGTGTGTGTGTGTGTGAGGTGTAGCTGTATAGTGTGTGAGTGTGTGTGTGTGTGTGAGGTGTAGCTGTATAGTGTGTTAGTGTGTGTGTGTGTGTGTGTGTGTGTGAGATGTAGCTGTATAGTGTGTGTGTGTGAGGTGTAGCTGTATAGTGTATGTGTGAGGTGTAGTAGTATAGTGTGTGTGTGTGTGTGAGGTGTATCTGTATAGTGTGTGAGTGTGTGTGATGTGTAGCTGTATAGTGTGTGTGTGTGTGTGTGAGAGAGGTGTAGCTGTATAGTGTGTGAGTTTGTTTGTGAGGTGTAGCTGTATATTGTGTGAGTATGTATGTGTGAAGTGTAGCTGCATAGTGTGTGAGTGTGTGTGTGAGGTGTAAGCTGTATAGTATTTGAGTGTTTGTGAGGTGTAGCTGTATAGTGTGTGTGTGTGTGTGTGTGAGGTGTAGCTGTATAGTGTGTGAGTGTGTGTGTGTGAGGTGTAGCTGTATAGTGTGAGGGAGTGTTTATGTGAGTGTGTGTGAGGTATAAGCTGTTTAGTGTGAGGGAGTGTGTGTGTGTGAGGTGTAGCTGTATAGTGTGTTAGTGTGTGTGTGTGTGTGTGTGTGTGAGATGTAGCTGTATAGTGTGCGAGTGTGTGTGAGGTGTAGCTGTATAGTGTGTGAGTGTGTGTGTGTGTAGCTGTATGGTGTGAGTGTTTGTGAGGTGTAGCTCTATAGTGTGTGTGTGTGTGAGGTGTAGCTGTATATTGTGTGTGTGTGAGGTGTAGCTGTATAGTGTGTGAGTGTGAGGTGTGGCTGCATAGTGTGTGTGTGTGTCTCTGTCTCTCTCTCCATCTCTATCTCTATCTCTAATTCAAAGCCCATTAGTCCCAATCATTTCTTTCTCTCTCTCACTAAAGTTGCTGTGTACAGGTGCTTCTTGTTTGATCAAGGTGAGGGGGGGTGAGTCCTCATGTCATATTTGGCAGAGGGATTAGGCAGGGCTGCCCATTGTCTGGTCAGTTATATTTAAAGGCAGTGGAATCTCTTCTCTGTTTAATTAGGAAAACACAGGGTGTGTCTCAAAACCGAGTAAGCTGTCTAAGTAGGCTGTCTAGATAGGCAGCTGTTTAAGTAGGAGCATTCTGTCTAACATCTCTCCTCATAAAACAGATCTAGTTAGAGACACGGCTTGTTTCCGCCCACTGCACGCGACCATGGTTTTAGCTAGGTGCTAAGCTACCGGCCGGCTATCCAAAACAATAGCCAGATTCTTAAAAATCCACTAGCATAAATGCTAATGGCTCGAGTATAAAACTGTAAAATGGGCAACAGCTCGTTACAAAGTTGCAAATAAAATACTTTTTAGTGTGCTTGTAAAACAGGAAACATTAAAACACCAGAGAAAATCGGAATAACTTACATTTGAAGATGACTTCTCCACTAGTTGCTCCGCTTTTGTCCGCCATGTTGGGAAAATTTCTGACTGCGTTGCATCATGGGATTGTCTTAGCGGCTGAGGAAGCGTTCGTTGCTTCCTTAAAATCAGGTCAAAATAAGGTGACTCAGTAGACAGCATGTTTAGAGTATGTAAGAATTGGGACAGTCTACAGGTCGGGAGTGCATACTATGACGTAAAATGCTGCCTATGTAGGAGCTCAGTAGGTTTTAAGATACACCCACTGTCTGGTGTGCAGATTGAGATATGGACTGGTGAAGATGGTCAGCCTCAGGTTGGTGCGTCTAGCTTCTCAGGTGTTAAACCGGCTGAAGTCTGACCTCTCTCCTTCTACAAACCAGATCTTTCACCTATAGAGAACATTTGGCGCATTATAAAGAGGAAAGTGCAACAAAGAAGGCCCAAGACGATTGAGCAGTTAGAGGCCTGTATTAGACATGAATGGGAGAGCATTCCTATTTCTAAACTTGAGAAACTGGTCTCCTCTGTCCCCAGACGTCTGTGGAGTGTTGTAAGAAGAAGGGGGGATGCTACAAAGTGGTAAAAATGGCCTTGTCCCAACTTTTTGGGGATTTGTTGACGCCATGAAATTTTGAAACAACATATTTTTCCCTTAAAATGATACATTCTCTCAGTTTAAACTTTTGATCTGTGATTTGTGTTCTATTCTGAATAAAATATTAGATGTTGGCACCTCCACATCATTGCAATCAGTTTTTACTCACAATTTGTTTAGTGTCCCAACTTTTTTGGAATCCGGTTTGTATCTGTGAGTACCTGGATGTGACCCCTGTAGAACAGTGTAAAAGAGCTTGTTTTTCTCCTGAACTAGTGCTGGACTTGAACTGGGACGATTGGCAGGAGGGTCAGGTGATGCTCTTGTCCTTGAAAACCCTGACACTTGGACATGTTGGCACTCTTTCTAAGCAGTCCTTGTATCTTGCATGTACTATGGCTTCAAACATTCAGACTGACTTGCCCCCTAAAAGTAGCTGGTGCTCCTTATACAAAAGTCCCATTGAGAAGAGGATAGGTGACCTTGAGTGGAGGATTGTACATGGGATTTTAGCCACAAACCGGCAGGCGGGACTGATTGATCTACTTGTTCGGGAGGGTTGTCTCTTAACTTACTGAACTTGTTTAACTGAATGGTGTGAAAAAACATTATGTTTATGTCTCTCTCTCTCTCTCTCTCTGTCTCTCTCTCTCTCTCTCTCTCTCTCTCTCTCTCTCTCTCTCTCTCTGTAGGACTGTGTAAGTGAGAGTCTTTAGGAGGAGATAAAGAGATAAAATGGCGACTGCAAGTAACAGTAAGTTAAACTTCCAGAAGCTACAAAAGGTTTTACTGTGAACATCATTAAATAATTTTCTATCAAAGATTTTATTTTTATTGTGGAGACACACGACCTACAGCTATTAATGTGTGTGTGTTTCTACACAGATCAGTTTCAACTCTCTGGACCGCGTGGTAGAGATGAACACTCTGTCTCTGTGGTCACTCTCTACTGTCACCTGTCTCCTGAAATCAGTGCTGTTACCATGGAGATCAGGTGGTTTAAGAAGACGGACTGTGTTTGTCTGTATAAGAACAGGCAGGTGACAGAGGGGAGGGGCTACGAGGGCAGAGTGAGTCTGATCACTCAGGAGCTGCAGAGAGGAAACGTTTCCTTACAGATCAGAGACTGCAGATGGTCAGACAGAGGAGATTATCTGTGTCAGGTCACCAATGGAGACACAACAGAGGAGTGTACTGTAAGAGTGCGGACAAGTAAGTATCCAGAGGTTCACTGTACATCATCATCATCAGTCAACATCATCATCAGAACCGCATTGTGCATGAATGTGAACATCCAACATTTAACATCTAACATTGTCTCTTTCTGTTGTTTGAACAGATGTTCAGGTAAGTAAACTATATTTCCTCCTCCTACTCCTCCAACAATGGAGTGATGCCATTGTTCTTATGTGATGATGTAATATTTGAGACGTTGATCAGGAAAGAGTTGCACTAATCTTACGTCGTCTGAAGGGAGGTTTGAGAGACATTCTTTTTATGCAATATGGACCAGAACCTTTACATGGGTGAACAAATTCCCCAGCTTTTTGGGATCGTGCCAGATTTTAGTGGACTGTCCCCATAAATGTACACACAGACCTCTTTTGAATTCCAAAATATTTCATGTAGATATGTATTATAGGCACTCAATCTTTTGTGGTAATTCTATCTCTAAACCGATAGACTTTACTAAAAGACTGTATTTCTAAGAAGTGATCTGCTCACTTTAATCTTCTCTCTGAGTTTCTTGGAGGAACAGGCTGGTAGTTTAGTGGATGGAGTAGAGTGTGAGTTGTGCTGTGTGTGTTTTGTGATTGGTTGTTTGGCTGAATGGTTAAGTTACTTGTCTCCTGTGTGAGAGAGTGAAGTTTAGTCAGCACAGAGAAGAACTTCTAGTGGTTTGAACTGGTAATGTAATGGTGTCTCTCTGGTGATATGTATAATGTGATGTTATGTGTTCTGTCATTGCAGCTCTAATGATGTGTACACATACACAAAGATATAAAAAGATTTTAAATTATACGTAAAATATGAAATACGACCTTCAGTCTGTATCAGATACTCATAAAGAAAAGAAACTCTACAAACAGTGCAGTGTTTTCTACATTCACTGTGTTGTTAAATCTCCAGCTTTACTGATATTTACATCTAATAATTCACTTATGATTCCATACATGAAACATTCACTTCATATTATTCTCTTCACAGGAGTTTTCTGAGACAGATGAACTGAGACGTGAGTATAAATCCGTGTGTAATGTATGTATTTAGTTGTGTTGATTGTTGATGAAGAGTGTTTTGGTGTAAATACTGAATGTGTTTATCTGCACTGAGTGTTCAGAGTGTTCAGCTGAACATCATCAGCAGAGAGAGTTACCAACACACGTCAGCACTGTATGTATCACTATAGTGTAGAACTCACAGCGGCCTGAGATACTGACACTACACTAATAACACTGTTACCTCATATACACACACACACACACACACACACACACACACACACACACACACATATCTGATCTACACACTGATACTGACAGATTACAAGGTGAATTTCAGTTTTTCACTCTGATTGTCATTAATATTATTTTTTTACATGCACTTGAACAGCAGAGTCACGTTTAAACTCTACATTATCAGACATATAAACATGATCTGAAAAGATTATTATAAAGTCTAACTGTTAATACAGTAGCAGCTAGAGTTCTTTGAAGATCTATATTCTACATGTTCTAATGTAGTCTTTTTCCTCCTGAGCTTCACTTATAAGATTTTAGTGCTTTTATGTATAAAACAGTCAGAATTAATGTTTACATTTCCAGCCTCTCTTCATCACTTACAATTAAACACACTGTTTGTGTTACTGCGTCTTTAAGACTGATATATGTAAATGACTTCTGATTGGTCTGTATTGTGTCTCATTAAAAACGCAGTCTGGGCTGAAACACTCTTTATAACTTCAGTGTAAGTGGGCGGAGCTAAACTGCTGTAAGCTGAATAGACATATATGTTTAAATGTGGTGGTTAATGTGACATCACAATCACAGTGGACTCAGAACAGCCTGTATTTGCAGCTTAGTTTCAATATATGGACTGTACGTTTTGAAATTTTAAGAATGTTTCCAAACTACATCAAACTCTTTAATTTAAAAAACAACTGAAGAAAAGTCATTTTTCCATATTACGTCCTTTTAAAACTTCTACACAACATCTTCCTGTATTACTGTATTTGTCTTATTATATATTTTCAAAATTGTAAAAGTTTTGTTTTCTCTCTAATCTGTTATAGGTGTCTGGGTTTATCAGGTGAGCACATTATTCTAAATAGACCACATTTCCTTAATAATCTGCTTTAATATGATTTTAATAAATCTATGAATATAAACATGATTGTGTGTAAATGTGTTCAGAGTTTATTCTTTATAAAGTTTACATTAATTGAGCTTCTTTGATGTTGATTTCTCTTTCATGGTGTTGAGTTAATGTTATTATAGTGTTAATGCTGATCAGTGTTCTGTAAGTGATCATGATCCTCAGATGCTGCAGAGCTGGAACTATTTTTAATTCCTCTTTCTGTGGTTCTGTGGATCTGTTACTCTCTTCCCATGAGGTCCTGATTGATGAATGATTTATTCTGAAAACTAAAAGTATAAGATGTGAAATAGCTCTTATTCAGTTCTTAATAAAAAACTGTGTGTGAAGATCACAGCACAGTCTCTGTAGTGTATGTGTGAACTCTAAACAAATAATGAACATAATGCTGATTAAACACGACTTTAAAAGATGCTTTTTTTCAAACACAATATCAGTTTAAATCAGTTCAACTCATCAGAGTCTCTACTGTTATTAATATCAGCTCTCAGTGATTCATACTGACACACCAACAGTGATTTAAACAGAGAAACACTTACTGATAATATAACATACAGAATGACGTCATACATGAAATCTTCACTCTGTTTTATTAACTTTTACAGAGTAGAAGAAAATGGACAGAAGAGGAAAGACTGAAAATGGAGGAATCTGTTCTGCTGACCGGTGAGGATTTTTGTAAACCTGTGTGTTTTATGGTGATGTTGATATGATAAGACTGTTTGTGAATTTAATTGACAAATAAATGAGATTCTATATCAAAATATTATTGAAGCGATACATTTGTATCAAAGCGAAATTATACTTTTCAGTTTGTGATCTGACAAATTTTGAGAAGAGATTCATTTTATTGTTTTTTCTCTCTTCTACTTATTAACACCTCACAATTTTAGTAGTGAGGACCCCTTAGTAAGTTTGGACCCCTCGTCTGAATATTAACACACTCTCTACAGAGGATGATTTAATGCACAATCATTGTTTATTAAAGTTAAAATATTTGATTTTACTGTGTTTTATTTTAAATGAATAGAACTTAAACTTTTTTTATGCAACTTCAAATTAATTTTTTAGGCAAGTTTATTATAGCACATTTTATAGACAAAGGCAATTTAGTGGTCTGGAAATGAATAAAAGCAAAATGAAAATCAGAAGAAGAAATAAAAAATGTAACAATGAAAAAGAGAAAAAATAAAATCATTACTTAATATTAATGCCAATCCAATGACATCCTGAAATCTAATACCTCAGAAATACAATTGCAGAAACAGTTACACATTTAAAGTGCTAAAAATACTGACAGAATATAAAATAATTAATGAATATAAGTAACAGAATTAAAAGGTTAACAGAAAATGTTTCTGGGATTAGTTAACATCTAATAAAAGAAGAAAAGCAATTAGTTGTATTTATCATTTAGTTTTTTAATCCTACATCTCTTCAGTTACCCACTTACACCATGTTTACACAGCCTGCACTCAAAATTCAGTCTATACACATTCAGTCCACAGTTCATCAGCGTTCATCCCAAATATTTTATAATCCAAAAAAGTCCAGTTCCTAGTCCATTAATAAAGAAGGACATGCTCACTTTGAATTTCCAAAAAAGCTGATATGTGACCTGTACAGAACTACACACTTCCTCAAACAAAGGTCTAAAGAGGAAGAAAGACGAGAGTCCAGCACACAAGCTACTCAGTCTTTTCAGTCCACCAGCACTCTCTATTCTTTCCCGTCCATGTTCATCTTCTGAAGATAAATACACTCACCCTAAACAACACTGCCCCCTGGTGACCAGGTAGTCCATTACTACTGTGACTGTGAAGCTGCACTCGTCACTAAAGCACAGAGTTAAAAAAAAAAAACACAAGAAGGTAAATCTGTAAAGTAGCCTAATGATGTTCTAGTTTTTGTGGAGTTGTTTCAGATATGAAGAACTGGACGGTGGTCTCTGTGACGTGTGGTATTTGGGAGTTGAGAAAACTGAGCTGTGAGTTCAGAGTTTGATACAGTGTGTTTGAGATGGTCATTTGAGTTTATCTGGACATTCAGTGGATCTTCAGTGAGTTGGGTCTGAAGGGTCTTTTCCTGAAGGTCAGCGTTAGTTAGAGCTGCAGGCTGTTTTGTAGGAGATGTAGATGCAGATATGAGTTTAGAGCTTTTTCTTTTCTTATGTATTGACTGTGGCATGAATAGATAGATGTTCATATTTGTTCATTTGTAAAAGCTTTTTTGTAACATTTCTTGGTCATCATGTGCTTAAGCAGCTGGACGCAGAGTTAAAGACTGGTGTTCTTAAAGAGGTCATTCAGATTGATTAGTATTGTGTAATCAGTTGCTGGAAGAGATGCAGTGTCCTCATTCTAGAGGAGGTGTTTATAGACTTTTCCTTTTACAGACTGCTGCTACTCTTTTATACTGGATTAAATATTAGGACAACAGCAGGGATTGTTAAATTATTTCTAGAGACGCACTGATAGAGAAATTATGAGTGGATGTATTTATTCAGTATTGATCATCTGTGTATCTGCTGATACTGATACACAAACATTTATAAAATGTGGAAACAGATTAACATTACAGAGAAATGTAATATTTATTTGTGTCGGTGCAGATATTTTTAAATGAATACCTACAGAAACCAATATAAACATAATACAGTAAATAGTATTACACTATAGTCTGTCTGTAACATAGATGTTCGTGAAAATGGAGAACTGGTTGTGCATCAGTGTTTATCAGTGTTAGTGTTTGTTTATAAACAGAATACAATAGTTTCTTCATTAATAAGCAACAAATAACATCAAACAAAAAACTGATAAACACCTAAATGAAAAAAACTATTTTAACAGTTTAGAAAAACTGTTTCATCTGATGTTTTATTTTATGTTTGGTTTGAACTCTGTTAGTACCTTAAATGTGACACAACACATCTTAATCTATAAAAACTGTATTTCAGAATCAAGAGAGGAGAGGCATTCTGGACTGAAGAACTTGCTGAGCTTAACTGAAGAAAAGAAAATTCAGGATGAAAAGCTGAAGGAAGCTGAGACTGAACTGGAGAAAACAGTCAAACAAACAGACAGTAAAGAAGAAGAATTAAAGGAGGAGGAACATGTGGAGAGAGAGCAGATCAGAGAGATCAGTCTGGAGATCAGAGAGATGCAGGAAAGAAGAATGAGAGAAAGAGTGGAGATGAGACAAACAGAGGAAGAGGAGATGAAAGCTGGTGGGGATGATTTAAGGAGCTCAGAAGAAGAAGATGAAAAGATGAAGGAGAACAGGAGAGAGCTGGAGAGAGAGGTAAAGAGAGAAGATGAACAGATGAAGGAGGCCGAAGAGGAGCTGAAAAAGATGCAGGAAGAGAGGAGGATGATGGTGAAGAAACTCAGACTGGAGATGGAGATCAGAGAGAAGAATGCAGTAGAAGATACTCACTTCATCAGGAAGCTGCCTGAACTCATTACTCAGACTCTTCTAACCAACAGACAGAAAGAGTTTGATAGTAAGATGAATGAAAAAGAGAGAGAGTTAGAAACACTGAAAGAAAACCTCTCAGAGATGGAGAAAGATAAAGAAAAGCTACTAGAAGACAAAAGTAAAACTTTAGTTGTGAAAAACAAACAACTTGAACAAAAAGACACTGAATTAGAAAAATATACAAAAACAATAGAAAACAAAAATAAAACAGGAGAGACAAAGAATGAACTGCTGAGAGAGAAAGAGACTCTACTAGAGAACACAGTGAAAGAGGTGGACAGCAGTAAAAAACAACTGGACACACTGAGAAAGGAACTGCAGGACAAGAGCAGCAAACTACAGGAGATGATGATCCGACTGGAAGAACAAAAAACTGAACTGAGTGAAAAAGATAAACAGCTGGAAGAGAAGGAGAAATTTCTAAGTGAGAGAAACAAGCAGCTGCAGGAAAGGACAGATCCAGGCTCATTAGTTCCAGCCAGAAGAAGAAACACTAAAGAGATTAGACCTCAAGACTGTAAGTTACTATTAAGGTTTCATGTCACAAACAACAAAAAATAGAAATATTACACGTTTAAATATCTAACTAATTATACATTTCTCTGAACAGAATGATCATCATCTTATAATAAGAGATTAAAATCCTCATTCTTGTTGATCTGCAGTGAGTGGAAAATCCTCTAGTTCAGCCTCTCCAGTGTCAGTTCCTGGAGCAGAACTCAGGCTGGTGCTGCTGGGGAGGACTGGATGTGAGAAGAGTGCAGCAGGAAACACCATCCTGGGCAGAGAGGAGAGGAGCCAGGCTGGAGCGTCTACAGTGAGGCAGCAGAGTGAGAGCAGACAGGGGGAGGTGGCTGGGAGGCAGGTGACTGTGGTGGACACTCCTGACTGGTTCTGTCCTGGACTCTCTCTGGAGGAGCTAAGACAGGATGTGGGACTCTGTGTACATCTGTCTGCCCCAGGACCCCACATCTTCCTCCTAGTCATACCAGTGAAGCAGTCTACAGGAGAGGAGAGAGGGATGCTGGAGAAAATGGAGGAGATCTTTGGAGAGAGATGTTGGAGGAACACCATGATCCTTTTCACTGTTACTGATGAAGTGCAGGAGAAGAACATTGAAGAGTTTATCCAGTCAGGAAAGCAGGAGGTCCGGAGACTTGTAGAGAAATGTGGGAACAGGTTTCACTGTCTCAGCATTAAGGAGAGCGGAGACGCTTCTCAAACCTCAGAGCTGCTGGAGAAGATAGAGAAGATGGTGGATAGAAACAGAGAGAAGTTCTACAGCAGTGAGATCTACCTGGAGATAGAATCTCAGATCAGAGAGATAGAGGAAAGAATTGTGAGAGAAAGAGAGGAGATAAGAGAGAGAGAAGAAAGAGAAACTAGAGAGAAACTGGAGAGATGTGTGCAGGAGACGTTCACGAAGTTTACAGAATCAACTGCTGACTTTCATACAAAAATAAATCAGCATGAAGAGCGAATAACTAAACTAGTGGAAATGCTCAAAGAGGAAAGAGATGAGAACAGAAAGGTAGAGCTGGAGAGAGAGATTGAGAGAGAGATTCAGCAGAGGAATGAGGTTCAGTTGGAGTTAGAGAGACTGAAAGAGGAGAGTGAAAAGGAGAGGAGAGAGATGGAGGAGAGACACAGACAGGAGATGGAGGAGATCAGGGAGACGTATGAAGGAGAAGCTAAGATGGAGGCAGAGAGAAACCTCATGAAGATCATCCTGCCTGAACTCCAGCAGAGAATCTGGGAGCTTTTAATGAAGAAACAGAAAGATTTTGATCGTAGGATAGATGAAAAGGAGGGAGAGATAGAAACACTGAGACAGAGAGTCAGAGAGGGAATCAAAGCAGGAGGAAATGATCATCAGGAGGACTCTAGAGGAGTGTTCAGCAGGTTAACACAGCTGCTCCTTTGGGGAACGCTCAGTGATCCAGTGATCACTCTTTTAGATCAGTGAGAACTACTGACTGACTTTCAGTTCTGGTAAATGTACTAATCTGACTGATAGTAGCAGCTGATAGAGGTGAGAACAGCAATGAACCAATATTGTTATGTGACTTTTACATGTTGTTGTTAATGGAAACAGGCTTCATACAGTCATTAAAATCCTGGAAAAGTTATGGAATTTAGAAACTTGCTTTTCCAGCCCTGGGAGTTCCAGAGGGAGAACCAACCAAGTCTTTAGAGTCTACCAACATCCTATATTCTGACTGACTATATTCTGCAATAAATGTTAATCCCTGCTTCATATTGTTAAAGATACCAATGGGTACCAAGTTGGATACCAAGTGTTAACAACTGGATATATGTGGGAGATTTGACCGATTTTGTCCACCTGCCAAAAAACTGTTTCTGCTGTCAAAACCAACCAAAATCAATTGGCGTGTACCTGTCCAATCTGGCAACACTGGCAATGGAACTTCAAATTTGGTTAAAACTAGTAAAATTACTCTAATAGAAACCACTGTTGTTGCACTGTGATGCTGTCATATAGCTGCAGTGAAGTCAGTCCCAAAGAAAATAAAAAGTGTTTCTCTGGATGGTTACTCTTTGGCTAAACCTGGAAAGGCTGTATAATAAATTCAAGTTAAATGAGTCTATTTTCTTGATTACTGAAAAAGAAAACGTACTTCTTCCTGTAATGAGCATAGTTGACCACCAGATGTCACACTTGTGTGATCATTAATTAAAACTAAAAAAGATCGAATCCGCTGTTTCATTTGCTTTCTGAAGTACCATTTTGTATGTTTTTTTGTTTTGTTTTTTTAATTTGTTGATTCTGCAGGAACATTTTTGCTTCCACAGTTGCTCTATTGCTTCTCTACATTTTTATCTCGTATTATTATAATTATTAATGCCATTACTGTTATTATTAATACATGTATGTTTTATTACAATCAGTGACATCCATATTAAAGACAAACTACAGAAATAAGTAGTCAGCATTCGGCAAACATCCCAACATTAACAAACCAATAGTAATAATTCCCCAAAAACACACAACATGTGAAACTCTTTAGGTTTTATATCTACACTGTATCCAGATTTATCTGAGAAATATTTAGAATAATGACAAAAAGCATTTGGCCAACTTAATCTGGATTGTTTGTTCAAAATAAGAAATTATTATTTGGGAAGATTATAATTAAATATTATGCAGGATGTATTATGAAGTTGTAAAGAAAACTTATTTCAACAGACCTCTGTAAAGAAATAAGTTCCAAACTGTTCCAAAATGTGTATCTTTCGCAAATATAACATTCATTTTCACGACACCCAGCTCTACCTTGCTTGCAAACCCACATCTAATCTCCCACCCTCTTCCCTTACTGACTGCTTGGTAGACATAAAATCTTGGTTTACTTCAAATTCATTTAAACTAAATAGTGATAAAACTGAGATTCTGCTCATCGGCACAAAATCAACATTATTCAAAACTGACAGTTTCTCTCCTGATATTGACAATTGTTCTGTTTCCCCTTCCCTACAGGTAAAGAGTCTGGGTGTCGTCCTCAACAGTACTCTTTCATTTCAATCTCATATTATGCAGATGAAAACAGGCAGACCAGACCAATATCAACCGTCTTCGCGCTTTCCTTACTCCTTATACCACTGCTATCCTTTTTTACAGCCTTGTCACCTCCCGCCTTGATTATTGCAACTCTCTTCTTTTTTGACCTTACTCACAAATCTCTCCATAAGCTTCAACTGGTTCAGAATTCTGCTGCCCATATCATCACCAGAACGCCTTCCATTCTTCACATCTCTCTTCACATCATTTTACAACAGCTCCACTGATTTCCAGTGAAGTTCCACATTGATTACAAAATCCTTCTGCTTACCTTCAAGGCCCAAGGCCTTCCACAATCTTTCTCCACCATATCTTTCCAATCTTCTCCAGGTTGTTACTCCCTCTCGCACACTTAGATCATCCTCCTCCATTCGACTGTCCCCTCTGCTCGTCTCACTACCATGGGGAGTAGAGGTTTCAGTCGCTCTGCTCCCCAGCTCTAGAATTCTTTGCCATCTCACATGAGGAGTATAAACTAATGTTGTATATTCTTTTGTTTTTTATTATCCAGTTATTGTTTGATTTGTCTACTTTGTATTCTTTTGTAAGGTGTCCTTGAGTGACAGAAAGGCACCTATGAAATAAAATGTATATTATTATTATTATTATTATTATTATTATTATTAGATCAGTTCTTACACCAGAACATTATTATACATAAAGCTTTAAATTTAGAAACGCTCATTCGCTATGAGATTTTTAGTAGAATTATTAGAGCTACTGCAGTAATTACAGCACTATATTCTTTATGTTCTATAAGAAAAGATCGATTGTTTATAAGTCTGAATATATTACCTTATTTCATATATACCCTCGTCTTTCTGGCTTTGCAGGAATGTGGACGCAACATTCTTTCGTAAAACTGATTTATCTGGAGATATAATTGTGGTAAGATGCCTTTATACGTACAACAAGATGTGATTAAGTGATAGTGACATCACCCCCATTTCGGACTGTACCACCTGTGCAGACTGTCCCACTAGTGGTGTTTAGAAGGAGAGAGTGAGGTCCAGGTGATGAGAGATACGCAGCTAGAATGTCCAGCCAGTGAACACAATGCTGCTGGCTATACATTCATTTTTTGTTGGAGCATGACATCCTGAGAGATCATATCCACTATCTGGTGTCTTGATATAGTATAACAGAAGTGCTTACTCTTGTCTACAGCTGCATGAAGACTAGAGAGGAAAAAAGTCAGAACACAACTTTCCATAAGGCTGTATTATGTCACTGTCAAGTGTAAAAACCATTAAATACTCAGCTATGGGGTCAGATCGAGAAGGACCAGGGCTCCATTTCTAAAAAAAGAGAGGAAGAAAAGAAAGGAGGGACTACGCATAAATAGCCTATGTCACTTTGCTTAATGAAACATATGTATCAACAAACATTTCAATAGCTTATAGTTAAGACCAATTAATATACAATGCTAAGACCTTATTCATTATAAAATATGGCTTTATTATTGACCGGCAGCACATGTTAAATTTATCAATGATGGAATAACAAGACTAAAAGATAAGTTCACTACTAAAGACAATAAAAAACCCTTAATCAAATGCCAGCTCTTCAGCAGGAAACAGATTGGACGCTTTGTCTACAAATAACAGTTACATTTAAACAACTCTAACTGCTGTAGATATCCACGATTGTTGCTATTTTAGGTTCAGTAGTTACATTCTTACCTCTGCTACTGATTAAAAAGATAATTTTCTTCTTTCAGGAAAAAATATTTTGCATAATGACACGAGTTACATTTACAAAAACGCTCTATCATTTTTTAATAATCTGACTCAAATCACTGCCTCAGGCTAAAATGGCTCTAATGCTTACAAGTAGCCATATATGTTTCTGAATTCATCTTTATCATCTTTTAGTAATCACAGAATCACAGTACAGTGTCAAAGCAAGAATAGTATACCTTGAATTTCAGATTAGACTATGATAGTCTAGCTTTATTCTGTTTGACTAAAACACAGGCTAAGATTTTGTTTCAAACTAAGATAAATTATTTACAAGGAGACCTTCATTTTAAGGCTGACACATATCTGGTCTGCATTTTACTTTAAAATCTGACACATATCAGTGAGAGTTGGATGTATCTGAATAGGGTTAATGTGTTTAGAAAACATGCATGCATCTTTTGCTGGCATGCAAGCAAAAGAATGCGAATCTGAATGCAGGGCTATTGTGTCCAGTTCCTACAGGTCATGCTTCTCACGGCCACTTGCGTTCTTTAGACCTGTGTACTACAGTCCTCTGGGGGTAGAGCGCAGAGAACCCCATCTATTAACACAACTAATGCTAATTCGATAATGTATCACAATACAGAAAAATAAAGCTTAATTTAAAAAATGTTTTCAGTTCCTGATTCTCTATAAATTAGTCACTCTCCTGTCACACTGTTTCATTTTGGGTACAGATTCTTTACTATGAGCATATCTTTAAAAGACTAAGACAAAATATTGAAACAATTTTTATTAACCACACCACACCCCCAGTAAACCTGCACATGCTTCCTGGCACATGCCTTATAGTACAATAAATTACTATTAATTAACTATTTCTAGAAAATTTGATTGCTGTTAAATGCCTGTGCCTTGAAATGTCAAGACCTCTTCATGGGTAATATCAACTAATATCACTGCAGACCTTCGTCCCTGCTTGTAAATGAAGGATTTCCTCATTTCCTTCAAGTGAGCACTCTGAATGTCTGGGTAACAGACAGAAAGTAATCTGGATTTCTTTGTCTGGAGTGGGCCCTTAAGGCACCGGTGTTTATGTTTTAAATTTCAAATCAAAGTTCACTAAAGGCAGCCCTTCAACCCATCTCTGGACCCCCTCCAGTTTGCGTACAGCTCAGACAGGTCGACAGAGGATGCCATTTCCACAGTCTTTCATTCTGCACTCACCCACTTGGATGACAGGAACATCTATATCCGTGTGCTGTTCATCAATAGCGACCTGGGAATCAACATCCCCATGTGTAGCTGGATCTTGGACTTACTGATGAACAGACCCCAGTCTGTGAGATGGGGCAGTCATATGTTCTCCACCATCATCTTAAATGCCGGTGTGCCACAAGGCTTTGTGCTGAGCCCTCTGCTCTTCTCTCTTTTCACCCACGACTGTGTTCATCTGCACACATCCAACCTCATCGTCAAGTTTGCATATGACACCACAGTGATTGGCCACATCAGGAACAACAATAAAACGGCCTGGTGCACCATCAACAACTTCTTCTGGATCACAGACAAAACAAAAGAACTTATTGTGGACTACCGGAAAACCAAAGGCTGCACACACTCTCCTGTTCACATCAACGGGGCTAAGGTAGAGCGTGTCTCCAGCTTTAAGTTCCTGGGCGTCCACATTGCTGAAGATCTTTCATCGACACTGAACACCTCCAATGTGGTTAAGAAGGCACAGCACCAGCTTCTTTTTCTCCACCATCATTCTGCTGAACTCCACACCTCAGATAGACAACATGTACTGAGCAACGGCAATAAAGTTGAATTTACCTACTCTATCTGCCTAAAGTTACAGATGCTAAGATGTTCATTCAGTACATATAAAACAAGTCTTGACTTGAGTGTTAAGTTTGGTATAATAAATGGACATGAAACTGATTTATATTAACACGACTGTCCAGGTAAATTTTAAATCACATTCAAACCAGAAAGGTCTGTTTCAGATCCAATATGTAGTGTAGTATTTAGTATGAACATAGCACATTGGCCTCTTTTGTCTGGTTCTATGTTGGGAAAGTAAATTCAGCAGATGCCTTGCAGAATTTATAACTTCAGAACTAACCATGTATAGTGCAAAAGTTGAAATAATAAATATATCGATGAACCGAGTACAAGAATAAATTGTCCTAGATATAGATATTTACTAATTGTATTTGGAAAATATCTAGAATTAGGCCTACTGGAACTAAACAGAAAGGACAATTTGTTCCAATTGAATCTTGGACAAAATATCAAGTTCAGAGGGTCTGAATAAAAATGGTACAGTAATATTTCATGCTTTTAATAGTCTGTGACATAAATATTTAAGATTTATAGATTTTAAATGGGATTATGATGGAATGTTTGTAACAGGGTCGCTAATGAGGAGCACGTGAGGCGACAGCAGGCGCGTGGAACGTTTAAATCAAGTCTCGCGACCGAATATTGTAACGGACACTCTGATAAAGTACACAGAGCTAAACTGACGGGACGTTCGCCGCGGAGCGCTTTAGTGGACTTTTCCACAGATAATACACTTCATAAGTGTGAAATATCAGAAGTGAAGCTCCTGGACATGCACAAACTCAAGCCGGAGACACTTCTTCACCTGCGGGACAAACGAGAAGTGGAGCTACATCTTGTGGAAACAGGTTCCCTCAGCAGAAACTGAACGCTGGCCGTGTCGTGTTTAGCTGTGAGTTTAATCCAGTTTCGCTCATTTTTAAGTAAAGAACATTTAATGTTTTGTTTAATATTTAATATTGTATTTCATATTTTGCTGAATTTTACGTTTGTTTACCTCATTGATGTGATGCGTCTATCTAGCTAACAGCTGTGACCGTAAGAGCTGAAGTTGTTCAGTGTTAGCCTCGCTGTGAGGAACGTTACCTCAGTAGTGGAGCTTAAGAGCCAAGTTCTAGATCTAAACTAGACTAAACTAACAGTTTACTGTGAAGGACACTTAAGAAGAGAACTGGTGACAACACACATGTCTCTCTTTACTCCAAATCAGATTCTGGCCAAAGAAAAGAGGAGAAATCTAAACAGCCGGTAGTGACGTCGTCACGAATGGCGAGTGGATTTAAGGTTTGGTTATCGTGACACTAACAACTGATACATTGTCGTCTAACAGCTATTCTCAGAAAACATGATAAAGGTGGAACACATAGTGAAATGTTTATATGTTGAGGACCTTGTAGGTTAGGTTGACAAATAAATGTAGCTATACATGTCATGATCTGCCATATTTTCAAATGCCACTTCCCGTAAATATAATAAATATAATTATTATTATAAGCATATTTAAACAGGTTTTATGTGGTTTTGGTATATTCAGAGAATTGATTTTATTTTGTTTTGTTTTTTACTCAAATTATCAAATTATACAGAAATGTGTTCTCTTGCAGTAATGAGTAATACAGCAAATCTGCTCAAAACCTTGTTATTTCATACATTCCCCTGACCAAGTTATGTGGTTATTGTATAGCTGTATCATGATTGTAGCACATAAAAATGTATGATCATATTTCAGTGCTGGACACCAGCAGGTGTGTTTTTATTTTAGGATTTCTGCATTAATTAATACTTTAATCTATTTTTTATTCTTTTAAATAGTTTAAACGTGTTAAAAATGTGTGCACATATGGACCGTTGAAATTGTTATCTTTCAGTCTTTTGTCTGAAGCAGATCATTCAGTTTCCCCATATGAAAACATATTTCTATCTGTTATTGTTATTCAGATTAGAAAGTACATAAATCAGGTTGTTCAGAAGGAGCTGCAAGATATTTACAGATATTACAACATTTAACTATTAATGGCTGAATTAATGTCTGAATTGATTATTTTCTTTAGTTTTACGAAGTTCATCACTAAATATTTTATATGCCGTTAAAGCAGAACAGAAAGAAGTGCTAATCTGTCCTGCCTGTTTTTATGAATCAAAACATTTTAAAAACATATTTCTGTTTAATCTTCTTTTGTTGATATTCCATTCATATTTATTTATAACAGTTCATATTATTAAATTTAAGATATTTTACAAAAACTGTTATTGTAACAGAGAATAAAACTGAACTTCTTTACTGAATATGTAGCAGAAACCACATCACACTGTTATTACTGTTATGTATACAGTTGATGTTTAATTTAATATTGAGAAATAAATGATTAGATATGATGACAGTATGTAAACTGTAGATATATTTTATTTAGCTACTTTTTTATTGGTCACTCTCACAGTGATCTGATCTAATCTGCACTCCTGTCTGTTTCTGCTTAATACTATTTTGGGAGGGTTTAGAACAGTTGTTACACTGGAAATCCTCCACCAATCCGGTAAACCCAGACTGGCGCTCAAATGCAGCGACTGGAATGCAGGTAAAGGTGAAGGTAGCTGCTGCTTCTTCCGCTCTGGACGCTAAAACGGAGAGTGGTGTGTGAGATTAGTGTAAAGTTTAAACTCTCTTATTATTCTGATCTGCTGTTATAAGATAAAAAGCTGATATGAACTGATTTAAAATGTGGACATATTTCACCTGAAGCAGCGATATGACTGTATGAAGAACAGCAAAGGTAAGAGCAGTTAGCATCATGCTAATCCTCATAAACACCACTGTAAACATTACTATTTGACTATTATAAGACTATTACTAAAAACACACAAAATTATTCCATAATGATCTCTCTGTCTCTGTTTTCTCTCTCCATTTGCTGTTTCTGTTTTCTTCTAATGTTTCTCTCTTTGACTTCTCTCTCTCTCTCTTTCTCTGGGTGTGTGTGCCTGGGTGCATGTGCAGAGCAAGGTGAGTGTGCATGGTAGTGGTGGTTGGCGTCTTGCCAAACATTTTTCTGTTTGTGTGTTTCAAACTGGTTTTGAATTGTGACTGAGTGACAGTATGTGGGTGTGTGGGTGTTTGTGGTGTAGTTGTGAGTGGACAGTTTGGAATTTTAATTATACTAGATCTGTACAGGCTTTGACTTGCCAACTTACAGTAAGTCCTTTAAATCTGGGCGGTGAGCAAATCCAGACAAATCACAAGAGGTTTCCAATAAAAACATGCTTTGTTGACATTATCATAAAAAAAATAACAATGTGGCTCCCTTCTCACCCAAGAGAGTTTACTTCTATAATCCTGCAGTAAAAAGTCTAAAATAGGCAATCTAAAACTACAGGAGCTGGACTTTACTGACCGAGAGACTTACAAACACCAAAAAGTTCAGATCTAGTATTAGTCAAGCAAGTATGGAAGTAAAATACACAAACAGACCCAATCAAAAAAAAAATTGCACAAATATTTAGACCTAAACAGTAAGAATAAAATTGGAGGCTTGAAAAATGTTTACTGCAGTTAACTTTAAGCAGCTACTTTAGCAACAACCTATAAAGCTCAATTTAACAAACTATGACACACAAAAAGGCTGTGGCTAGCATGTCCAACAAAGCTGGAACGAGAGGAACAGAGAGCAGTACTTCGGCCAACGCAGCAAGCGCATTACTAGGGTACTTCTTTTTAGGGTGTTTCATTTTACCCGTGTCGTGTTTAGTGATGAGTTTAATCCAGTTTTGCTCGTTTAAAGAACATTTAATGTTTTGTTTAATGTTTAATACTGTATTTTATATTTTGCTGAATTTTACGTTTGTTTACCTCATTGATGTGAACAGCGTCTATCTAGCTAACAGCTGTGACCGTAAGAGAATAACTGTCGTCTAACAGTTATTCTCAGAAAACATCATAAAGGTGGAACACATAGTGAAATGTGTATATGTTGAGGACCTTGTAGGTTAGGTTGACAAATAAATGTAGCTATAGATGTCATGATCTGCCATATTTTCAAACGCCACTTTCCGTAAATATAATAAATATAATTATTATAAGCATATTTAAACAGGTTTTATGTGGTTTTGGTATATTCAGAGAATTTTTTTTGTTTTGTTTTGTTTTTTACTCAAATATGTCAAATTATACAGAAATGTGTTCTCTTGCAGTAATGAGTAATACAGCAAATCTGCTCAAAACCTTGTTATTTCATACATTCCCCTGATCAAGTTATGTGGTTATTGTATAGCTGTATCATGATTGTGGCACATAAAAATGTATGATCATATTTCAGTGCTGGGCACCTGCAGGTGTGTTTTTATTTTAGGACTTCTGCATTAATTAATACTTTAATCTATTTTTTAGATTCTTTTAAATAGTTTAAACGTGTTAAAAATGTGTGCACATATGGACCGTTGAATTGTTATCTTTCAGTCTTTAGCATGTCTTAGCATGTCTTAGCATGTCCAACAAAGCTGGAACGAGAGGAACAGAGAGCAGTACTTCGGCCAACACAGCGAGCGCATTACTAGGGTACTTCTTCCCAAGCTTCTTTACACTCTAACGCTAAGCAGTATCCACCCACAATTAAATAATACTTCAACACCAACTGTCAGTGCGAATATTCCAAGGTCTAACGACAACAGCTTCCCCACTCATCTCTCAACTGCACCAGCCTCATCAGATGCCCTTGGTTCCTCTCTCTCATATACCGCTCCCTGCTTGTCACCAGTTGGTTTATCACTCCGTTGTTTCTGCTTACCCTTAATGTTGACATGGCTGCGGTGACAAGCTTTCTTTGACTGAGCCTGCTATGGCAGAACCAGGTGGTGGAAAACTAGATCCTCGTGGGGTAGGACAGAGAGGTACTGAGGTTTACTGAGGTGAATTTGTCAGGAACAGCAGTGCAAACAGCAGAGCCAAGGTTGTCATGGAGGATGAGTGTTTTTAAAATTCCTTATAAAAGGAGGAAGCGGGTTCAGGAGAAGGAACACAAGCAGGCGAAGATGGAGGTCCGGACAGCGGTGGATTGGGAAAATACTGACAAAGCTAAAGAAAACTAGACATCTAGATGACCTGTAGACTGTTTAGCCTTTTTAGGCTTGAATTTTCCTTTATTTTTAGTGGCTTATAACCTATTTTACTTGACTGTGACTGTGAAGGCTGCCTTCTCGAGTGTAGAGGGGAATCCAGCCTGACCCTCAACACGGTCTCAGGTAAACTGCTGTACAGAGTCTGTGTGAAAGTGCTAAATAAGAACAGACTGGACAGTAGAGTAGACACACCATGGTGTCATATACTGTGTGAGACTGTGTAAGGATGTTAAGCCAGCCTGGAGATCTTTGTACAAACAACCGTTGACTAAAACAAGATTTAACACAGTGTTGTGTCTGTTAACTCTTTTATCTGTATTTTAAACCCTGAGCTTTAACCCGACTGTCCCTTCTGCTCCCAGAGAGAAACAGTGTTTCATGCTTTTAGGCTGCGTCCCCTGTTTGATGTTTTATGGAATGTCTTTATGTCTTTTAATGTGTCTTTTACTGTTCAGACTTTTATCCTTGTTTTTAAATCAATTTTATTCTGGGTCAGGCTAAAAAACAAGGTGGTGCATGATTGTGAGTGTGAGTAGTTACTGGAATTTTTTTCTAGACTGATAAAATCAAGGATTTTAATAGATTTGAAATACTGTCAGAGTATGAGAAACCTGGAGTATTTTAAAGAGGTGTGGTGCTGTAGAGAAGCTGTGTGTTCAATAGACTATGGGGAGTTATTCTGTTTTGTTAATACACACTACTGACCTGCAGATACTCAGTGTTGCTCTTATTTGTGATACGGCTGCTCTGTTTTTTAATTTATTCATTATTTTGTTTTATTTACTGACATAATTTAGTTTGTGATTGATTAGCGTTTTTATGGATAAAATGGTTAAAATAAAGTGTTCTCTCTCTCTCTTTCTCTGTGTCTCTCTCTGTCTTTCTGTTTACACATGCGTGGCAGAGGAGTGAGTGTGGTGTGTAGAGCGCATGTGGTGTGTAGCAGCATTTAATGCTTTTTCCGTGTAGCATCTCGGATTAGTTTTATTTTGATTTGTGGTGTGATCAAGTGTAGTCTGCACGTGGCGTGTTCGGGAGCATGGCGGCTCAGAGCACGCATGTGTGTGAGAGTTTGTCTTGCGTGCACAGTGTGCAGGTGGTGTGTACAGTGAGTGTAGAGAAGTGTTGTTTGGGGGTCAGAGAGGTGTTGGGGCATGAAAACTTTGTCTCTGCCTTCAGAATGAACAGTGCAATTGTTGTTTTCCTGAATGACATGAACAGAGCAGCTAGACTGACTAAGAATGGTATAGTTATTTGTAACAAACTGAAACTGGTTTCTCCCCTCAGCTCCTATGTTGACTAATGTCCCACCTTTTCTTACTAATGAAGCCATTGCTAGAGAGCTTAGCAGGTACAGGCACCTGGTCTCCGCCAAAAAGAAAATCCCCCTTGGCAACCCCACTGTTAAAACACCTGATTTTCTCGAGGAGAACGATCTTCACAGTATTGAAAGAAGGTGTTGAGGAGTTGAACATGGTGTTTAAATTTAACGTTAATGGGTTGGCTTACAGCATTTTTGTCTCATCAGACACCAATATGAAATGCTTTAAATGAGGACAAATGAGGCATCTTGTCTGTGCCTGTCTGGAAAATCTTTCTGGTGAGACTGTTGTTTCTAAGCGGCTGAATGAGAGCAAGCTCAAAGTCCAGTCTGCTGCCCAGGAGTCCAGTGAAGTTGACCCAACTCCAGAGAGGGTCTCCACCACATCTATCCCAGCCCCAGATAGGCCCTGCTTGGTTGAGCCAATGTTAGAGAGGCCTGACACTGTCGAACCAGATTGAGAGCAGCCTCTCCGGTCGATATACTTGTTTTATAAAATTCTATTAATCTTTTGGGAGTAGACTTCACCCCTGCTGTCCATATTCAGCAGGATCTGCAAGGGTCTGCACACTCAAAGACCTGGGCCTATGCTTTTTCTACAATAACTAACCTTCCAATTAGAGCTGGGTGACATGGGAAAAAAATCTTATCAAGTTATTTTTTTTTCATATCAGTCTATGTCTATATATAACGATATAAATCAAATCACTTTTGCCCTTTTACTTTAAGTGAGAGGTGAAGATATTAAAATTATTTTTTATATTCTATCAGATGTACAAATGTAGTAACATTACATTACACAACTGTATTTCAAATAAATTTTATATATATATATGCGCCTGCTGAAAGCATGGATTTATCCCAAGCTGCAGCTACAAACAATCGCTCATGTGCATCTAAAGTTGTGGGAGTGTTTCACACAGAAACACAACAGTGTGGTGCTCTGTCAGCTCTGCACAGTGGAGATGATCACAACAGTACAACTGCTATACACGAGCACTTGAAGCTCAAACATCCCGTAGAGCTTCATCAACACAGCAGCAGGACAGCACATGTTTACCTGTTTATCTTATCTTGGCAGATTATTTTTCAACTGACGACTACTTTCAGTAGTCGTCAGTTAAAAAGTCATTGATAACCGTTTCTTAATCGTCCAGTGTAGAACCTAAGACTGTTCTAGATACCGCAGGAGCTTTAAAACACACGTAGCTGGTTCTTAAATGGCTCTCTGCCAAAAAATATACTCCACAAACTGTCTGATTTCTTGTGTGTGAGGCATGTAGGCTACATGTCATTTGTGCCTCTAAAAGTCGAGTCAGAGCGTAGACTTTTAGTCTTTAACCATTTACAGATCACATGTGTTTCCGGTACCCTTTAATACGTGAAGTCTAGAATGGCCATGCATTTTTCTCACGCTTCTAGGCCAGCCCCGAGCTTTGGACTATGTCCGTAGAGGTGTGTTCTTCGGGAATGATGTCACTCACTTTAACATTTTCTGTCATCATTTTCTCTTATTTTGTTCTCACTGCTTGAGTGTGAACGCCTGCAGTAATCAAATTACTAGCACGTGGGTTAAGCTGCCGCTACGACCAAATATCACCCAGCCCTACTTCAAATTGTACACTTATTGAAAATTAAACCTTGTTTTACATCCCTTTATTGTTGAGTCTTTCTGGCAGAACTAGAAAAATGAGATCAATTTATAAGCCCAATAGCCTGGAGATGTCCAAAATATCCCAAATTAGATGTACATTATCAAAAATAGACCTGCCCGGCACACAGTACGACTGGCGTTGTTGGATGACCTGCTCCATAATCATAGTCAGGCTGAGGCTAATGCTTTTGAGAGCAGTTTACAGTTTAAAAAAAAACAGTTGCACAGTAGTGAGGCTGGGCACCAGTTCTTCAGGTGGGTTAGGTCTCCCTTCTTTGGCAGTAGGGTCAGGACAGCCCTTCTGGAGCTCAACGGAAGCTTCCCTCGCTTTATACTGTCCTGCAGTACCTTCAGCATGTCCGGCCCCATTTCTGCCCAAAAAACCTTGTAGAACTCCATCGGGAGCCAAAGCCAACTCCCTGGACAGCAGGACTGGGAGCAAACTGGTGGTGGTGGGGAGGAGGGAGAAGCATGTTGAAATGTCAGCATCTGAAAGCAGCAGAGTGCGAACGCAAGTTGAATCCTTTTAAAGACAGGTGGCCGACTGCGATTGGTCAGAGTAATGAATGAAACTAGGTGCTGCGAACTAGGTGCTGCGAGCCTATTGTTACAACATTGTGAAGGGAGCAGGGCGCTGGAGGTTAGTTCTAGTTGTGATAAAGCATTATGTTAACTTGTACAAAGTTGTTTGGGCCACGGGCCTGCACATACTCTATAATTGCTTGGGCCATGGGCCCACCATACATCCTGTTCGTTCGGACCACAGGCCAACATATGCGTCCTTTTCACTTGGGCCACGGGCCAACAAATACAGTTTGTTTGCTTGAGCGACGGGCCCACACATTTATCCTGTTCACTTGTTTAGTTCAAGACAGTTAATGTTAACCACCACCAGTAGTTTGCAAGAATAAATGTCATACCTTATTTGAGCTTTGACAGCACCGGTTGAGCGACAAGGATGAGATGAGCATCAGGACTTATGTAAGAAGTGACTTGATAGAAAAGATTGGTAAGCTGTATTTAGCTGCTGTAGTAGCAGCACCTTTGCGAAAGGAGTGAGAGGCTACATTTCTTATGTACAGCAGCAAGTTTGCCCTGAACTACTGTTTCATTATAGGAAAGCCATCAGGTAAAACAAATAGAGGAGAATCAGGATGTGAATTAATTTTGAGATAATTAGACATGGAAATTTAAGGGCAAAAGGAGTTGTTTAGAAGCAGTCAAAAGGCAAACAAAAGGCCTCCCCAGGGCTTGCGCAGACAAGACGGTGGAGAGGCTGAAAGTAGGCAGAGCAGAAACAGCGGAGGCATCCGGGAGCAGGGGAGCAGAGCAACAGAAGCCAAAAAGGCAGCAGAGGGCAAAGTGGGAGCAACAACGGTGGTAAAGGGGCCGAGGTTGATGAAAGCCAGCGGCAAACTTGAGCCGGGGATCGATTCTCAGCAGGATCCTCAGAGGCCGAAGGAAGAAAGCTCAGAGAAGCAGGGCGCTTGGATCTTCATGTGGAGGCCGACTTCGCAGAGCACTTCTTCCCGGCCTGTGCGGGCTGAGTAATCTGAGTAATTGGTCAAAGTAATGAATGAAAGAGTGACCTTTTCTTGGCAGAACGTGTGCTAAAGCTTTCAAATCAGGAAAAGGCTTTTGACCAAGTTGAACATGAATACTTTTAGAAGGTGCTAAATGCCTTTGGGTTTAACCCAGGTTTTAAAGCCATGATCAGGATTTTGTACAGAGAAGTTGAGAGTGTACTGAAGGTTAATGGTGGTTTATGTGCCCCTTTTAAAGTGGGGTAGGCGTGCTTTACGGTCTAGCCATCGAGCCTCTTTTATGCAGACTACTCTCTTTTATGTAGATCAACTCTCTGGTTTTATTTTGCTTCATGCCAGTCCCCCCAATTACTGATTTGAATATTTTAAGCCAAATTTTAACTGGTACTTCAAATTTAATTATACATTACATTTTTTACTGATGCCTTCTTTACTTTTCTGTAAGTTCCTTCACAGCCAAGCCAAAACTTCCTGTGGAGCTGATTGTTATGCCCAGATATGTGTATGTTTTAGTGTGTTCAATTTTGGTGTAAAAATATGATCCTTGGACTTTTATATTTCTTTTGTAATGTTACTATTTTTGTTTTTGATGGTTTATTTTGAAAGCCTAATTTTCTCAGCAGTCTTCTAATGTTTCTAAACTGCATTGTAGTCCAGCAGGACGAGATCATTTGCAAAGAGAAAGCATTTAATTCTGGTGTCACCCAGAGAGAGACCAGATATTCCTCAGACTGATTGACCTTTTTTAAGCCAGATTATTAATGTATATATTAATGTGTATGTGGGGCTCAGGCTACAACCTTGTCTTACTTCTCGCCACTGTGAAAAGAACTTAGTTCTGAACAATTTTCTCTGCACATTTACTGTGAGAGTAGATCAATTTAATAATACATTTTTAATCATACACCCCCCCCCCCAACACCGCTTTCAGTCAGTTTATAAAATAATCCATTGTACCAAATTGAGTCAAATGCTTTTGAAAGTCTACAAAACATGCAAAAATGTTGTCTTTATTTTGATTTAAATGTTTATCATTTATGTGGTCAGTTGTTCAATTATTTGATACTAAGCTGATTTAATTTTTGGTTAGAACATAATGTACTGATAGGTAGTTTGTTATTCGAGTTTTGAGGATGCTGCAGAAGACCTTTCCTACCGATTCCAAGATTCATCTGTGATTATTTGGGTTAAAGTTATCACCAGATTTGAATATGAGGGTTACGAGTGCCTCATTTCAGATTGCTGGAAAATGGCCTAAAATATAAAGAGGTTTTAGAACAGCCAACTTAAATTTATAGTATTGTTTTTCTTTGGCATTGTATTTAAGATTCCATATGTACCATAAGCTTTTCTGGGTTGGAGGCTTCTGAGTTTTTCCTCTGATTCTTCCTCTGTGATCGGGAAGTCCAGTGGGTTTTGATAATCCTTAAATATTGTGTTCGAGATTTTCCAGGAGAGGAGATTATTGGTCTCTCCAAATTATAGTTTATTGTTTTCAATATGTGTTTATATTCCCTAAGCACCTCACAGTGTTTTGCATGCAGTTCCAAATTATGTGGTTCCCTGTGTTTCTGATTAGATACTTCATTTCTCTTTTTTGCAATTCTTATCAAACCATTTGTCCAACTGAGTGTTTTCTTTTTTATTTTTTTTTCTTAGTGGTCAGATTTGATATTTGGATTGCATGATCAAAGATACAGTTCAGGTTTTCTACAGCCATGTTGATAGAGGTGTTAATGGCTTGAATGCGAAGGCTCTCAAGAAAGTGGGTCCAGATCTGTTGTGGTATAGTCTACCATACTGCAGCCTAGAGCTGAACTGTGAGTGAGTTGACTGAAGGAGTCCCCTTGCAGTTGTCCATTTACAATGTACAGACTGAGGATTCGACAGAGCTGCAGTAGGTTCTTTCCATGTGCGCTTATGGACTTGTCACAGTTACTCTCTGTGAGAGTAATAAGGAAAATGTTAATATTTTTTTAAATAATAATATAATAATAATTTTAATAATAAAATGACTTTGTATATGTATCTGCCTCTCTTGTCTCCTCTTTACCAGCATTCGCTACATGTTTAGATTAACTGCTTATTAAGTAAAAAAAAAAGTAAGTAAAGTAAAATGTATTTATACAGCACTTCTCATAGAAGTCACAAATTGCTTTACAAGCTCATACCATACAATCTAAAATAAACAAAAATATCATCAGATCATAAAACACATTATATTCTTACACAGTTTTATTATTTCAATCGAGTGGTTTAGTTCTGATTTAAACCATATGAGTTTTTCTGCCTTGAGGCACTCCTTTTGACTTGGTGGAGGGAGCCACTAACTCCCTGTAGCCTGGGGGACAACCAGTGGGTGTCCTCGACGTCATGTCTCCTGTAAAAGTAATATGTCAATATCTCTTATTTCTCTTAAAAAATCAAGGTTTCTGCCCTTTAAACCAAATAAGGACAAATTTAAACCTTGAATATTCCACAAAGAAATGCGAAATGATGCCATTCTGTGTAGCACAAAAATACATCAATAAACCGTCCAATACACAGCTCATTAACAAATACAAAATAGCACTTAGCAACAGCATAACACAAGTATTCCATGAGTAGAACAAAATACCTTGTTGGCCGCTTGTCATAAAAAGAGGTTCTTGAGTCCTTGAGAATATTCTGAAAGTCTCTTTAACAGTCTGTTTTGGCTTCTGCTGTCAATAATTAAAACTTTAAACACAATATAGCAAAGCCTCTTGAGAGACATATACCAGCCTGCAGTATATGAGAACAAAAAAAAACTTTTTTATTGTATTTTAACTGTGACAAATGAATTTACTTTACCTCAAATCACATCAGATATACATTGACCTTACATTAAACAAATTATTCATATATTTATCACATGATATTATGGAATATGTATGAATCAACTAATAATTATGCATCATGAACATAGAAAATTTATGCAACACTTACAGTTATCATTGGAATCGATTAGAAGTGCAATGTCCAATTGATCTGTATTTTTTTTCTGCTCTGTTCTGGTCACTAGGATCTAGACGTGTTTGCTAGCTAGGAGGTGCCGGGTTAAAAGTGAAGGCTGTTGTGAACTGGTGGAGGTTGAAGGTGAAGGCTGTTATGAGCTGGTGGAGGTTGAAGGTGAAAGCTTTTGTGAACTGGTGGATGCAGAATGATGTTTGTTGGGTGTACAGGTTAGTCTTGCTGGAGTTCTCTGCTGTTGGAGGACTTTGTTGCTGATTGAAGGACAGCAATCTTCTGTCTGTTTATCTGAAGTTCTCTCACTTGTTCTTTCAGTTCAGCCAGCTTTTTTTGTAGGTCTCCCTCTCTGGGGGGGGGGGGCGGTGGGGGGCCTTCATTGAACAACAAAGCCTACAAACCCCCCAAATTGTGGAATAATCTCCCAGTTAATGTTCGGGACTCTGGCACAGTCTCAATATTTAAGTCTAGACTGAAAACATACTTGTTTAGTGTAGCTTTTGGTAATTAATCTTCCCTTTTAGATAAAGGCAGGAGATATGGGGGTTCATGGACACAGAGGTTTATGGTAAACTGAGATGTTGGTGCTGTTGTTCCACCACTTCACGCGATCACACAGGTTTGTTGACGGTGGAGTGGGGCGATCCCAGTGTCTCAGGGTACTCTCATGTCCATGTTACCTTCTGGTTTTCTCCTTTTAGTTTAGGCTGTTATAGTTAGATCTGCCGGAGTCGCCAGCCGCACTTTAAAATTCTGAATATTCATATTCTCTACAGTCTTACTCCCGAGCCCAACTAACTCTCTCTCTTTACTCTTCCTGAGGTAATCACTGTCCTCCTGTCTGCTGAACGCTGTTGAAGGACTGATCATCAGGGCCATCACCCCACCATCACAAGCCAGCTCACCTGTCCATCTGTGTCTACTGCTACACCCATAGTTACATCACTGTGCCATCCAGATGTACCAGCATTGAGATAGGATGGGACTGTTCAGCTCACGCCCACTTTACATAAAGACTGCCTCAGCAAGAGACTGCCTCAGTCACACACTGCCTCTGTCTGTGCAGCTTCTAAAGCTTTGCTATCCAGATTTCAAACAGAGGCTCTTTTCTTTGGTATTTAGTTTAAACTGTAAATACTGTTTGACCAGAGGAGGACGGGTCTCCCCTTGTGAGTCTGGTTCCTCCCAAGGTTTCTTCCTCCAGTCTGAGGGAGTTGTTCTTGCCACTGTTGCCTCTGGTTTGCTCACTGGGGGATATATGTTGTAACTGTCTGTTTTCAAAACTCTATAAAGCTGCTTTGAGACAACATCGTTGTAAAAAGCGCTACACAAATAAACTTGACTTGACTTAAAAACTAAACTTCGTCTGTCATATGACCAGTACCACAGGTGATCAACATTAGTATTTCAGGGATTTGGTGCGCAAAGTCATGTGTGTAGTCAGGTGATCTCCCAGAGGATTCTGGGAGATCGAGTACGAATTTACTGTGGAGCTTGGTGGATGCGTGACCAAATGCACTTTAGCTTTAATTCAATTCAATTCAAGTTTATTTGTGTAGCGCATTTTACAACAATGTTGTCTCAAAGCAGCTTTACAGAAGGTTTGAAAACATCCATATCCCCCATTGAGCAAGCCAGAGGCAACAGTGGCAAGGAAAAACTCCCTCAGACTGGAGGAAGAAACCTTGGAAGGAACCAAGACTTGCAAGACGAGACCCATCCTCCTCTGGTCAAACAGTATTTACAGTTTATTAAGCTTAATACCAAAGAAAAGCTAAGAGAATTTCTGTTTGAAATCTGGATAGCAAAGCTTTAGAAGCTGCACAGGTAGAGGCAGTCTCTGACTGAGGCAGTTTATGTAAAGTGGGCATGAGCTGAAACAGTCCCATCCTATCTCAATGCTGGTGCATCTTGATGGTACAGTGAAGTAACTGAGGGTGTTGCAGTTGGCACCAATGAACAGGAGAGCTGGTTGGTGATAGATGAGGAGGAGTCAGTCTTCCAACAGCATTCAGCAGGACGGGAGGACAGTCCTGAATCTCGTGAAAAGTAAAGAGAGAAAAGAGATGAGAAAAAAAATGAATTAAAACACTTTCAGAGTGCGGCTGGTAACTCCAGCAGATCTAACTATAACAGCCTAAACTAAAAGGAGAGAACCAGAAGGTAACATGGACATGAGACCACCCTGAGACACTGGGATTCCCCCACTCAACTGTCAACAAACCTGTGTGATCACATGATGTGGTGGAACAACAGCACCAACATCTCAGTTTACCTGCCCCTAAAGGGGAAGATTAATTACCAAAAGCTACAACACTAAACAAGTATGTTTTCAGTCTAGACTTAAAAGGTTGAGACTGCGTCTCAAACATTAACTAGGAGATTATTCCACAATTTCTCTCTCCCCTCCATTGAAGTCTTCTGAATTTTAGGAACCATTAGAAAACCAGTTTCCTGAGATCTGAGTAAGCGTGGCGGTTCCTAATAGGAAAAAAGATCTTCTAGGTACTCGAGACCGTGCAGGGCTTCATACATCAGTAAAAGAATTTTATAGTCCATATGGAATTTAACAAGAAGCCTTTAGCTTAGCTGTCTCTCTCTCTCTCTCTCTCTCTCTCTCTCTCTCTCTCTCTGTAGGACTGTGTTAGTGAGAGTCTTTAGGAGGAGATAAAGAGATAAAATGGCGACTGCAAGTAACAGTAAGTTAAACTTCCAGAAGCTACAAAAGGTTTTACTGTGAACATCATTAATAATTTTCTATCAGAGATTTTATTTTTATTGTGGAGACACACGACCTACAGCTATTAATGTGTGTGTGTTTCTACACAGATCAGTTTCAACTCTCTGGACCGCGTGATGGAGATAGACAGTCTGTCTCTGCCGTCACTCTCTACTGTCACCTGTCTCCTGAAATCAGTGCTGTTAACATGGAGATCCGGTGGTTTAAGGAGACGGACTGTGTTTGTCTGTATAAGAACAGGCAGGTGACAGAGGGGAGGGGCTATGAGGGCAGAGTGAGTCTGATCACTGAGGAGCTGCAGAGAGGAAACGTCTCCTTACAGATCAGACACTGCAGACGCTCAGATAGAGGATATTATCTGTGTCAGGTCACCAACGGAGATACAGCAGAGGAGTGTTCAGTAGAAGTGGGTAAGTATTCAGAAGTTCACTGTACATAAAGTCAACATCATCATCAGAGTCTGATCTCAGAATGAAAGATGAAGAGACAGAAATGAGAAACACAGATGTTCAGAATGGTGTTGTGTTCAGATAAAGGAGGTAAAACATACAGAGGATGAATGATGTGAAGGTGGATGAAGGACAGATGGAGTGTTTCAGTAGAATAAACAGTAACTCTGTTTTTCACTCGGACACAAAACCAAAACATCATGACTGCAGAGTGTAAAAGTTACAACTGCAGCTTCATTAAAACAAAATTCAGATTTTACAGTAAAAACTTCAACTGGAATAAAAAGTGAGACTCATTAAACAGCCAGTGATTCTACAGACTGTAGTCAGATCATTGATTTAACACACACAATATATATTAATCTATAAATATGATATTTAATATGTGACGTCACTACATGCTGCTGACTGACTCTCACTAAAAATCATGTTCTTAACTAATTAAAGCTGCAGATCCACAAACTACACACACAGAAAGGAGCTGTTCAGAGTTGAGCTGCGCGGAGTGAAGAGATAAAACTGAAACTGAGCTTCTTTATTCACACTTTAGTTGTATCTGTGACTCGCGCTGTCCAGACTGGGTGTGCACGCAGGGAGCGGAGTTCACCAATAAAAAGGCGTGTCTCAGTTCTCCACCAATCAGAGCCTGAACTTAAACACAGTTCTCTTGTGTGATGTTAAGTCCCACGTTGAACTGTGTTCAGTCCAGCGCTCCTGTCTGACCATCTGCTGTAACCACAATACTTTAAACTGAAATTCACAAAAATACAAACAAATACAATTCTTTCTAAATTTATAATACATAATACAATCAGTAAAATAACATTAAGGTGATAAAATATTATTTTTTGACTAATATTATTTTAAATTCCATTATTTGCATCTTAACTATACTTAATTATACTATACTAGAAATAGCAATATACTACCATAATAATTAAATTTTATTATTACATATATAAATTCATTTCAACTCATCAATCTGAAAGTAATAATATAATCTTAGGAATAGTTTAATATGGAAATTGTAATTTAATAATTTCACCAGTCAGCATAACTAGTCTGTGTGAAATTTTACTGTTATAAAATGCTAGTTTTATTACCTGATAATAACTTGCAACACATTACATATACATTTACACTTAAACACATTTACACATTTAAACTAAAGACAAATTAATCATAATAAACAGAAAATAAGAAAAATACAAGTATTGCATTTTTTCTTGTATTTCATAACAGCATACTTAATTTTATAATAAGCAAAAAAAGGTCTCAATTGTATAATCATATGAATCTGTATAGTTTTTGTTGAGTGTGTTTGACCTGAATACAAATTTGTAATAATATAATATAGTTGTGAACAATATTTCACTTTAGATCAAATATTTTTATATTAATACACTCAATGCAGCTTGTATCTACAAGTTTTTGCATGCAGTATTTTAAGTTAGAGAATGAATGTGGATCAAAATCTTTTTTTTCAATTTCTGAAAAAAAGATTTTTTCAATTTCTGGCTCTCTTTGAGTCAGATTCATTTAAATCTTACTTTTCTATCTTTTGTGTAAGATATTTAACTTATTCTCTCCATTATCAGGATTTTATTATTTAAATCCAGTTGTAGTTTTAATCTCATGAGATTCTCTTATTTCTGAGAGATACTACGAGTTGAAGTGTTGGTTGTGTTTGAGTATTAAGACTCCTGAAGATCTCCTGAAGATCATGACTCCTGACTGTAATACTGATTAATCTGTTAGTTTTTAGATTCAGTTTATTCGTTACTTTTCCTTTAGCTCATGTTCATTTTTCATTCAGGAAGTATCACAACACACAACATTGTGCGTAAACGTACTGTTTATTAATAGTTTATTCATGTTTTATTATGATTATTTCTGCTATATTAGTTAATAATAGTTGTTATATTGATTAATCTTTTAGTTTATATATCAGTTAATCTGTGTGTTTATTATGTACATGTACTTTATGTGATGTAACTACTTATTAACAAAGTATAATACATAACTCATCATTGATATTTAATATATTAATTAATAAATTGTTACTGCATAATTACTAGTTTATTAATGAACTTTACTGTAAATTGTGATCAGTTATTTCTGTAAGTGTTGAGCTCCTGGTTTACACTTTAACTGTTAGCTGAACATCTTCATGAAGCTGTACTGAAAGCATTGAGTGACAGTTCAGTAGTGAAGGATGAAAAAGGACAGTACAGATGAGAAAAGGAGATTTCTGATAAGGAGATAAAGAGATTCTGAACTTTTCTAATTGTAAATGATGTTGTGGATGTTTTTATCTAACATTGTCTCTTTCTGTTGTTTAAACAGGTGTTTACTCGGTAAGTAAATGATATTTCCTCCTCCTACTGACAGCTGATACTCACATACACCACATTTAAAAAAAAACGTTTTATTTAATGATCATGTGATGAACAAAGTCTCTGATCACAGAATGAAGGTTATTGATCTCCATCTCCCTCCTTCCTTCCCACAATGCACCTGTACATAATCCCACTGCACTGCAGAAATGTAGAGACAGTGAAGTTCACTGATGAAAAACAGACACAGCAGATAAAAGCAGTCTGGACTGCTACTGTTGATAGTGGTTGGTAGTTGGTAGTGATGTTCTTATGTGATGATGTAATATTTGAGACGTTCCATCATCAGTACATCATTATCGTTAGAGAGTCTCTCATTACTGTAGTTTTCTCACCTCCGTTACTGAAAATAGCCCAGAACACACACACAGCAGGAGCTTCTGACACACTCACACACACTATCTGCCTGTTTGTATGAGTCTCTATATCAGTGACTCACAACAAGCAGCACATACTGAACAGTCAGCAGCTCTGAAACACTTGATTACTGAGATCCTCTCATCTCCTACACGTCCTTTCACTTCATTTTCACTTTCACTTCACTTCAGAATTATCAGCTTTCTTACGAACGTTGGCAGCAGGGCATAGCAGCAGGCGGCGTGCAATGCGAGAGTCTGATCTTTCAGAGGAAGATCCTTGATCAAATCCAGGATTCTGGATCAGGCATATGACTCTTAGGAAAGCTTTTGTTGATAACATTTCCAGTCTTCCGGTTTATAGCTCGTGGCAGACCCCTGGGGAAAAATGGTTATTGCAGAGGGCTTGTGTCTCTGCTCATGTCAGGGGTCAGGCAGCATAGCAGACATTCTGCTACACAGCAAAACAGAATTACAACAGCACTGTTTATTATTGTACACACTTACATCTGACCTAGTAGCACAACTTTGGTGCACTGAAAAGTTGGAGAGGCAGATTTCCCTCTATTACTTAGTAAACTAGCTGTATTCCTCCAGTTGTGTTTCTTCTTATCTGGATCTTTAAATAAAACTGATACAAACAGGATCTTAAGTGTGTAATTCAGATGAACAGGGATGATTCCACATCATTTTTACTAACATCCCACAAACACACATCTGTCATCATTTCTACTTTCACTCAAATGTTTAAACAATAAAATGATCTTTATTTTAGAAAAGTTCATTTATTTATAACATTTATAACAGTCTGAGTGAATCTCATTAGGAAATAACAGAATCTCAGGTTTAATAATGAACAGTAGGTTGTAATGTGAGGGAGAAGTTCTGAAAGCTCTAGAGAGAAGCAGTTGGGCTGCTAGCAGAGAATCTGGAAGATGGAATATTAAAAGCAACTAAAACAGAAAATTAATCTCCTTAAATAAACTCTTATAATGACCAATAGAGACACATTCTTATACATATACATACATATACATTCATATACATATACAATTATACATATATATATATATACACATTCATATACATTCAAATACATATACATATCATCACTGAATTATAACACAGCCCTACAGAAAATTCAAACAGAGACAGACAGACAGAGAGGACAGAGACTAAATTACAGTAAATCATGTTAAAATTACTGAAATAAAAATATGAAATATGAGGTTCAGTCTGTATCATAAAGAAAAGAAACTCTACAAACAATGCAGTGTTTTCTACATTCACTGTGTTGTTAAATCTCCAGCTTTACTGATATTTACATCTAAAAATTCACTTATGATTCCATACATGAAATATTCACTTCATATTATTCTCTTCACAGCGGCGTCGACTGGGAGGTGAGTATAAATCAGTGTAAAATGTTTTTGTGTTGATTGTTGATGAAGAGTGTTTTGGTGTAAATACTGAATGTATTTATCTGTACTGAGTGTTCAGAGTGTTCAGCTGAACATCGTCAGCAGAGAGAGTTACCAACACACACTTCAAGGATTCAAGGATTCAAGGATTCAAGGAGACTTTATTGTCATTCGCATCACATGTGGTACATGGGGTGGAACGAAATTGTGGTACCCAAGGACCCAGTTTTACCCAGACAGCAGTACTTAAATAAATAAAATAAACATAAATATATAAAATATATGTAAAAATGAAAATAAAATAAACAGGAATGGAGAAGGTAGCAGCAGAGTGTATTAAAGTGACTGGTGTCGTTAAAGTGTCAGTGCAGTGGTTCCACTAAGTGGAGAAGGTAGCAGCAGAGTGTATTAAAGTGACTGGTGTCGTTAAAGTGTCAGTGCAGTGGTTCCACTAAGTGGCGTTTAAAAGTCTTACAGCTTCCGGAATGAAGCTGTTCCTCAGTCTGTTCGTTCTACACTTAACGCTCCGCAGCCTGCTGCCTGAGGGGAGCAGGACAAACAGTGAGTGTGCTGGATGAGTGGGGTCCTTCATGATGCAGGTGGCCCTCTTCCTGCATCTGGAGGTGTATATGTCCGTGGTGGTGGGGAGGCTGACTCCGACAGACCTCTGTGCAGCCTTCACCACCCTCTGCAGAGCTTTCCTGTCTGCAGCAGAGCAGCTTCCGTGCCACACGTTGATGCTGGAGCATAGAACGCTCTCCACCACACATCTGTAGAAGGAGGTGAGGACCTAGCTCCCGAGCCCAGCTCGCCTCAACCGCCTGAGGAAGTAGAGCCGCTGATGTGCCTTTCTGACCAGGCTGGAAGTGTTGTTGCTCCAGGTGAGGTTGTTGCTCAGGTGAACACCCAAGTACCTGTAGCTGGAGACCACTTCCACCGCAGACCCTCCGACATGCAGGGGGAGGTGGGCATGTCTGCCCCTTCTGAAGTCCACAATCATCTCCTTCGTCTTCTTTATGTTGATGCAGAGGTTGTTCTTTCTGCACCAACCCTCCAGGTGTTCTACCTCCCGTCTGTAGCCAGACTCATCACTGTTTGTGATGCATCCGACCACTGCCGTGTCGTCCGCAAACTTCACAATATGTGAAGCCTGGGTGGATGGGTGAGCAGTCATATGTGAGCAGCGTGAACAAGAGGGGGCTCAACACACAGCCCTGAGGGGAGCCAGTGCTGAGGATTGTGGTGGAGGAGGAGAGGTTGTGGATCCTCACAGACTGCGGCCTGTTGGTCAGGAAGTCCAGGACCCAGTTGCAAAGAGAAGAGCGCAGGCCAAGTGAGGAGAGCTTATCTGTCAGTGTCTGGGGTATCATGGTGTTGAAGGCGGAAGTGAAGTCCACAAAGAGCATACGGACATAAGAGTCCTTCTGCTCCAGGTGGGTGAGGGCAGTGTGGACCACAGAGGAAATGGCATCGTCTGTGGATCGGTTCCTCCTGTAGGCGTACTGGTGTGGGTCCACAGTGACGTCGATGGTGGCTTTGATGTGGGTCATAACCAGTCTTTCAAAGCATTTAGTGACTATCGGCGTGAGAGCTATCGGCCGGTAGTCATTCAGACCTGTCACTGTGGAGCTCTTGGGGACCGGGATGATGGTGGCGGTCTTCAGGCAGGTGGGAACAGCTGCCTGGGTGAGGGAGACATTGAAAATGTCTGAAAATGTCTTCAGCACTGTATGTATCACTATAGTGTAGAACTCACAGCAGCCTGAGATACTGACACTACACTAATAACACTGTTACCTCATTCACACACACACACACACACACACACACACACACACACTCTCTCTCTCTCATCTGATCTACACACGGAAACTGACACAAAACAAAGTGACGTTCACAGTTTTTCACTCTGATTATCAATAATATTATTTTCTTACTTTACTTTAACAACAGAGTCACGTTTATATCAGCATTTATATTTAATACTGATTAATGAAGAAATATGGTAGCTAATAATGAAATATAAACATAATCTGGAAGAGGAACAAATGATTATTATAAAGAGTTTAAAAGTCTAACTGTTAATACAGTAGCAGCTAGAGTTCTTTAAAGATCCATATTCTACATGTTCTAGTGTTTATTTTCCTCCTGAGCTTCACTTATAAGATTTTAGTGCTTTTATTTATAAAAACAGTCAGAATTAATGTTTACATTTCCAGCCTCTCTTCATCACTTGCAAATAAACACACTGTTTGTGTTACTGCATCTTTAAGACTGATATATGACTTCTGATTGGTCTGTATTGTGTCTCATTAAAAACGCAATCTGGGCTAAACACACATTATAACTTCAGTGTGAGTGCGCGGAGCTAAACTGCAGCTGAATAGACAGATATGTTCAGTGGACTAAAAACGGGCTCTATTTGCTGTTTAGTTTCCATATATGTACTGTATGAAGTAAATAGTGAACAGTACATTTTCAAACTTTAACAATGTTTCCAAACTACATCAAACTCTTTTATAAAATGAGGAGAATTAAATTTTACATGATACATGCCCTTTAAAACCTCTACACAATATCTTCCTGTATTACTATAGAAAACAATAAATATGTTTTACTATGTTATATATTTTCAATATTGTAAAAGTTTTGTTTTTTCTCTAATCTATTATAGGTGTCATCGTTTCTCAGGTGAGTACATTATTCTAAATAGACTACATTTCCTTAATAATCTGTTTTAATATGATTTTAATAAATCTATGAATATAAACATTATTGTGTGTAAAATGTATTCAGAGTTTATTCTTCATAAAGTTTACATTAATTGAGCTTCTTTGATGTTGATTTCTCTTTCATGGTGTTGAGTTGATGTTATTATAGTGTTAATGCTGATCAGTGTTCTGTAAGTGATCATGATCCTCAGACGCTGCAGAGCTGGAACTAGTTTTAATTCCTCTTTTCTGATTTGGGTGTTTCTGTGGATCTGTTACTCTCTTCCCATGAGGTCCTGATTGATAAATGATTTATTCTGAAAACTGAAAGTATAAGATGTAAAATAGCTCTTATTCAGTTCTTAATAAAATACTGTGTGTGATGATCACAGCACAGTCTCTGTAGTGTATGTGTGAACTCTGTCTCAGTCAGACTGTGTTAAAGTCCCACAACTGTAAACAAATAATGAACATAATGCTGATTAAACATGACTTTAAAAGATGCTGATTTTCAAACACAATATCAGTTTAAATCAGTTTAACTCATCAGAGTCTCTACTGTTATTAATATCAGCTCTCAGTGATTCATACTGACACACCAACAGTGATTTAAACAGAGAAACACTTACTGATCATATAACATACAGAATGACGTCATACATGAAATCTTCACACTGTTTTATTTAGAGTGACAGAAAATGGACAGAAGAGGAGAGAATGAAAATGAAGGAATCTGCTCTGCTGACCGGTGAGATTTAAAAGAGATACAGAATTAAAATCAGTGACAGTTAAAACTGTTATTTTCTAATATTGTAATGTGAGCAAGTTTTTTTTAAAACCATCTTAATTATTATCATAATGAATCAGTTTAGTTATTAATATTAATTTAATACAGTCTTATTAAATTATCACTTTACATGTTGTTTGTTTCACTGCTTGTTTAACTCATTCAGATCTCTCTGTTACACAATTAGATTTTTTTCTCTGCAGGTGTTCATTCAGAGTGGTTTGATATGAGGTGGTTTATTGTAGGAAAATTACTGATTTGGATGTTTTTACAGTGCTGATTATGTAACCAAGGGTCAAAACATTAGTGTCTAACCTATAACCTGCACATTTTGCGCACTTAAATTTTCCACTCAAAGCGCAAATGTGAAACTCGCGAGCACAGAAAGAAAAACTGCATGCGCATTTTTCAAAAACACACTCAAGCTTTCTTTTTCTATCCTTTAATGTTTTTTTTCTCTCTTGAATTCATATTTTTCCTCACACACATAGTGCAGTTTTGTTGGCTGCGCTTGAGTTTTTACAGTGGCTGGTTTTGACAGTTTGGGGGCGGGACATGGACATTTCTGTGAGCGAACGCTATTGGCTGATGGCACCTTGTTTGACTCTGCTCTGAAATCGTACTAAAGATGTGAAATGAGTACTAGTGTTAATCGGATTTATTATCAGTAAAACAGATCTGTATCAGAGTTCAGAGTCATGACCCGAACATGCAATGGACCCGGGCCGAATCCGCTAAACAGTTGTGAGTGCTGCGTCGATCTGCCAGAGGATATTTCATGGACTATATGGGGATGTTACCGGACATTGTATATATTTGAAGTATATTTTCTTTACTGTAAAATATGTCAATATATATTTTTTTTTACATATGGGGAAGTCTAAGGAGACATGGGACCATGGCTGAGATGGAATAGGAAGGGGATGGAGTAGTCCTACTGTTTGAGTGTGTCCCTGTCTACGTACTGTTTGCCCTGGGGACTCCACGGTCTCCACAACCCAACGCAATGGTGCCACAATACAACACATAGGAGAGGAAGGAACATGGATGGATGTTTTAGCTCCTCAAAAGCTTTCTGGGCTTTCTGGTTCCAAGTGAACCTCCCCTGGCCATTCCTAGTTAGGGTGGTTAAGGGGGTGGGCACTTTGCTGAAATTCCACATGAAACGCTGGAAGAAATTGGCGAAGCCCAGAAAGCTTTGCGTGGATGTGGGTCGTGGCCAACCAGTGACCACATGGGTCTTAGTGGGATCCATGACAAGTCAACCCTTGAAAATGTTAACCCAAGAAAACTAACCAACTGGGCAAGGAAGGTGGTTTTCTCCAACTTGACATAGAGATTGTTCTCTAAAATAACTTGGAGAACCAGGCGCACATGAACCACGTGCTACTTCCGAGAGCGGCTGTAGATCAGAATGTCATCCAGGTAGACACCTGTGTAGCTGTTAAGGGTATCCTTCAGGACCTCATTAATGAAGCGTTAGAAGAGGCCAAGGCATTCATAAGAACGAAGGGCATCACAAGGTACTCGTAATGCCCTGATGGAGTTAAAAAGACTTCCATTCGTCTCCCTGGTGATTTCTGATCAAATTGTAGGCACTGTGCAGGTCCAACTTAGTAAAAATTTAAGCCTGCTACAGTGCCTCAAAGGCCGAGGACATCAGGGGCAGCGAGTAATGGTCCTTGATAGTGACTTTATTGAGCCCATGATAGTCAATGCATGGGTAAAGGCTACCATCCTTTTTCCCCACAAAGTAAAAAAACAGTTCCAGCTGGGGATGTGTAGGGTCAAATAAAGCCTAACGCCAATGCCTCCCTGATGTACTCTTCCATAGCCAGCTTCTCTGGGCCTGAGAGAGAACAACCTCCCTCTCAGAGGTTCGGTGCCAAGGAGGAGCTCTATGGCGCAGTTGTAAGGCCGGTAAGGGGGAAAGGACCTGGGCTTGGCCCTTACAGAAGAGCTCTGATATACTCAACTGGGACTCGAGAGGGGTCAGGGGCGCCAGATGTACCATTGACCTTATCAGGGTCTCAGTTCTCAACCAGATGCAGGAACTACTGCACTGTGTGTGAGACCTGCTCATGATGGAGTATAGGGGAGACCTGACTGACCACTGTGCCTTTACGATGCTCTATTCGAGATTGCTCTGCTGGGCCCATGTTCTGGCTCAGTTTTGCTGTAACGAGGGCACTTATCTGCCAACAGCCTGCGCACGAGGCAAAGATGCTATGGGGTAAGCCACATGAGGAAGGGGTGCTTGTAACTCAAAGGGAGAATGGGAGGCAAAAACAGCACTCAGCTGTCTGTGGCAGGGATCAAGCCGCCAATCTCCAACTTGGGGGGCCAGGGGCTCAGAGCATTATAGGAATATTGTTTACAGTTTAAAGAATTGGGTGTGCTTTTTGATAAATGGCATTATGGTTTTGAATTTTTAGTTCACAAGCCTGGTTTAAGTGTGTGAAATCAGTCTGATGACCAGCTGGACATGAAATGAATTTGTTTCTCACAGAGTTAACAGGACTGACCAAACATCTTAAAGATAAGGAGAAGCTTCTAATAGAGAGAAACACACAACTGATAGAAAAAGACAAACTAATTCAAGAGAAAGAAAAGCTCCTGAACAAAAACACAGAGGCACTTCAGATGAAGAACAAGATGCTGGAAGAGAAAGAAAAACTTCTTCAGGAGACAAAAGACAAACTAGAACAAATAAGCAAAGAATCTGAGCTGAATCAGATACAACTTAAAGATAAAGACACACGACTGGAGAACCAGATCAAACTGCTGAGAGAGAAAGAGATTCTACTGGAGAACACAGTGAAAGAGGTGGACAGCAGTAACAAACAACTGGACACACTGAGAAAGGAACTGCAGGACAAGAGCAGCAAACTACAGGAGATGATGATCCGACTGGAAGAACAGAAAACTGAAGTCACTCGTCAGCAGAGAGAGTTAGAAGAGAAAGAACAACAACTTAAACACACAGGTAAGAATTTAACACACAGACTGATTAGAAAATATCTGAGTGACCAAATTAATATTGTGTCTTTATCATTTCAGCACAGCAGAATTCTGACCTACAGACTGAAACTGAAACCCTGAAAAGTATCATTTCATCACAGATGACTGGTGAGTTTTCAGGTTTAAGCTCAGCAGTTTCAGTCTTTATACAGTTTTTAGTCTATTTATACAGAGAACAGCATGAAAATCTTCAGCACTGCTGTTATTTTTCTGGGCACTACTGATCTCCAGATATAGGACATTTTAACAGTGTCTCATGTGCATTTATGATATTAATGAGCACAAATTCCTTTACTCACCAACCAGTCAGCATACAGTAGCAGTAATGCTGACACATTCTACTACTTAGTTTTGAGCTGTCTATTATAAAGGGGTAAGGCAAAAACAGGAGCACAGCAAACAGAATCAAAAAGGGCTAGGCAAAGATTGAAGAAACAGAGACAGAAAAACAAGTACAGGCAATAGCAAAGAGCCCCAGGAAGGAGCATGATAAATAGTGACACTGGTGAGAGCAATCAAAATGAGTGAGGTTGAGTGTGGATATTCAGCTGATGGTGGTACTGCGGTCACGTAATCCAGAGGTGCCTGCTGGGAGATATAGTTTTAGGGAATAGGAGACACGCTGGTAGTGTCGGTTCTGTTAATGCGGGTCCTGGATCAAACCAGGCAAAAGCTGGAAACCCCTTTTCCTGGGTCTTCCCCGAGGTCCCGGAGTCGGCTTTCCCGAAGTCACCTGTGAAAATCGGCTCTGAGACCTAGGTCAACGATGTCACTGGCTGGGACCCAACTTCTCTCCTCTGGACCATACTTCTCCCAGTCAATGAGGCACAGAAGAACCCCACCTCGACATTTCAAGTCCAGCACCAGATGAAACCTGTACACTCCACCTTTAATGGTGGAGGTGGGATCTCGTCCAGAGGTGTCTCATCCAAGGAACCTGGAACAACAGGCTACATGGGCTCTTCCTATAAACTCTATTGCGTAGTCTCCCACTACACCCCCACAGACTGGATGGTCATATGTGCGGCAAAAGTGTGCCGCAAGGCCGTCATAAACTGTTTGGTGCTTGCCCAGGTGGCTGGCTGGATCTATCTAGAACCACGGTTTTAAGAAGGGATATGTGAAAGGAACGGGAGATCTATACTGAGTAGGTAAGTCTAGGTAAATCATCCACTCATCCACGGCAGGATCCTCCGACGTGATGGCAGTCCATGGGGCCAGTGGGGGCTGGGAACTTAAAACACACTGGGAAGTTGTTAAGCTAGTGGAGGAACAGAGTAACAAATTGTGTGCCATCTCGGCCCACATGAGAAAGCGAGACCAGTCAGAAAAGTGGTCTTGACAGAATATGCAGAAGAATTTTCCTAGTTCCTGGTTCACGCTTTGACATTGGCCGTTAGACTGGGGATGAAAACGAGGTGAGACTGATGGTTACACCCAAAAGTTCTAAGAAGCTGGACCACACTCAAGAAGTGAACTGAGTACTTCGATCATATAGAATGTCTTCCGGGATGTCGAAATGCCCAAAAATGTGGGTGTAAATAGCCTTGGCTGTTTGGAATGCGGTGGCCAAACTGGGAAATGGGATTAACTTTACATGACGGGAGAATCTTTCTATGACAGTTAAAATAGTGTTCAATCCTTCAGACAAGGATAAATCTGTCACAAAGTCGACCACAATATGTGACCAGGGATGCTCAGGAATAGGTAGAGGTTTAAATTTGCCTGCAGGTAAGGTTTTAGGGGTCTTACTTTGAGCACATACTGAGCATGAAGAGATAAATCTACGAACATCCATAGTAAGACACTCCCACCAATACTTAGTGGATAGGAGCTGTTATGTGCGTCCCTCCCCAGGGTGACCAGATGTGTAAGAAGTGTGGACCCAGGTAATAAGTTTGTCACAAAACTGAGGAGGGAAGTATTTCTTATTTGTCCCCTATGTCAAAACTGGAAAAAAGTGACCAACTGGCTTGACATGGGTTAAGACATTTTGCTGATCTCAAATATTATAGGTTTTTGTGATCAGTGAGCACCAGAAGAGGGTGGTCCGCTCCCTCCAACCAATGCCTCCATTCCTCAAGTGCTGTCCCCTATGTCATAATTGCATTCCGTAGCAGTTAAATTATATAAATAAAAAACCATGAGATAGAGCTTAGGAGGGTTACCGCTACACTGTGACAAGACCGCTCCTTGAGGGGAGCAGGAAAAGAGCTGAAACGTCTAATAAACCTCCTGTAGAAGTTTGCAAAACCAATGAAACTCTGGAGCTTTTAATAGACACAGGAGTTGGCCAACTAACTACAGTGTCCATCTTCCCATCGTCCATGATTAATACAGTGCAACTGACAATGCAACCAAGGAAAGCTACGGACTGAAACTCGTACTTCCCACCCTGTTTAAACAGTTGGTTCTCTAGGAGCCTATGGAGTACTTGGCGAACGTGTGATACATAAGAAACTAAAAATGTTGTCTATATGTTGTCTGTATATCTGTAAACTGGCTAATTGTTTCCAAACTTTGTTAAATAGAAATAAAGTCTGTTTTACTTTAATGTTTTCTTTTCAGCTAATAAACTTACTTTCTCTAAATTGATGTTTTCTTACAGATTTAACTGAAAAGAACAAACAGCTCGAAGAAACAAATACTATTATAACTGAGAAAGACACACAGTTAATGGAGAGAGAAAAACAAGCTGAGGAGAAAAACAGACTTCTTCAGATAAAGGACGAGATGCTGGAAGAGAAAGAAAAACTTCTTCAGGAGACAAAAGACAAATTAGAACAAATGAGCAAAGAATCTGAGATGAATCAGATACTACATAAAGATAAAGACACACGACTGGAGAACCAGATCAAACTGCTGAGAGAGAAAGAGATTCTACTGGAGAACACAGTGAAAGAGGTGGACAGCAGTAAAAAACAACTGGACACACTGAGAAAGGAACTGCAGGACAAGAGCAGCAAACTACAGGAAATGATGATCCGACTGGAAGAACAGAAAACTGAAGTCACTAGTCAGCAGAAAGAGTTAGAAGAGAAAGAACAACAACTTAAACACACAGGTAAGAATTTAACACACAGACTGATTAGAAAATATCTGAGTGATCAAATTAATATTGCGTTTTTATAATTTCAGCACAGCAGAATTCTGACCTACAGACTGAAACTGAAACCCTGAAAAGTATCATTTCATCACAGATGACTGGTGAGTTTTCAGGTTTAAGCTCAGCAGTTTCAGTCTTTATTAACTGTGTTCATTAATGTACCTGAATCATTATCAACACACACTAGCAGTCAAACATTTAGCATATCAGCATATGTGTGAGTTCAGTCCTGCTGGAAAATCACCAGGAGAAGAGAATTTATAGTGAGGAGAACTGACACTCAGTGTGTTGCAGGTCTGTTAGACTCTAGAGGGCGCTCCGCTCCCGAGACAGTCCAGAATGACTGAGTGTTCAAACAGAGAACAGCATGAAAATCTTCAGCACTGCTGTTATTTTTCTGAGCACTACTGATCTCCAGATATAGAACTGTTTAATAGTGTCTTATATACATTCATGATGTTAATGAGCGTAAATCGAATTACTAACAAACTAGTCAGCATACAGTAGCAGTAAAGCTGATGTCCTACTACTTAAAATCTTTAAGCTGTAAAAAAAAAAGAAATGGGTGAATTACATACTTTTACAAATCTACCCTTTGAAATGAAAGGAACTTGCAACATCACTGAAAAGAAACATTAACATTTTTGTTTTTAGAAATTTATCTCCACAAACTGCCAGTTATTAAGCACATACTCAAGAGCGCCCTCTAGTGTTTATGTTCTGAAGTCATTTTTTTAGTACAATGTGAGTGATATAAACTGTCCAGCATCCCCTTAAACTGACTAGGTTCATTGAGTCCAAAATGTGGAAAATATGTGTGTCTAGATTTTTGATTGATTGTGTAATTTTAATGAACTAATCTAATTAATGCTTAATAATGTATTTATTTGTCTTATTACAGTAGATATTTTCAGGTTTTTTGTAAGAGAGAAATAAAACCTATATGTTTCTTACCAGCTAATAAACTTACTGCTGTAAAATCTCAGTACTGTATATCTGTAAACTGGCTAATTGTTTCCAGACTTTGTTAAATAGAAATAAAATCTGTTTAACTTTATTGTTTCCTTTTCAGCTAATAAACTTACTTTCTCTGAATTGATGTTTTCTTACAGATTTAACTGAAAAGAACAAACAACTCGAAGAAACAAACACTATTATAACTGAGAGAGACACACAGTTAATGGAGAGAGAAAAACAAGCTGAGGAGAAAAACAGACTTCTTACCATAAAGACAGAGACACTTCAGATGAAGAACGAGATGCTGGAAGAGAAAGAAAAACTTCTTCAGGAGGGAAAAGACAAACTAGAACAAATGATCAAAGAATCTGAGATGAATCAGATACGACTTAAAGATAAAGACACACGACTGGAGAACCAGATCAAACTGCTGAGAGAGAAAGAGACTCTACTGGAGAACACAGTGAAAGAGGTGGACAGCACTAAACAACAACTGGACACACTGAGAAAGGAACTGCAGGACAAGAGCAGCAAACTACAGGAGATGATGATCCGACTGGAAGAACAGAAAACTGAACTGAGTGAAAAAGACAAACAGCTGGAAGAGAAGAAGAAACTTCTAAGTGAGAGAAACACACAGCTAATGGAAAGAGAGAAGCAGGTTGAGGAGAAAGACAGACTTCTAGAGGAGAGAAACAAGCAGCTGCAGGAAAGAACAGATCCAGACTCATCAGTTCCAGCCAGAAGAAGAAACAGTAAAAAGTTTAATCATCCAAACTGTAAGTAACTATTAGAGTTTCATGAAGTTACAAACAATAAATATATAAATATTACATGTTTAATTATTTACAGAGATTTTATACTATGTACAAACAATCGTGGTTCTTCTGTTTCATAGTCAGTGGAGAGACTCCAGAACCTGCAGCACCACTCAGGAGAAGAAAGAGTATAGAACATCATCCAACTAGTAAATAATTCCAGTTTCATACAGTCGTATACATTTCTCTGAACAGAATGATCATCATCTTATAATAAGAGATTAAAATCCTCATTCTTGTTGATCTGCAGTGAGTGGAGAATCCTCTAGTTCAGCCTCTCCAGTGTCAGTTCCTGTAGCAGAACTCAGGCTGGTGCTGCTGGGGAGGACTGGATGTGGGAAGAGTGCAGCAGGAAACACCATCCTGGTCAGAGAGGAGAGAAGCCAGGCTGGAGCGTCTACAGTGAGGCAGCAGAGTGAGAGCAGACAGGGGGAGGTGGCTGGGAGGCAGGTGACTGTGGTGGACACTCCTGACTGGTTCTGTCCTGGACTCTCTCTGGAGGAGCTGAGACAGGACGTGGGACTCTGTGTCCGTCTGTCTGCCCCAGGACCCCACGTCTTCCTCCTAGTCATACCAGTGAAGCAGTCTACAGGAGAGGAGAGAGGGATGCTGGAGAAAATGGAGGAGATCTTTGGAGAGAGATGTTGGAGGAACACCATGATCCTTTTCACTGTTACTGATGAAGTCCAGGAGAAGAACATTGAAGAGTTTATCCAGTCAGGAAACCAGGAGGTCCAGAGACTTGTAGAGAAATGTGGGAACAGGTTTCACTGTCTCAGTATTAAGGAGAGCAGAGACGCTTCTCAAACCTCAGAGCTGCTGGAGAAGATAGAGAAGATGGTGGATAGAAACAGAGAAAAGTTCTACAGCAGTGAGATCTACCTAGAGATAGAATCTCAGATCAGAGAGATAGAGGAAAGAATTGTTAGAGAAAGAGAGGAGATAAAAGAGAGAGAAGAAAGAGAAACTAGAGAGAAACTGGAGAGATGTGTACAGGAGATGTTCATGAAGTTTACAGTATCAACTGCTGACTTTCATACAAAAATAAATCAGCATGAAGAGCAAATAACTAAACTAGAGGAAACACTCAAAGAGGAAAGAGATGAGAAGAGAAAGTTAGAGCTGGAGAGAGAGATGGAGAGAGAGATACAGCAGAGGAATGAGGTTCAGTTGGAGTTAGAGAGACTGAAAGAAGAGAGTGAACAGAAGAGGAGAGAGATGGAAGAGAGCCACAGACAGGAGATGGAGGAGATCAAGGAGACGTATGAAGGAGAAGCTAAGATGGAGGCAGAGAGAAACCTCATGAAGATCATCCTGCCTGAACTCCAGCAGAGAATCTGGGAGCTTTTAACGAAGAAACAGAAAGATTTTGATTGTAGGATGGATGAAAAGGAGAGAGAGATAGAAACACTGAGAGGGAGAGTCAGAGAGGGAATCACAGCAGGAAGAGATGATCATCAGGAGGACACTAGAGGACGATTCAGAAGGTTAAGAAATCTCCTTTGCATAAACACTCGGTCAGATCAGTGAGAGCTACTGACTGACTTTCAGTTCTAGTAAATGTACTGATCTGACTTATAGTGGCAGCTGATACAGGAGAGAACAGAAGTTTTCCTCAATTCCCCTCAGTTACTATATTAATATTACTGTGTTTAGACAATATACACTACACAGTGTTACTGTATTTTTATATTTATGATTCATGTATAATTAACAAAACAGTTGTACAATAAAATGTTAGTATCAGAACTAATTGCTGCAGTCATATTTTTCCATCTCACGCTTTAAAACACATGTATGGTGCCACATTAGGCTCAAAACTAGGAGGCACACCCAACTGGCACACAACCAACCTTCAACGTTGAAATGTGGTTGAAACAATGCTCATTGTTGTTTGAATGTTGAAACAATGCTTAAACAACATTTAATGTTAAATGGTTGTGCAAATGTTGACATTTTAATGTTGAATCAACATACTGTCTTCAACATTCTGCCTTTCGAAGTACTTCATTACATTTATACGTGTACAGAGAGAATTAAAAAAATAAAGTTGTCAATTTTTTCCATCATAACATACAGTTTTTTAAATCTACCATACAATTTTGAGCATCCCAAATGTGAGCTATGGTTTATTCAAGGTTGACAGGTCGACGTTAAAACAACACAAAATCCAACGTTGATTCAACCATAACATTAATGTTGATTCAATGTTGAAATGCCAGCTGGCAAGAACGTGACAGTAGCTTTGCTACTGTGAACAAGATTCAATGTGAACAAGATTCAATGCATTAATCAGATGCATCAACAACGCATAAGCTCTTGCTCTGCTGCCGCATTTCGTCAGTACTTCAAAGACACCATCTGAAAGATCTTCTGCAGGAGCAGCACGCATGACAAGGAACTTCTTTTTTTCTATAGGATTTTTCTAAGTAAGGGGCCATCAAGGGGCCACAATGTTGATAGAGGGGCCAAGTATTTGTTCAACATCCTTGCACATAATCCTTGGGTTTGGTAAGGTGTTTACATTTCACCAGTCACACTGGTGTCACATGTGGTGATATACAAAACAATAAAAATTAAAGCCATTACATTGAAGTTATGGTAAATCTGATCACCATGAGGTGTAAGAATTCAGTAAACGTATGTACCATTTCACAAGATAACAATATCAGACATTTTATACATTGCAGCATCAACTGTTTTTGCTCTCCCTAAAATGATTTCTGACCTCATGAGGGACTGGAGATGTCCTGCTCTTGACCATCCTCTGGTCTACAGTCTCTTACTGCTCTCTCCCTGCTTATTTGCAGTGGCTGGCCGACTCACTTATTTGGCCAGAAACTGCTGAATTCCCAGCTGAAACTGAGCCTTTCTTTTCATTTTCTCTATCATTGCCAAACATTATAGTTATTGTTAACACACAAATGCAAAGTAGCACGTGAATTAGCATTACATTTATTAGCAAAATGCTAGCATTCATGTCTAAACACAAGTAGGGCCTTACTGTTAACTACTGTTAGCTTTGATTCTTAATTTAATGTTTGTCAGACTTATGCTACATGACAGCTATGAGTAAATAGGGATTTATGACTAAACCAACTGCTCAGAATGCAGACTGCCTTCAGTTGTCAGTAGAAAAACTTTCTCCATGAGATCGTGCAAATCTTTTTCTGTAAGCTTTATTCATGCTGGGCATTCCTATTTGGCTCTTTAGCGCCATGGAATTGCATCCACCTATAACCTGATCATCGCTCTTGGTCAAATGACAGATGAGTGACAGGACAGGGGCATGTAAGGGGGCCAGTCAGATTTCAGCTGTGGCCAATGCCGCCAGTGTTTCTCTGTTATTCTCCTCATTAATAATAACACACACACACACACACACACACACACACACAAAGTATGTGACTTGTTCCTATAAAAAGATTATCTTGCTTTACATTATTAATGGATCTATCCCTGAGACTTCATTACATACTTTAAGAATTATATTAAAGAGGACGTTATCTTCTTTCTAGGATTCTTGCCTATAAGTTGCCTTCAAATTAAAATAAAGATTAAATTTAAAAATGTAAATGAAGATTGAGTGAGTTATACCGCCATTAGACTCAGCAGACTCAATTGCAACATCTGTATTACACATATTGTACACACAGCCTTTCTGCCAGCCAGTCTGACAATTTAAACAGAAGCTTAATGTCACGCCTGCCCGTCCATGTGCCCCTGTTTACGTCCTGTTTACTCCACTTGGTCTTTGTTTACTTTTTTGTCATGTGTTCCATGCCTCCGCCCTTCACCTGTGTCGCGTTATGTTCTACAGCAGTTCTGTGTTTCTTGTGTCTTTTTATACCCTGTGTGTTCCGTCTGTGTTTGTCGTTCATTGTGATTGCGTTATGCTGTTCATGCCCGTCTTTATGTTAATAAATTGCTATTTGTCGACTGAAAGCCCGCGTGTGTGTCCGCTCCTGCTCGGCTGTGACACTTAACAGTAACGCAGTAAATGCAGTTTTAACAATAAAGAAGCAAAACAGTCAAATGGTAATTAAAAGTAAGCATATCAGTAAAACAGCTAATTTATCTTAAGATAAAACTTAAGTTACTAAAACTGCATTTAGTAAACTTTACTAATACTAAAATATTTAAATCTACAGTGGAGGACTCATTTCAGTAACATTAGGTGTTTGCAATGGTACAGTGTAATTCCTGCAGCTAATTACACTAAACTAATGAACATCTCTGCCAACTGTATATCAAATAAAAAGTCTGTGTTTACATACAAACTGTCTGTCTAAAATGTTCATTTACTGTTCAGTCCATACACAAAAGAGCGATACTCTTATGACTTGTGTTGTGGAACACCTATAGAAAAACTATCCAGGATCAGCTAAAATTCCATGCTGATCCATTCCAAGATTCCAAAAACCTTTACAGGTGTTAGATTTGACCTAATGTTTTTTACTGCATAGTGTGTGCAATGTTTAGTAATGTTTAAATACTTTTCTGAAGTGTGTTTATTACTGCCACGAATAAGGTAACAGTGTGGATTAATGTAGAGAAACGTTTAGAGAATCAAATCTTCAAATCATTGCTGCTAATATTGCAGCTTTTAACTGTTACAGTTAAGAACACTGTCGACTCTCAGCTCATCAGCTTTCCTGTCACTGCAGACAAGCTCACATACACACACAGTGTAGCAGCTCAAATACACAACCTGCAGATCAGATTCAGGAAAGTAGATTTACAGAAACTACAGCGCGTCATTAAATAACTACTAACATTCTGAATCATATCAGAGCTGAGCTGCTCTTCCTCTGCTGTGAGGGAGAGGGGTCTCAGCTAACAGTGAGAGTTGCGGTGAGCCCAGTGAATGACTGTTATCCGCTTGTAACAGTGAGGGAAGAATTAGTTTGATGCCTCTAGTAACCATTTTGTTTATTTGTTGTTCTTTTCTTTGATCCAGTTTTCTTTTGTTTATTGTGGAATAAATTGAACCACGGGTGCACTTGAACTCAGAGCCTAGCCTCCTTGTGTCCACACCCACTTCTCTAGTGCCACTTAGCCGTACGCAAATCCTGGTGGCTCTTCCTTTGGAGGATACGCCATAACATTCCTTAACACAACAATGGACTGACGGGTCTCTAAAGAAAGTTGTTTCTTTCTGGTCATTGTGAGTCGGTCAGCAAGCCATCAATTGCTGATGCTTCAGATACTAAACTAACCTAGAATGTTGTTCTCCCTTTTATACTCACTTATTAGTAGAATGTTTTTCAGCTGTGCATCACAATTGAGCAAAAGTGTCCTAACAAACAATAAGCCCAATAACATCCTTAACTTGGATTGGCGGCCGTACCAGGAGATTTAGACAGAGGACTGAGAATTGCTGATAATAGGACTATATGCAAAATAAGCCTTTATACAAAAATAGACTTTAATACAAACATTTTTATTCTTTAAAAATAATCTGATACACTTGTCTCTCTCTCTTTCTGTATCTATCTCTCTCTCTGTCTTTCTCTCTCTCTCTCTGTCTCTCTCTCTCTGTCTCTCTCTCTCTGTCTCTCTCTGTCTCTCTCTCTCTGTCTCTCTCTCTCTGTGTCTCTCTCTCTCTGTCTGTCTCTCTCTCTCTCTCTCTCTCTCTGTCTCTCTCTGTCTCTCTCTCTCTCTCTGTAGGACTGTGTTAGAGTCTTTAGTAGGAGATAAAGAGATAAAATGGCGACTGCAAGTAACAGTAAGTTAAACTTCCAGAAGCTACAAAAGGTTTTACTGTGAACGTCATTAAATTTCTATCACAGATTTTATTTTTATTGTGGAGACACACGACCTACAGCTATTAATGTGTGTGTTTCTACACAAATCAGTTTAAACTCTCTGGACCGCGTGGTAGAGATGAACAGTCTGGCTCTGCAGTCACTCTCTACTGTCACCTGTCTCCTGAAATCAGTGCTGTTACCATGGAGATCAGGTGGTTTAAGGGGACGGACTGTGTTTGTCTGTATAAGAACAGGCAGGTGACAGAGGGGAGGGGCTACGAGGGCAGAGTGAGTCTGATCACTCAGGAGCTGCAGAGAGGAAACGTCTCCTTACAGATTAGACACTGCAGAGAGTCAGATTTAGGTTTTTATCTGTGTCGGGTCACCAACAGAGACAAAACAGAGGAGTGTACAGTAGTAGTAGATCCAGGTAAGTATCCAGAAGTTCACTGTACATAAACTCAACTTTATCATCAGAGTCTGATCTCAGAATGAAAGATGAGAAACACAGAGATTTTGAAGTTTTCTAATTGTAAATGATGTTGTGGATGTTTTTATTTAACTCTTTCTGTTGTTTAAACAGTTGTGTACCCGGTAAGTAAATGATATTTCCTCCTCCTATTGACAGCTGATACTCATATACAGTGATGTCACTGTTCTTATTTGATGATGTAATATTTTAGACGTTCCATCATCAGTAAATCATTATCATTAGAGAGTCTCTCATTACTGTAGTTTTCTCACCTCCGTTACTGAAAATAGCCCAGAACACACACACAGCAGGAGCTTCTGACACACTCACACACACTATCTGCCTGTTTGTATGAGTCTCTATATCAGTGACTCACAACAAGCAGCACATACTGAACAGTCAGCAGCTCTGAAACACTTGATTACTGAGATCCTCTCATCTCCTACACGTCCTTTCACTTCATTTAAGAATAATCAGCTTCTCTTATTCAGTCTGCAGATCTCTCCCCATAGATTTTCTAGATGATCAGGAATGAGTTACACTTACAGTGCGATTTTATGAACACACAATTAAAAGCTCCTTTCACTACTGTACATAATAAAAAGAAATGAAATAGGCTGAGAAACATTCAGCATTAACAGACTGCAAAAACTAATAAATATGTATATTTAAACAAGTATTTTTGTTATATGATTTTTTTTTACATTTTACAGCTTTCCCAAACGATCAAACGCATTTCTAGAAACTTGGCTCAGTTTCTCAAAACTCTAAACACAAATTCAAAATTATGAACTGCTTTGTTGAAGCTCCACAAATCTCTAGCAAAACTGCTTCCTTCCACCAAAACAACACACACAGCTATTTATAGGCTTTTCTCCTGCAGAGCATCAAATAAACCCTGACAAGATCGATTCAAAGCACTATCAGAAATGTTTGTGTATGTTTTTGACTTCATGAGGCCAATGTACAGATTCAAATGCAAGCCAATACAGTACTACGTGTATATGCGACACAAGTGTTCAAGTCATTGTTACTCTATGTATTTGTATGTATTTGTTGCAAAACTGTAATTGTCTCTTATGTAAGTACAATGAGAAGCATGAGGAAAATCAGTTCACATACAAAGCAGTAACAAAAATGATACCAAATGATGAGTGTTACAAGGACTAAGTTGTGCATGGTGATGTATGACCCCACGGTCACCAATGGCAGGTTGATGTTTCGGTTGATGTTTCTCCCTGATCTTGTGCAGGTTGAACCCTACCTCCTCAATGAATATATATTCATAGGGAACAGCACTGGCATCCAGTTCAAACACTCTGTGCTCTGTCCCTGAATTCCTTCAGTGTGATGGCATTGTTTTCCAGAACCATGTTTACTATGGTGGTCTCTTGTTCAGTTGAGATTTACTGGCGTCTGCCACCTCTTGCTGGCCGTCCTTCTATTCTGAGAATAGTATGTATACACACATTATCAGATACGCATTTTACTAGATTGCTACATAAATGTTGCACTATAGCATACCATAATTACTGTAGAACTAATCAATGGTTACCTGTTCTCTTCTCTAAAAGCCCGGATAACCGAGGTTACTGTACAGTCATGGTTAGGCCATGACTGATTACATGTTACACTAAGGTTGCACATATCTCATTTGAAAGATTGCCTTCCTCCTCCTCTTCCTCATCCTCTTCGGCCTACTAGGCCTCCTGTTACTCTGTGCTCCTGCTGCTCCATCATCTCACCTAACACCTGTATCAGTCACTTGAGCCCTCTTTTATACTCTGACAAATGATTGAAAAGTTCTTCTAAATAAGTTTGCACAGGTGCAACTTGTGTAAGGTAATTATCAGTTTGTATTTGAAGGTCAGAGTTTCTTATGTGACCAAAGTGTGCTAAATGATGACATTTGTGTTTAGCAATTCGCAAAGCTGTGATTCAGAATGATATTTGAGTGACAACATTGTGAAATTGTGCTTAGAGTTTAGCAGTTTGGAATCACAATGTTGACACATGAGCTTTATGTTTTTGGATTTGTGTGTATACAATGTGGAAAAACTGGAATTCTAAGGAGCTGTAAGCTAAGAACAGAGTTAGTGCTTCTCTTCATAAATAGTTTCTCTAAGTGCCATATGAACCAGATCTTGTGCATGGAGTAAAATTTTGTGTTGTGCTCTGTGTAATTGGCTGTTTGACTGAATGGATGAACATGAAATATTCACTTTATATTTTTATCTTCACAGCGGCTTTCAGAGACAAGAGAACTGAGAGGTGAGTATAAATCAGTGTGTAATGTGTGTATTTAGATGAGAGGTGAGTATAAATCAGTGTATAATGGGTTTATTTAGATGAGTGGTGAGTATAAATCAGTGTGTAATGTGTGTATTTAGATGAGTGGTGGGTATAAATCAGTGTTTAATGTGTGTATTTAGATGAGTGGTGAGTATAAATCAGTGTATAATGTGTGTATTTAGATGAGTGGTGAGTATAAATCAGTGTGTAATGTGTATTTAGATGTGTTGATTGTTGATAAAGACTGAATGTATTTATCTGTAATGCGTATCTGATCTACACTGATACTGACAGATTACAAAATTCACAGTTTTTCACTCTGATTATCATTAATATTATTTTCTTACATGTACTTTAACAGCAGAGACACGTTTATATCAGCATTTATATTTAATACTGATTAATGAAGAAATAATGTAGTTAATAATGAAATATTAGTGATTGATCAGCTGGAGTATGAAGTAAATACAGAACAAACAGGTTACAGACAGTCAGAGAAGTGCAGCATAAAGTTATTTATTCATACGATTTAGTTTTCTTATTTTAGTGCTTTTATGTATAAAACAGTCTGAATTAATGTTTACATTTCCAGCCTCTCTTCATCACTTACAGTTAAACATACTGTTAGTGTTACTTCGTCTTTAAGACTGATATATGTTAATGGTCTGTATTGTGTCTCATTAAAAACACAGTCTGGGCTAATTACACCTTATAACTTCAGTGTAAGTGGGCAGAGCTAACCTGCTGTAGGCTGAATAGACAGATATGTTTAATTGTGCTGCTTAATGTGACATCACAATCACAGTGGATTTAGAACAGCCTGTATTTGCAGCTTAGTTTCCATATATGGACTGTACGTTTTGAAAATTTAAGAATGTTTCCAAACTACATCAAACTCTTTAATTTAAAAAACAACTGAAGAAAAGTAATTTTTCCATATTATGTCCTTTTAAAACTTCTACACAACATCTTCCTGTATTACTGTAGAAAACAGTGATATAATGTTTTATCTTATTATATATTTTCAATATTGTAAAAGTTCTGTTTTCTCTCTAATCTGTTATAGGTGTCATCGTTTCTCAGGTGAGCACATTATTCTAAATAGACCACATTTCCTTATTAATCTGCTTTAATATGATTTTAATAAATCTATGAATATAAACATTATTGTGTGTAAAATGTGTGCAGAGTTTATTCTTCATAAAGTTTACATTAATTGAGCTTCTTTGATGTTGATTTCTCTTTCATGGTGTTGAGTTGATGTTATTATAGTGTTAATGCTGATCTTATAGTGTTAATCAGTGTTCTGTAAGTGATCATGATCCTCAGACGCTGCAGAGCTGGAACCAGTTTTAATTCCTCTTTTCTGATTTGGGTGTTTCTGTTGATCTGTTACTCTCTTCCCATGAGGTCCTGATTGATGAATGATTTATTCTGAAAACTAAAAGTATAAGATGTAAAATAGCTCTTATTCAGTTCTTAATAAAATACTGTGTGTGATGATCACAGCACAGTCTCTGTAGTGTATGTGTGAACTCTGTTTCAGTCAGACTGTGTTTAAAGTCCCACAACTATAAACAAATAATGAACATAATGCTGATTAAAGACAACTTTAAAAGATGCTGATTTTCAAACACAATATCAGTTTAAATCAGTTCAACTCATCAGAGTCTCTACTGTTATTACAGTTTTTCTCAGTTGATTTGGTTCATTTCTATGATCAGAATTTAAATTCTCAAAACTATTCATTCACTTTCCACATCTTCTTGTCACTTGTGCGCATCATAATAGCATTTCTTATTGTGTTCCATATTTTGCAAATGCTTTTTGTACATTCATGCAAATGGCTATGTACAATTGTCTGCTGTTTTTTTGTATTACCAGTTGCTTATGTCACATTTATGAAAATGTGTTCTGCTGATTTTCTGTTGAATTGTCTTACCTTCCAAAACATGCAAAAGTTCTGAACATGTTGTCATAATCTCTCAGGCATAATTTGTACATTTCTATAAAAAAAATGTTTTGGTACGTTTTGGGAATTTTTATTATAGTCATTTATTATTATAGTCATTTATTCTAGTCATTATTTTCCATAATATCAGTCTGTAGTCTGGACACACAGTAGGATATCACAGCAGATTCCTGCAAAGGCTGGATTAGATACTCCAGGAGATTCTTTCCACGCTGCATTGCAAGGGAAAATATCCAATGTGACATGGATGAAAATATGTGGCTCAATAGAGAGCGTCAAGATGTATAGAAAAGAAAGCACTCTAATTTTTTAAGTTTTTTTTCTTAGGTTGTTTTGAACGTTTAGAATAAATTTTTAATTGTGTAGTTTTTTTTTCATTTGTGTTATTGAGTGCTTCTAAACAGTTGTCTGTCTTTACTGAATCTCTATCTGATTTTGTTTCTCAACAAATTGCAGTGCGAAAAATAGATTTGATTCCAGTTTAATTTCTTGCTGTCAGTGTAATGTGTAAATTTTTGTTCTGTGCAAGTTTGTATTTGTTGTGTAACACATATTGTTTTTATTGATATGCCACAGAATGTGCGGTGTTCTTATAATCTAAAGCTAGATTCCATCAAATTATACTCACAATGAACACTGTTGCACTAGCTTGTATATAGGCAATGACACACAGACTAGACATTCTGATGGCACTGACAAGTTGATTGACATAAATATTTGCTTTTGAGGCAAAAACAAAGGATTCTGAATGAAGTACATGCTTTTGCAGTTATTTCATTTAGTTCTGCTGTTTGTACTAACTGTTTTGAGAAATGCACTTGTTGTGATGCCAATGTAAACCATGATGTGAGAAACGTACCAAATTGACTGAGAAAAACTGTAATATCAGCTCTCAGTGATTCATACTGACACATTAACAGTGATTTAAACAGAAAAACACTTACTGATCATATAACATACAGAATATTATTATACATTAAATCTTAACACTGTTTTCTTTAGAGAGACAGAAAATGGACAGAAGAGGAGAGAATGAAAATGGAGGAATCTGCTCTGCTGACCGGTGAGATTTAAAAGAGATACAGAATTAAAATCAGTGACAGTTAAAACTGTTATATTTTAATATTGTAATGTAAGCAGATTTATGAAAACCGTCTTATTTATTATTATAATGAATCAGTTCAGTTAATATGAATATAATACACTTTTATTAAATTATCACGTTACATGTTCTTTGTTTCTCTGCTTGTTTAACGCATTCAGATTTCTTGGTTCATTGTAGGAAATTTACTGACTAAGATGTTTTAACAGAGCTGGTTCCAGTTTCATACAGTCGTATACATTTCTCTGAACAGAATGATCATCATCTTATAATAAGAGATTAAAATCCTCATTCTTGTTGATCTGCAGTGAGTGGAGAATCCTCTAGTTCAGCCTCTCCAGTGTCAGTTCCTGTAGCAGAACTCAGGCTGGTGCTGTTGGGGAGGACTGGATGTGGGAAGAGTGCAGCAGGAAACATCATCCTGGGCAGAGAGGAGAGGAGCCAGGCTGGAGCGTCTACAGTGAGGCAGCAGAGTGAGAGCAGACAGGGGGAGGTGGCTGGGAGGCAGGTGACTGTGGTGGACACTACTGACTGGTTCTGTCCTGGACTCTCTCTGGAGGAGCTGAGACAAGACGTGGGACTCTGTGTCCGTCTGTCCGCCCCAGGACCCCACGTCTTTCTCCTAGTCATACCAGTGAAGCAGTCTACAGGAGAGGAGAGAGGGATGCTGGAGAAAATGGAGGAGATCTTTGGAGAGAGATGTTGGAGGAACACCATGATCCTTTTCACTGTTACTGATGAAGTCCAGGAGAAGAACATTGAAGAGTTTATCCAGTCAGGAAAGCAGGAGGTCTGGAGACTTGTAGAGAAATGTGGGAACAGGTTTCACTGTCTCAGCATTAAGGAGAGCGGAGACGCTTCTCAAACCTCAGAGTTGCTGGAGAAGATAGAGAAGATGGTGGAAGGAAACAGAGAGAAGTTCTACAGCAGTGAGATCTACCTGGAGATAGAATCTCAGATCAGAGAGATAGAAGAAAGAATTGTGAGAGAAAGAGAGGAGAGAAGAGAGAGAGAAGAAAGAGAAACTAGAGAGAAACTGGAGAGATGTGTACAGGAGATGTTCATGAAGTTTACAGAATCAACTGCTGACTTTCATACAAAAATAAATCAGCATGAAGAGCGAATAACTAAACTAGAGGAAACACTCAAAGAGGAAAGAGATGAGAGGAGAAAGGTAGAGCTGGAGAGAGAGATGGAGAGAGAGATACAGCAGAGGAATGAGGTTCAGTTGGAGTTAGAGAGACTGAAAGAAGAGAGTGAACAAGAGAGGAGAGAAATGGAGGAGAGACACAGACAGGAGATGGAGGAGATCAGGGAGATGTATGAAGGAGAAGCTAAGATGGAAGCAGTGAGAAACCTCATGAAGATCATCCTGCCTGAACTCCAGCAGAGAATCTGGGAGCTTTTAACTAAGAAACAGAAAGATTTTGATTGTAGGATGGATCAAAAGGAGAGAGAGATAGAAACACTGAGACAGAGAGTCAGAGAGGGAATCACAGCAGGAGAAGATGATCATCAGGAAGACACTAGAGGAGTGTTCAGCAGGTTAACACAGCAGCTCCTTTGGGGAACGCTCAGTGATCCAGTGATCACTCTTTCAGATCAGTGAGAACTACTGACTGACTTTTAGTTCTAGTAAATGTACTAATCTGACTGATAGTAGCAGCTGATAGAGAAGTGAAAACAGAATGATGTAGAATGTGTCTCAAAACCTACTGAGCTTCTACATAGGCAGCATTTTATGTCATAGTATGCGCTCCCGACATGTAGACTGTCCCAATTCTTACATACCTTGAACATGCTGTCTACTTAGGAACCTTATTTAGACCTGATTTTAACGAAGCATTGAAAGCTTCTTCAGCCGCTAAGACAATCCCATGATCCACCGCAGGTAAATCTACAAGCAGTGAAGTGGTTTTAAAATGTAAGTTATTTTGATTCTCTCTGGAGTTTTAATGTGTTTCGGGTAATATAATCACACAAAACAGCTTTTTATTATCAACTCTGTAACGAGTCCTTCACCATTTACAGTTTTATACTCGAGACATTAGCATTTATGCTAGCAGATTTTTAAGCCTCTGGCTATTGTTTTGGATGCCGGCTGGTAACTTAGCAACCAGCTCAACCACCGGTTGCGTGCTGCAGTGGGCGGGAACAAGCCGTGACGCAGTCTCTCTCTAACTGGAGTCTCAGTAATCTGTTTTATGAGGAGAGATGAGGAGAGAACACTGCTACCTAGACAGCCTACTTAGACACTCACTAGGATTTGAGACACACCCGTAATATTTCTCTCAATTCCCTTCAATTACTATATTAATATTCCTGTGTTATGTGTTACTATATTTAATATTAATATGAGTATACATTATATACTGTACAGTACTACTGTATTTTATATTCTTGTATAATTCGTGTATAATTTAGGAATCAACTGCATAATACAATTTTCTTTACATTTTTTTACATACAGCAAGATTTTGCTGTTTAAACCACATTCATAGAATTTCTTTATTTCTGTCTATCAAGTCTCAATTAATTTTCTTTTTTTGTTCATTCTATAATTAAGGTCTACATGTATAAAATTAAGTAATAAACCACCTCTGTTATGTAGCCTTTACATGTTTGTGTTAAAAAACATTGTTCTTTGTCTCATAGTTTTACACCAGGCTTCATACAGCCATCAAAATTCTGCAAAAGTCCTGGAATTTAGAAACCTAATTTAGAAACCAATCAGAGTCTCCATGTGAGCAACAGAACTAGTCAGTCTCTATTTCAGTGAAAGAACAAGTCAATGATTCTATTTCAGTGACAGAAACGATCTAAAGCGCTTTGTATTGACGATTTCAGTAGAACAACCAATCAGAACCTCCATTTCAGCTGACCAGGTGGGGAAGACAACGAAAACACACAGCTAATGGAAATAGAGAAGCAGGTTAAAGAGAAAGACTCGGCAGATGTAGCAGCAGCATCAGATCGCAGGCTGGGCAGCTGTTTACCATCGCACCAAACGGGAGGGGCAATTGTTGAACTCAACAAAAAAACACACCGATAGTTAGTTCTGTTAGAGGAAACTGAGATCAGTATATAGTGTTAATAAGGTGCAGCAGTCTTTCCAGCAGGTCTGGCTATTACAGCACAGCTAAAAAGGGAGAGCTAGAAGGTAACTAAAACATGAGGGCTCCCTGAGATGTCAGTGAACCTCCAGTCTGTACCTGTTATCTAATGAACAAACTAATTGCCAAACGCTCAACTAAACAAGTAGATTGTTTAGCCTAGACTTTAAATGTTATCACATCCTCCTAAAATTCTTCTTACGTTCCATTATATCTACTTTAAACTTTACTTGACTCTAGCCCTCAAACAGAGGCCAAGGTTCATCTTCCAACAGGACAATGATCCTAAGCACACAGGCAAGATAACAAAGAAGTGGCTTTAAGACAACTCAATGAATGTTCTTGAGTGGCCCATCCGCCAGAGATTTGAAAATGGCTGTGCACCGACACTCCTCATCCAACCTGATGGAGCTGATGGAAGTTCTGCAAAAAATTGAAGAAACTGCCCATAACTAGGTGTGCCAAGCTTGTAGCATCATACTCAAAAAAGACTTTATTACTACTTAATTGATGCTGAATGTGCTTCAACAAAGTACTGAGCAAAAGCTGTGATACTTATGTAAATGTGATTTCTTTTGACAGATTTGCAAAACATTCAAACTTTTTTACTTTGTCATTCTGGGGTGTTTGTGGAATTTTGAGGGAACAAATTAATTTCATCAAATTTGAAATAAGCCCAATGCACAAAGACACGTAGAAAGGATGTCTTTTCTGGGTCATTTTTGCACGTCCAATTTTGGTCCCCTGAAGGTGCAGACTGTGACGCCAGACGACGTCTTTTTTCCGACGTCTTCCGCACGTCCAGTATTGACGACCCCAGGACCTCCAGATAAGGACTAATTCTAGTCCAAATGAGGTCGCTGTGGACGTCTTTTCTACGTAAAATTTAGACTCATTTTAGACATCGTTTTTATAGGCCTACTGAGTGTAGGCTCTGTGCATAGCTGTACTGCCATTTCAGAAAGTGGCATACTGTTCCACTTAATTTTCCCACAGCTTCATTTGATTGTCTCAGCAGCAGATAACTGGAAACGCATACAAAGGTGTAAAGCATTTCCAGTTCAAATCTTCTGCTGAGTCAAACGAAGCTACAGGAAAATTAACTGGAACAGTAAACAGGTCCTTCACCTTTTGGAACTGGTTATACACATGTTACAGTTATACACAACATGCTTTACAAATAAATCACAATTCAATCCCCACTCATCTCTTCCCATCTTCATTTTTATTAATCACTGGCAAAAGCATGTCAACCTGCCAACAGCCAGTAAAAGCAATGGATTAATTACCCCAGTCTTACCACCGTGTTGCTTTTAGTCGGTTTAAAATACAAAACAAACAAAGTTACGCAGTCCACCTTGCTTGGGGTGAGTGCTAAATTGCATGTGTTTTTGAGGTAATAAACTGCCCAGGAGTCAGGACTGTCGCCTCATTCATTTATTGCTGTGTTGTAAAAGACAAAATAGTTCACCATCATCTGTGAGAAGGCAATCTGTCAATCCTGAGACAATAAGAGAACATATCTCAGTTCTTAAGTTAATACACTGTGCTGAATCTACTCGTATAGCTAGCGAGTTAGCTAGAAACACGACCTCTCTCACTCAACAGAAAACCACTTTTATAACTATAGGACGATACAAAAGAGGGTCTAATCTATACAGCACACTTTTACCAGCCTTTTACTAAGTGCAGAGAGCATGACCGCGCTAATGTTTAGCTAACGTTAACTGACGGGGAAGAGAGGCAATGCCAATAGCCACTGCAGGTTTTTTAAAACAGCTAAAACAGCTAACACTACAACTACATAAATTAACATAAAAATTAACTGACCTAACCGAACTTACCTTCAACTTTTGTTTTAATGTAGTCTTTGTTTTAGACGTAGGTTTAGCAGAGCTGCACGACCATTTGCTTCCGCAGTAAAGAAAAATCCAAATCGCGCCAAAAGCTTGCCGTGTTGCCTCAGACAATCAGAGTGGCGTTGACTGGTTGAAATCACAAGTAGGCCTGCCATAATTGTCCACTAACTGTATTTTCAAATAAATAAATAAAATAATTCATTAATAAATATCATAAATACACAATACATAAATATCTAAATTGGTTAAAAAATCATAAGATGAAAAATAAATACTATATTCATTAATAATGTAAATTTCCTGCACCTGTCTTAGATGCCCCCATGATGTCCAAAAAAGTTACCTAGTCCGACGTTCAAATGTTTAACTGCATATTGACGTCCACGTAGGGTCATAGTTAGACGACCAAATAGCGGACCTATTTTGCACGTCGTGTAGAAGTCCACAATTGGTCTTGGACTGACTGACACAATATAGACTTGACCTGCACGTCCATAAGACGTCTAATGTTTAGTGGGAGGCTGTAACATGAAATGTGGAAAAAGTGAAGTGCTGTTTCTGGATGCACTGTATGTACACTTTCACAGTGGTAGAAGCTAAGCTACCACCTACTACTATCCAGGGTAAACATACATTACTTTAGTACAAAAGCTTGACCAAATGCTGCCATAAAATTAGACTCTCCTGCAGTCTCCTGCCATTTTATACGTTCAAAACCTCCCTGGACTAGACCAATCGTTAATTAGTTTCATCCGGCAGGTGCACAACAAGTGTGTAAATCAATTTTTACCATATTTACATTTATTATTATTTACACAAGCATGTATGGATTTCTAAATATTAAAAAAAAATCTATGAACAATAATTCATTGCTGGATGTTCTTAACAGTGTTTAAGGTTCTTCTTCACACATGTACCTCGGACCCCCCCTGTCTCAAGACAATCCTTGGTCTCTTCCTAGACCATTTCTAAGAGAAGCAGGTAAGTACAGTACATTGTGTTTATATAATGTCTAAATTGTCTGTAGCCGAGGGGTTTTGGATGTCTGGTGAGGTGTCCAGGGCCCTGACTTCATTATAAAACATATGAAGAACTTCAGGGGCTTGTGACAGATAACGTTTTCACAACTTTGTGCGCACCAAAACAGATTGTCACAATATTTAGGGGAATGTGAAGTACATATCTAACAATCACAACTGCAAGAGTGTGTCATATCACAGAATGTTTAGCAGTGGCATCACCATAGAAACGTAAACAAGCTGGCCTTGTTTCACGCCATCCGTCTCTCTAACTGATCCAACTCCCATGATTCTCCAGCCCTGAACATCAGTCACATGCCCAGCACCAGCCTATCACATGCACCTGTTTTCTGATTACTTTAGTATTAAATACTGGTCCAGTTTCCCTCATTCCTTGTTGTGTTCTTCGCTGTTATTGACCAACTGTTGTCTCCCTTTTGTACTTTAGTGTTTTTTGGACTGTTGATTTACTATAACTTTGTTTACCTGTGTATGCGATTGCTGTTGTCACAGTTTTGACTATGCCCTGTTTCTTGGCCTTTGGTTTGCCTTTCAGTGAATAAAATTTATTTGCCATTTTATCTCAGTGAGCATCTGGTTCGCTCACCTTTCCTAACAGAAGTTGCCCCAATAAGTTATCTAAACGTGGCGTCCAGAGTAATCTGTCCTTGTTTAGTACCAAATGTATAACTTCAAAAATACAATTAATAAGACGATTAACTTTTGTCTAGAACAACTTTTGAATCCAGACACACTTGTAACTACTGGAACTCATTTATTGTACTCATTTATTATGTGTTATTAACATCCTCTCAATTCTGATTGGTTCTTTGGCTGATCTGATGTAAAATAGGCCTTCTTAAATCCAACACAAGAAAACAACAGAAAAAAATATTTGTAAAAATCTCTCAACAGAAAAGACAACCCACCAAACACTAGGCGCCATTTTTTGGGCTAACTCTGGTTGGCCCATCATAGCCGTTATTTAGACTAAAAATAAACAATGATTTTGGGCTGTTTGTTCCATCTAACTTGGTCCAAATATACAGTTTGTGAAGTAAGAAACTTGGAGCTGGAGTTCTGAATTTTGTCACAAGAAGGTGAGGGCAGAGGAGTGGTTTATATAGAGCATGAAATAAATTATTTCATATTTTCATTTAGCGAAGTTCAGACCACTAAAGCAGGGAAAGGAAGGGGAACTTGGGGCTGGAGTTCTTGGTGGCTTCAGCTGCTGGGATTTGAAGCCAGGCCCCAAACCCTCCAGCTTAGATAGCTTCAGCATACTTGTCCTCACTCATCGAACACAACAAAAACAATCCTAGAGTTTTATTTAGCACAGTCGCAAAACTTACCAAAAGCCAGGCAGGAACTGAACCTTAAATACCCGCCAACTACAGCAGCAATGATTTCATGGACTTCTTTAATAGCAAAATTGAGACTATTAGACAAAACGTTCAACTGACACCAGTAACCTATCCTTCATCTGGTTTGGCTGAGACAGCGCCAAAATTGATTTTAGAAGAAAGACTAGAAACATTTTGTCCACTTCAGCAGTCAGAACTAGAAAAACTAATCTCTTCCTCAAATCCTGCTACATGCACACTCAATATGATTCCAACAAGCCTATTGAAACAAGTATTACCAGCTATTATTAACTTATTAAATTATTATTAACTATCATCAACTCTTCTCTTAGTCTTAGTCTTTTAAACTAGCTGTGATAAAACCCTTGATAAAGAAACCAAATCTTGACCCCAGAGAACTGTCCAGTTATAGGCCGATTTCCAACTTACCATTTATTTCTAAGATTTTAGAAAAGGCTGTAGCTCAACAACTCTGTTCTCATCTACATAAGAACAACATATGTGAAAAATTCCAATCTGATTTTAGGCCACACCACAGCACAGAGACAGCTTTAGTTAAGATAACAAATTATCTTCTTCTTGCCTCTGATCAGGGCCACGTATCTCTACTGGTGTTACTAGATCTAAGTGCAGCTTTTGACACTATAGATTACAGTATTCTCTTGGACAGATTAGAAAGTATGGTTGGAATCACAGGAACAGCGTTATCCTGGTTCACATCTTACCTTAGTGATCGTTTTCAGTTTGTAAAGATAAACAATGTATCATCTAATTATACAAAAGTGAAATATGGAGTTCCACAAGGTTCTGTTTTAGGTCCTCTGTTATTTACACTATATATGCTACCATTAGGCTCAGTTATAAATAGACATGGAATTAGTTTCCACTGTTATGCTGATGACACACAGCTGTACATGTCAGCCAAACCAGATGATAAATCCAAATTAAATAAAATAGCAGATTGTGTAAGAGATATTAGACTTTGGATGCTGCAGAACTTCCTTCTTTTGAACCCTGACAAAACGGAAGTTCTCCTCCTCGGCCCAAAGGCTGCTCGGACTAAATGTTCAGATTTAATGCTAAATCTTGCTAAATTATCTGTAGTTCCTGGTTCAGTAGCCAAAAATCTTGGTGTAACAATTGACTCAGATCTGACATTTAATCAACACATAGGTAATATTACAAGAACAGCGTTTCTTCACCTGCGAAACATTTCAAAGTTAAGAAATGTGTTATCTGTATCTTCGATCACATCAGTCCAGTTTTATCTGCACTACACTGGCTTCCTGTTAAATTCCGTATCGACTATAAAATTCTTTTACTGACCTATAAAGCCCTGCACGGTCTCGCACCGGAGTACCTGCAAGATCTAATTTCCTATTATGAACCGCCACACTTACTCAGATCACAGCATGCTTGTTTTCTAATAGTTCCTAAAATTCAGAAGACTACAATGGGGGGAAGAGCTTTTTCCTACAAAGCCCCCAAACTGTGGAATAATTTTCCAGTTAATGTTCGGGACTCTTTTGGTGACTGAGCTATGCTTCTCATCCACTATATTATTCCAAACCAGAACTAACCTTGTTTTTTCTTTCTCCTTCTTTCTGAGGTAATAACAGCCCACCTGTCCTGCCGAATACTGTTGGAGGACTGACCACCAGTACCCCTTTGTTACCTTGTAACCTCTTCATCTATGTCATCTGCTGCACCTCGATTGCATTACTGTATCATCCAGATGTAGCACGTGTGCAGCTTCTCTCCTTTTAGTTCATTCTGTTTATAATCAGATCTGTCAGAGTCACCAGCTGCACTCTAAACACTCCATATCCTCTATACTAACCCAAACCAGAACTAACTCTGTTTTTCTCTCTCTCTCTGAGGTAATAACCACCCACCTGTCCCGTCGAATGCTGTTGGTGGTCCGACTGTCAGGGCCTCCTCGTCAGCTGGCACCAACCAGCTCTCCTCTTTCTGCTACACCTCGACTCCTCTGTACTAACCCAAACCAGAACTAACTTTGTTTCTCTCTTTTCTCTCTCTCTCTCTCTCTCTCTCTCTCTCTCTGAGGTAATAACCGCCCTCCTGTCCCGCCGAATACTGTTGCAGGTCCGACTGTCAGGGCCTCCTCGTCACCTGGCACCGACCAGCTCTTCTCTTCCTGCTACACCTCGACTGCATTACTGTATCTTCCAGATGTAGCATGTGTGCAGCTTCTCTCCTTTTAGTTCATTCTGTTTATAATCAGATCTGTCACCAGCTACACTCTAAACTCTCCTCATCCTCTGTACTAACCTAAACTAACTCTGTCTCTGTACTAAACTAAACCAGAACTAATTCTGTCTCTGTACTAACCCAAACCAGAACTAACTCTGTCTCTTTTCTCTCTCTGAGGTAATAACCGCCCACCTGTCCCGCCGAATACTGTAAAGGACTGACCACCAGGGGCCCCCTGTCACCCAGCACCAACCAGCTCTCCTCTCCATTTGTGCCATTTGCTCCAACTTGACTGCATCACTATATCACCCACCTGATGTAGTACCTGTACAGCCTCTAAAGCTTTTACCTTTAGACTCAGCTTTAGTTTATAAACTGTAAATACTGTTCGACCAGAGGAGGATGGGTCTCCCCTTGTGAGTCTGGTTCCTCCCAAGGTTTCTTCCTCCAGTTGAGGGAGTTTTTCCTTGCCACTGTTGCCTCTGGCTTGCTCACAAGGGATACAGTGTGTGATTTCATGTTTTTCATGCTTTAAAATTCCTGTAAAGCTGCTTTGTGACAACATTGTTGTAAAAAGCGCTATACAAATAAACTTGACTTGACTTGTTCTACATACAGTGATTTACTGCCTTACCTACAGTGGGATCAGCGTATAGGTAATATTTAGGGGATAGAGTGGACTTTGATTCATATTAGCAAATGTGTCCCCCCCATTGTCAAACCCGCTCCTACGCACTTGGCCACGGATTTTAATATGGACTTATGTGGTGCTGCTGACTGTGACCCTTCATGTAGAGAGGAGCTAATGTGAGACTTGCCTAAGATCTGGAGCTACAGGAACTACAGGAGCTACGTCTGGACGCACACCTGGCGTTGACGGCCTTCCTTCTGAATTTTATAAGCATTTTTTGGGGGATTATTGTGGAGGTTTTTAAAGTTGTTTTACTGAAAGCAGATTTGACTAAAACTCTGCATGCACACAATAATGCATATAAAGCAAACTCACTGTGCCATAATAGGCAATTTATTCTTGGTTTAGGATATAATTGACTTGAGCACAATGGAATCATGTGACATAAATCTTTTGACACTTGATGAAGATAAAGCATTCGACCAAGTTGATCATGTTTATATGTTTAAAACTCAAGCAGCTTTTGATGTACAAAAAAAAATTCCATCCTGGTTAAACGTGCTATGTTCGGAGGCCTTCTTCATGTTAAAGGTTGGCGGAGGTCTTAGTTTACCTTTTAAAATCAGAACCTGTCAGACTCCTTTCAGGGATTAGCAGTCTCCCCTCCTGTTGTAGCATAAATGTTTTGCCGAATATTATTACAAAATGCCATTTTTGCATCTTAAGAAGCCTAATTAATATGATTAATTAATATGATTTCAGTAGAAATTTATTTTAGTTTTTAATCGTAAACTAAATCTGATATTGATAATCAAATCTTATAAATAGTTGTATATGGCAAATGTAAATGAATAGGTTTTCCAGTCTGTAGAACTAGTGATGATAACATGTGAAATATTACTTGAAATGCTGTCATCACCCAACCAGCCATCATTGTGTGGGGATTCAGAAGGCTGAGCAAGAATTTGGTGAGCTCGCTCCATGTATATAACTCATAATGGACACTGAGGGGTATAACAAAGACACTTGCAAATGTTTTGAAAACAGATGGTATATCTTTTCTGTATAGGAAACTATGTAAATAAACCTGTGTTTTTGGCCTAGCAGTTACTGTGGTGGACCCCTTCTTAGTTAACCTTGCTGTGAACAAGGTTCATTTTAATTAATCCTATACTGAACAAAATCTTACCTGTATAATCTTTTGAATAGAAGAATGTAAATGAATGAGTCTCCAATCTGTAGAATTTTTATATTACTGTAATATTAAGAAATATTAATGATGTTATAATCACCTGACGAAAACAAAATAAAAGAATAAGATAAGAACAACAGTATAATTAATATTGTAATAAAGGACATCTGATCCTACTTGTATAATCATATGAACAGAAGAATGTAAATGAGTCTCCAGTGTGTAGAACTAGTGATGATGGTGAACATTCTCTACATCTACAGTTTTGCACGTCAGTTATTTCAGGCCAGCTCACCTTCAGCCTGACAGACACATCATGCATTTCCGTCAACAGACATTCAAACAAAGAGCTTCAATTATTTAATGAACTCAATCAGAGATTTAGTGTAAACTCTAAATCAGTTTAGTTCAGTTCTAAGTCTTCTTAAATACTGAGATCTTCTTACTGAACGAATGAATCGATCTGAAATACATGCACGGTAAAAGTCGAACAGGACAATGTTTTTGAGGTTTGAATTATAAATATTGCTTTTGTTCGTCTGAAGATTTATTTTACTTTGTATTGTTTAATTCAGAGGGTTTATTAAATCTGAACAAAAAAAGGTATATTATTTGTTTACGTATATTAGTTTGAATACTATGAAGTACCATAACAAAAAACATTCTTAAAATGACTGTTTATTAATAGTTTATTTATGTATGTTTATGATCTATCTGTTGCTGCTATATTAGTTAATAATAGTTGTTATGTTGATTAATCTTTCATTTAATATATCAGTTAATCTGTCTGTTTATTCTGTAAATGTACTTTGTGATATAACTACTGCAGGAAAAGACAATTCCTTCTCATGTTCATTCATTATTAACAAAGTATAATACATAATTCATTATTGATATTAAATATATTCATTCATGAGTTGTTGATACATAATTGTGAGTTTACTAATGAACTTTACTGTAAATTGTGTGTGTTGAGTTTCTGCTGTAGGTTTACACCTTAACTGTTTAGCTGAACATCTTCATGAAGCTGTACTGAAAGCATTGAGTGACAGTTCAGTAGTGAAGGATGAAAAACGACAGTACAGATGAGAAAAGGAGATTTCTGATAAGGAGATAAAGAGATTCTGAAGATTCTAATTGTAAATGATGTTGTGGATGTTTTTATCTAACATTGTCTCTTTCTGTTGTTTAAACAGATGGTTACTTTGTAAGTATATTATATCTCCTCCTCCTACTGACAGCTGATACTCACATACACCACATTTTGAAATCCTTCCTTCCCACAATGCTCCTGCACATAATTCCACTGCACTGCAGAAATGTAGAGACAGTGAAGTGTATATATACATACACTGATCCGCCATAACGTTAAAACCACCTCCAAAATGACCAATTGAAACACATTCATATACATATCGTCAATTAAATGCAACACATCACTGCAGGAAAATACAAACAGAGACAGAAAGACAGACAGACAGAGAGGACACAGACAAAATTACAGCAGCAAAGAATATTAAAATTACTGAAACAAAAATATTGTTTATATCAGTCTGTATCAGATCCTCATAAAGAAAAGAAACTCTACAAACAGTGCAGTGTTTTCTACATTCACTGTGTTGTTAAATCTTCAGCTTTATTGATATTTACATCTAATAATTCACTTATGATTCCATACATAAAAAAATCACTTCATATTATTCTCTTCACAGGTGATTTCAGAAACAGGAAGACTGATACGTGAGTATAAATCAGTGTGTAACACTGTACACACTGATACTGACAGATTATAAAGTGAAGTTCACAGTTTTTCACTCTGATTATCAGTAATATTATTTTCTTACATGTACTTTAACAGCAGAGTCACGTTTATATCAGCATTTATATTTAATACTGATTAATGAAGATGTGGTTTGATATGAGGAGGTTTGAAGATGAAGATGTGGTTTGATGAAGATGTGGTTTGATATGAGGAGGTTTCATATGTGGTGGTTTGATATGAGGTGGTTTGATACGAGGAGGTTTGATACGAGGTGGTTTGATACGAGGAGGTTTGATACAAGGTGGTTTGATATGAGGTGGTTTGATATGAGGTGGTTTGATATGTGGTGGTTTGATACGAGGTGGTTTGATACAAGGAGGTTTGATATGTAGTGGTTTGATACGAGGAGGTTTGATATGAGGAGGTTTGATATGGGGTGGTTTGATACGAGGAGGTTTGATATGAGGAGGTTTGATACGAGGAGGTTTGATATGAGGTGGTTTGATATGAGGTGGTTTGATATGAGGTGGTTTGATACGAGGTGGTTTGATACAAGGAGGTTTGATATGTAGTGGTTTGATACGAGGAGGTTTGATATGAGGAGGTTTGATACGAGGTGGTTTGATACGAGGTGGTTTGATACAAGGAGGTTTGATATGTAGTGGTTTGATACGAGGAGGTTTGATATGAGGAAGTTTGATATGGGGTGGTTTGATTATGAGGTGGTTTGATATGAGGATGTTTGATATGAGGTGGTTTGATATGAGGTGGTTTGATACGAGGAGGTTTGATATGAGGTGGTTTGATATGAGGATGTTTGATATGAGGTGGTTTGATATGAGGTGGTTTGATATAAGGTGGTTTGATATGTGGTGGTTTGATACGAGGTAGTTTGATACAAGGAGGTTTGATATGTAGTGGTTTGATACGAGGATATGGGGTGGTTTGATATGAGGTGGTTTGATATGAGGATGTTTGATATGAGGTGGTTTGATATGAGGTGGTTTGATATGGGGTGGTTTGATATGAGGTGGTTTGATATGAGGTGGTTTGATATGATTTGGTTTGATATGATTTGCTTTGAGATGAGGTGGTTTGATATGAGGAGGTTTGATATGAGGAGGTTTGATATGAGGTGGTTTGATATGTGGTGGTTTGATATGAGGTGGTTTGATATGATTTGGTTTGATATGAGGAGGTTTGATATGTGGTGGTTTGATATGAGGTGGTTTGATATGTGGTGGTTTGATATGATTTGGTTTGATATGTGGTGGTTTGATATGAGGTGGTTTGATATGAGGTGGTTTGACATGATTTGGTTTGATATGTGGTGGTTTGATATGTGGTGGTTTGATATGTGGTGGTTTGATACACGGTGGTTTGATATGAGGAGGTTTGATATGATTTGGTTTGATATGAGGTGGTTTGATATGAGGTGGTTTGATATGTGGTGGTTTGATACACGGTGGTTTGATACAAGGAGGTTTGATATGTAGTGGTTTGATATGAGGTGGTTTGATATGAGGATGTTTGATATGAGGTGGTTTGATATGAGGTGGTTTGATATGAGGTGGTTTGATGTGAGGTGATTTGATATGATTTGGGTTGATATGATTTGGTTCGATATGAGGTGGTTTGATATGAGGAGGTTTGATATGAGGAGGTTTGATATGAGGTGGTTTGATATGTGGTGGTTTGATATGAGGTGGTTTGATATGATTTGGTTTGATATGAGGAGGTTTGATATGAGTTGGTTTGATATGAGGTGGTTTGATACAAGGTGGTTTGATACGAGGTGGTTTGATATGAGGTGGTTTGATATGAGGTGGTTTGATACAAGGTGGTTTGATATGAGGTGGTTTGATATGATTTGGTTTGATATGTGGTGGTTTGATATGAGGTGGTTTGATATGAGGTGGTTTGATATGATTTGGTTTGATATGTGGTGGTTTGATATGAGGTGGTTCATTGTAGGAAGTTTTTATAGTTCTGGTGATGTAACGAAAGGTCACAGTGTCTACATCACAAACATAGCGTTTTTATTTAGTACCCATAATGTCTTCTGAGGTTTTATATGTAGAGTGGTACTTGAAAGTTTGTGAACCCTTTAAAATGTTCTATATTTCTGCAAAAATGTGATCTAAAACTTACATATTAGACTTGAACATTTATTTCAGTGTTCCGATATTACATCTATGAGTGGCAAAAGTATATGAACTCTTAGGATTACCATTCAATTTAAAGGTGAAATTAGAATCAATCCCCTGTTTTATTAAAAAAAACAAAGATCTATCCAAGTCAGATCTTCACAACACATGTTTGTGGAAGGGTATTATGGTACGAACAAATGCAATTTCTGAGGAACTCATATCTGGTTCAAATATAGGAAATACAAGACCATTATTACCCTTACCAGGTGTTTTGTGGATGGATGGGACCAAAACATATCTAGATCTGTTTTTTAGAAGTGTTATGTTTGGAGAAAGGTAAACACTGCATTCCAGCATGAGAACCTTATCCCATCTGTGAAACACGATGCTGGTAGTATTATGGATTGGGTCTGTTTTGCTGCATCTGGGCCAGGCCTGCCATCATTGATCAATCTCAAGAGAATGTGGGCCATGCAGCAAGACAATCTTAAACACAAAGGTCATTCTACCAAAGACGGTTTGTGTAGTATAAAGTGAGTGTTTTGGAATGGCCAAGTCAAAGTGCTGACCTTGCTCCAATAGAAATGTTACTGGAGGACCTAAAGTAAGCAGTTCATCGAAGGAAACACACCAACATAAATTGAAGCTATGAGGAACAGGCCAAGCCAAAGTGTAGGACTAATCAACAGTTACTGTAAACATTCATTCGCAAGTGTTGTAATGACCAGGTCTAATATTTTTATCTCATTTGTTTCATTTGGTTCAGAACTTAAAAATCTAATGAGGTATTAGATCATATTTATTTAGAAATACAGAGAATTCTAAAGGATTCACAAACTTTCAAGCACCACTGTATGTCTGTATGTTGGTTAAATCTTATGGTGTTATCTGAATCTGAAGAAATAAGGTTTTTTGGGGAGCTTGACACTCCCTGCATGTACCTCTATAGATTGTAAAAACTTCAGGCGTCTGGTTCCCATCGCCAAAACATGTGGACAGTTCTGACCAAGTTTCTCTACAGAGGATGATTTCACATCAAACCAAACAGAATGTCTTGTTATCTTAATCATTTAATTATGTTTGTTTTTTAAATTGGTGGATTGTCTCTTCAATGGGGCATCAAAGCTGAATAACAGAATTTAGTGAAACTAGTATTTTATTCATGTTTGTGAAATCAGTCGTATGACCAGCTGGACGTTACATGTTAAATGAATGTGTTTCTCACAGAGTTATCAGGACTGACCAAACCCTGGACTATAGGGCTTAGGAATGGGTGCCATGTTGCACCACACATTGGCAGTGTTTACATTTTGTTTACTTGCTGCAAATACACACACTCCCAGCAAGGCCCAAGGTCTCGAAGGTTGAAATTAACCAGAAAGCATCATTCCCACAGATAGTAATGATGGATGTACACTGTTTCTGTGGGTCACAGGCTATAGGCCTCTTTCCTAAAAATAAATAAATAAATAATGAGATGTTTTTCTTTGAATGCAATATTAAATGCAATATTCTTGTTGATCTGCAGTGAGTGGAGAATCCTCTAGTTCAGCCTCTCCAGTGTCAGTTCCTGTAGCAGAACTAAGGCTGGTGCTGCTGGGGAGCCCTGGATGTGGGAAGAGTGCAGCAGGAAACACCATCCTGGGTAGAGAGGAGAGCAGCCAGGCTGGAGCGTCTACAGTGAGGCAGCAGAGTGAGAGCAGACAGGGGGGAGGTGGCTGGGAGGCAGGTGACTGTGGTGGACACTTCTGACTGGTTCTGTCCTGGACTCTCTCTGGAGGAGCTAAGACAGGACGTGGGGCTTTGTGTCCGTCTGTCTGCCCCATGTACCCACGTCTTCCTCCTAGTCATACCAGTGAAGCAGTCTACAGGACAGGAGAGAGGGATGCTGGAGAAAATGGAGGAGATCTTTGGAGAGAGGTGTTGGAGGAACACCATGATCCTCTTCACTGTTACTGATGAAGTCCAGGAGAAGAATATTGAAGAGTTTATCCAGTCAGGAAAGCAGGAGGTCCAGAGACTTGTAGAGAAATGTGGGAACAGGTTTCACTGTCTCAGCATTAAGGAGAGCGGAGACGTTTCTCAAACCTCAGAGCTGCTGGAGAAGATAGAGAAGACGGTGGAAAGAAACAGGGAGAAGTTCTACAGCAGTGAGATTTACCTAGAGATAGAATCTCAGATTAGAGCAATGGAGACAAAGATCATGAAGGAAAGAGAAGAAAACAGACAGGGACATATTAAGGGACGGAGGTATAGAACTCTCTGAGTACGATAGAGGGAGTGGTACAAGAGCACTGTTGGTACAATCACTCAACAACTGAGCTGGAGAGGAAACCAAGACCATCGTTTCAACAAGCTTTTTTTTGTATAGAAGTGCAAATCTGGACTTTCCTTTGTGGATGTCCAGTTATGCCACAGTCAGTATGGTTACATGGTGCTTGCATAATTAATAATAATCAAATACTGTAAATGTCTGATTTCAGGGCTTAATTTTGCACCAGCATGTCCTACATGGATTAACAGATATACACTATATTACCAAAAGTATTCGCTTGTCTGCCTTTGCATGTATATGAACTTGAGTGACATTCCATTCTTACTACATAGGGTTTAATATGATGTCTTTTTGCAGCTATAACAGCTTCAACACTTCTGCACAGTGCAGTCAGACAAGTAGTGTTCTCCTGGCAACCACCAAACCCAGACTCGTCCATCGGATTGCCGGACAGAGAAGCGTGATTGGTCACTCCAGAGAACACGTCTCCACTGCTCTAGAGTCCAGTGGCAGTGTGCTTTACACCACTGCATCTGGCACTTTGCATTGCGTTTTGTGATGTAAGACTTGGATGGAAACCCATTCCAAGAAGCTCTCTACGCTCTGTTCTTGAGCTGATCTGAAGACCACGTGAAGTTTGGAGATCTGTAGCCACTGACTTTGCAGAGAGTTGTTGACCTCTGTGCACTATGCTCCTCAGCATCCGCTGACCCGCTCTGTCATTGTACATGGCTACCACTTGGAGTTGCTGTCGTTCCCAATCACTTCCACTTTGTTATAACACCACTGACAGTCCACTGTGGAATATTTAGTAGTGAGGAAACTAAACAACTGGACTTGTTGCACAGATGGCGTCCTATCATGGTACCACGCTGGAGTTCACTGAGCTCCTGAGAGCGACCCATTCTTTTACTAGTGTTTGTAGAAGCAGTCAGCATGACTCGGTACTAGCTTTTATACACCGGTGGCCACGGAAGTGATTGGAACACCATTTAATTCACATTTGGCAATATACACATTTGGCAATTTCTACAGCTCAGTAAACAACAAGAAGGAAAAGAGGACAGATTACCAGATGCAAGAAAACTGTAATGACCTTAATAACAGAACTATGTCTTCATTTCCTGAGACTGGTGAATTCACACTTGAACAGATGAGGATGATTGTGTCTGCTAATTAACATTACCTACCAGAATTTGTATTTTCCTGAGTATTTTCAAATGATGCACATTTTATCTCTATTCAAATACATTTTGTTAAGAAAGTAAATCTGTGTTTTATTCTTATTGTCGTTATGTTTCCGTGTTCACTGCATGCATCATTGGAGGTTTATTACTATTGTGGTTTTAAAAAGAGAATAAATAGAGCTTAAATAAATAAAAAATCCTGTGCTTATAGATGCTGGTGAACTACGTTTCAGTTCAGTTCTATAAGTTACTCAGGACGAAAGTGGTCTTTTGTCTTAATACGTTTGTTCTTTCACTCAAGTTTGTTTATAGAAATGAACTTCTACTTTTACTGGAGTCCTTTCTGTGACTGAAGTTACAGTAGTTCTACTTGTGGATGGATTTAGACAACACAAAAATATGGGGGGTGGTGAGCTATGATATGGGGTGTGGTGGGCTATGATATCGGGGTTGGTGGACTTCTAGGGCCCCTTGGTGCAATGCTAGACAGTTTACGTCAACACTTAAAAAGCCCCTTAAGGCCTTAAGTCTTTCCACTCAGGTCTTCTGTTAATAAGTGAAAGGATTTGCTGATAACACTTTAATTTTAGATAAATGTTTCACAGTTCAAAGTTTTGTATTCTTAAAAGTCTAAACCCAGCAGGAATTCTGAGAAATTGACGTTTATCTGAAACATTTATCTTGACATATGAAGTTATGAAATAACTTAAGTTTGGGAGAAGGACCACGCCCAAACTCCTCCCTTCAATCATTACACGCTCTATATAAACCACTCCTCTGCCCCCACCTTCTCGTGACGAAATTCGCACCCCACCACCTCCCCAGCTCCTCCAACTCTTCCAAATCTTACTCACTCTTCACTTGGCAAAAAGGGGGGGTCTGCCTTCAAAACCTAGCAGCAGAAGCCACCCAGAACTCCAGCCCCAAGTTTCTGACTTTTTGATGTTCACTACAGCCTCTCACCTCCAATTGAAGATGTCATAGCAGCACCTCCAGCAGCGCTTAGATGACTTAACATGATTAGAATTTGAAGCCAGTAGTTATATTCTCTCGGGCAGATGATGTCATCATGATCTATTGTGACATCATCATGCACAGGGGAGAATGTACATGTAGCGGCTGCACGTGACCAGAACTTTCATTCGCTGTCTGTACTTGTTGCGCTTACACACAGTTATAAAGTGTATTTGTGTAAGTGTAGAAGGTGCTGGTGGGAAAAGAATGGAATTTAAGGAGATAAACATTTCTGCTTCTGAGAGTTATTGCCATTTCTGATACTGTTTTTTATAGTTGAGCAAAACTGGTTGACAAGACGTTGGTAGGACGACTTTGCCAGGTGTATTAGTGTTGAAATTTGGATGAAAAGTGAAAAGATGTCTTTTTCAGGTCATTCCAATGAGTTTGTGAAATATTCATCATATTACATACATAATTACTGTTGAACAAGGCCAGTGATGAGGAAGTACTATAACATTTATTTATTTATTTTAATAAGAACATATTTTAAATGGGGAAACAGTTACATTGTGTTGTGTTTCTAACTATTCTGGGTTGTGGGCATTGCCTACACCTTCAGACTGTTCAGACTGTATCGGGGTGGTGGGCTATGAAATCAGGGTTGGTGGGTATTGATATGGGGGTTGGTGGGCTATGATATCGGGGTTGGTGGCTTATGATATCGGGACTAATGTACTATGATATCGGGGTTGGTGGGCTATGATATTGGGGCGGTGAGCTATGATATGGGGGGCAGTGGGATATGATATCGGCGGCGGTGGGCTATGATATTGGGGTGGTGGGCTATAATATTGGGACTGGTGGGCTATGATATTGGGGTGGTGGCCTATGATATCGGGGGCGGTGGGCTATGATATTGGGACTGATGGGCTATGATATTGGGGTGGTGGGCTATGATATCGGGACTGGTGGGCTATGATATTGGGGTGGTGGGCTATGATATTGGGACTGGTGGGCTATGCTATCGGGACTGGTGGGCTATAATATTGGGACTGGTGGGCTATAATATTGGGACTGGTGGGCTATGATATTGGGGTGGTGGGCTATGATATTGGGACTGGTGGGCTATGATATCGGGGCAGTGGGCTATGATATCGGGTGTTGGGGGAATATAATTTTCTGACTGGTGGGCTATGACATTGGGGTGGTGGGCTATGATATTGGGACTGGTGGGCTATGCTATCGGGACTGGTGGGCTATAATATTGGGACTGGTGGGCTATAATATTGGGACTGGTGGGCTATGATATTGGGGTGGTGGGCTATGATATTGGGACTGGTGGGCTATGACATTGGGGTGGTGGGCTATGATATTGGGACTGGTGGGCTATGCTATCGGGACTGGTGGGCTATAATATTGGGACTGGTGGGCTATAATATTGGGACTGGTGGGCTATGATATTGGGGTGGTGGGCTATGATATTGGGACTGGTGGGCTATGATATCGGGGCAGTGGGCTATGATATTGGGACTGGTGGGCTATGATATTGGAACTGGTGGGCTATGCTATCAGGGTTGGTGGCCTATGATATCGGGGGCAGTGGGTTATGATATCGGGGGCGGTGGGCTATGATATCGGGAGTGGTAGACTATGATATCGGGGCTGGTGGGCTATGTTATCGGGGTTGGTGGGCTATGATATCGGGGGGTTTGCTATGATAATGGGGGCAGTGGGTTATGATATCGTGGGCGGTATGCTATGATATCGGGAGTGGTAGACTATGATATCGGGGCCGGTGGGCTATGATATCGGGGCCGGTGGGCTATGCTAGTGGGGGTTGGTGGGCTATGATATCGGGGTTGGTGGGCTAAGATATTTGGGGCGGTGGCTATGATATCGGGGTTGGTGGGCTATGAAATCGGGGGCAGGGAGCTATGATATGGGGTGTGGTGGGCTATGATATTGGGAGCGGTAGGCTATGATATCGGGGCTGTGGGCTATGATATCGGGAGCGGTAGGCTTTGATATCGGGGTTGGTGGGCTATGATATTAGGGCGGTAGGCAATGATATCGAGGTTGGTGGGCTATGATATCAGGATGTGTTGGGCTATGATATCGGGACTGGTGGGCTATGAATTTAGGGGTGGCAGGTATTTTCCCACTTAAATGCAACACAGAAACATAGAATGTCCAGCCTCTCAAGATGGAACTCGTAGCTACTCACACTCAAATACTCTTATTGTTACATATGACATATGTTTACAGACCTGCTGCACAGTGCAATAGTGATGACTTTAGAAATTACTTCATTCAAAACATGCATTTACTTTCATCCAACCTTCCTCCAAGGAACAAAGACTGCACAATTAGACCAGGACTCAAACGTACAATGTCTACTGTGACAGAAAAATAGTGACAGAAATGAAATGCAGAGTCTCTAAATCTTGATCAAAGTGAGTAGCAAGTTTATTGGAGCAAGACAGAGCAATGCATAAAGTCTTCTCAAAAACGGAACAGCTTCTCAAAGCCCTTATACTCCTCACCCCACCCTGATCATACAACCGTTATCAACCTTACATGACCTCATCAAAGTTACATTACACAGCGTGTTCATTCTCTTGCTAAATGTCCGCGAGGTTCTGGCACATTCTGCTCCCAGCGCTCCACACAGATCGGTTTCGACTAGTTTCAGTTATCTCAACACAGAATGTATCAGGACCCCACCGCCCGCTAAGCACTCACACAAGCCTGCTGCCTGCACAGAGAGTTTGAGATCAAACACAAGCATACATTATCATTACTTGACTAGAGAAAATGTGTATATATATATATATATATATATATATATATATATAAAAAGTCATATATAAAATTGGACAGACCACAGCACAAATTTTAACGTCTATGTTTGGGCTAAATAATACCCATGGCAGGCCAACCACATTTAGCCCAAAAACGACATCTATAATGAATCAATCAACCGATCAATCAACCTTTATTTCCACTCAGAAGTACATTGAGGGAGACCCTCATTTACAATGTAGCCGAGCATTACAATTTCACAAAGGGATTGAAAAAAAAACGAATACATATATATATATATATATATATATATATATATATATATATATATATATATATATATATATATATATATATATATATATATATATATATAAAATAATATGAACTTTAATATAGGAACATTAGAAGACAAGAAAACCATGATGAATCATAAAAGAAGATGGCAACAAAATAAGAGAATAAAATAAAGAATAAGACAGGAATAAATAAATAAATAGCTAAACAGGACATGTATAAATAAAGTACAAACTGATAAAACACAGGGGTAATAAAAATAGTAAAAGAAATAATATTAATGCAAAATAAAAGAATGGTAAAATAAGAATAAAAAATAAATTATTAATAATAACAACAATAATAATAGTAATAATAAAATAAAATAATAAAAACAATCAAGAAACAGAAATTAAAAGTATACATAAAAAAGTACAAAATTAAAAACTATAAAACTATAAATCTAAAAATATGATAAGACAACAAAAAGCTCAGTTGAAACAGTCACAGGCTGCCTGAAGGTAGTCAGAAACTAAAAGTTTAAAATGATTGAGTGACCCCAGCGAACTGAGCTTTAGAGTTTCCTGTAGTGAGTTCCAGCTCGCTGGGGCACTGTAGCTAAAAGCAGATTTGCCCAGTTCACTAAAAACTCTTGGTACCTGACAGGTGATCCAACCACTGGAACGAGTCTGATATGAGCTGTTATTTGTTGTGATCAGAGCAGATATATAATGAGGCAAATGGCCAGAGAGTGCTTTATGAATAAAACTAAGCCAGTGCATATAAGACGTTTGAAGTTTGGTGGTTGAGACGAGGTAAACACTTGCAGATATTAAAGTAAGGCAAACTTCAGTATCAGGCAGATAATCCAAAATCATGGTTACAAAAACAGTCTAGGTCAAAACGAAGAAGAGCGACAAAACAGGTTGGGGTCCAGTTTGGGGCTAATAGGAGCTACAGGTCTAACGGGCCTCCAAAATGTTACTCTGTACAAGGTAATGTCTAAGGGGTCATATCTCAATGACATTTAGGCCCAAGACCACCAAACTCAAATAGGTGTTGCAGACCCACTGCTCAAGTGGCGGTGGGGCAAATTTGAGTTTGCCTTGGCCGGCTCAAAATCAGATGAGTCATAAATTCTGATGGTCTGAGCGACATATCACAGCTTGTTACGTTTCTGGCCGATGGAGCTTGGGGTGGAGGGAAATAAAATGCGGAGTTTGGTGGTGGATGGAAAGGAAGGACAAGGACAGCAGTAGTTGCGTTTAAAACAATACTAGTTTTTTAATATGTTTTTCAGGAATGTGCACTGCACAAACACTAGGTAGCCTTTACACAGAGAATGAACAGAATAAACAGTGGTAGATACAATAATTCACATGACCATTGAGCAATACAGCTAAGTGTGAAACACAGTTAACAATAAATGTTATAAAAAGACAAGCAATGGTGGACTTTGGACAGTGCCAACGAAGAGAAAATAACAAAACAGTTATCCTGCCTAACCAAACATACAGCAGGTGGCACCTGCCCCTTACCTGATGTGTCTTACAGAGAAAACTGACCTGTCCACACTCGTGCTGCAGAGAGATAACAAGACAAACTGTAACAGAGCAACTTAACAGCCTCCTACAAAAGAAACCAAACGCTCCACCCCACGACACACTTCCTCGCAGGTGGGTCCATTTGTTTGCCAAGGCCCGCCTCCAGACGAACAGCAGTGATGTTAATTGGTGGAAAGTAGGTGCAGCCAAACTTCAACAATGCTTTCAGCAGTTCAACACATCCTGTATAGAAATGAAGAGCAAAAGAGAGGAAAACAAAACCCCAAAGACATACATACACCTCTGGAACACAGCTCCACACCCCTCCAACTTTATGACCTGGAACCCTTTTCATAACACTTTGTCTTAAGGAAATATCTAAGACCTTACAGGCCTAGGCAGGCTCAGCAAACCCAACAATCCAGTCAAGCAACATGTGTCTGATTTTCAGGCATTGATGTTTCTTTCTTGGAAGTTGTGCCCATATTTTTAAAGTCGTTTTAGAGTTTTAGGATTATTTTTTTAAATTTCTGACCTTATTTGGTTATGGAAATATATATTCTCATGCACAAAAGGTTTGGCCCGTTCCATCTGCACAGTCCCTTACTTTGAGGTCTAGTTTGAATGTGTCCAGATTGGGGCTTCTAAGAGCCAGGATTTCCTAAATACGATGAACAAGCCTACATAGAATTTTTCCATTATCATTGCCTTAAAAATAATCTAAAAAAAGGGGGGGTGGTGTCATCTGTGGGTCAGACTTGACATAATCAGTCGACAATGTCTGGAGGCTGAAACAGAAGGCAGGTGGGGGGAGGAGTGGTTTGTAAAGATTCTGCAGTGCTCCTAGTGGCTAGAAAATTAATTGAGTGCAACACTGCACTCCCAGATTCCAGTTTGGGGATAAAAAGGCAGCGTCCAAAATGGTGAGCTTAAGTTCCGAATTTAGGTATCCATTGAATTCAAAACAGTGACCTAAAATTGTAAGAAAATGATCTGGAAGTGGAACTAAAATCTTTATAGAAAATTCCAAGAAAGTGATCCAGAAGTGGACCCAAATTGATAATCTACTTCTAAAATAATGATCTAGGAAGGACCACATTCATGATCTGAACTTCCAACATACAGATCTACTCAACACATACAAGACTGGAAAAATATTCCAAATAAGTGATATGGTATATCTCACATATCTCACATGAACTTGCATTCATTTTTTTGGTATGATGAGTCCTATTAGAACATTTCCAATTTCCATAGTCTGGCCCATTATAAAATGTCCAAACCCTAATGTGTCCCTAACCCTAATTACAACACAAAAACTGAACCTACTCCTAAACCTAACCCTAACCACAACACTAAACATACATCTACTCCTAAACCTATCCCTAACCCTAATTACAACACAAACCCAAAGATACTCCTACACCTAACCCTAAACTTAACTTCAGTACAAAACCAACACCTACTTCTAAACTTAACCCTAACCCTAACCCTTGTCCTGTCAGCTACTATGCTGGAGCAGTTGACATAAATAGCATGCCCACACTTCTTTCTAGAACTTCCAACTCAACATCATTTCACTAAAACTACATGGAACTCCAGAGAACCCTATCAAACCGCCAGACGAAAAACAGATAAGACATTTGCATTCACTAACAGACTTCCAACTTCTACATGCTGAGTTTGCACAGATAAGCTTGATAAGCAAAACTTCAGAATGTTTTACTATAACAAACGTTACTGATCTACCCATCCATACATTATCTCCCGCATAAGTCAGGGCTGAGGTGGGGCGTATTTGGGGGCTGGAGCCAATCCCAGCGTCATGGGGCGCCATGGACAGGTTGCCAGTCATGTTACACTATGGACAGGTCGCCAGCCACGTCACTGGTCAACGTCGTTATTATTAAATGTTCTCCTAATGGCAACTATCACAGTTATTTTAGCTAACTTTATCATTCGTAAAATTTGACAGTCATATTTTGCCACAACAAGGAAAATTTGACATTCTTTGCATTCCTTTTTCACACCAGCACTAGTTAGTCCGGTTGAAACAGACTCTGGTTCGCTTGCACTCTTGGTGCGGTTCGTTTTGGCCGGTGTAAAAACGGACCAAAACAACCGTACTGAGACCCTCAAGAGGAGGTAGTTTGTGGTAAGAACATGATCTGACCTTGATCCGACCCAAGTATTAGGTGTACTCTACAAATTTGATCTAAACATCTCCTGCAGCCAGGTGTGCTTTGCATTATGGGATGCGGCAGATGGCGTAAACAGAGAACTGAATAACTGTAGCAGCTAACAGGGCGAGGACAATGAAACGAGGTCTCTCTTGGAATAGCAGTGAGGGACGTTGTCTACTTGATGTTTGGAGTGAGCTGGGTGTTCTGCAGGTGGACTGTAGTTTGGTATATTATCAGATTATTATTACAGCTATGAACAGATGCTGACTCTGCCGCTGCTCTGTGATACGCTCTACAAGAAATGTGCAGTAGTTTGGGAAAATTGGATCTTCTGCCTGTGGAGACTTACTTTCTTGCTCGTTAGCCAGATAGCTCTGACCAATCATAGGAGACAACGTGTTCACGTGGTTTGTTGGGGCGCATTTTGGTGCGTTTAGGTTTTTGGCTGTGAAAACAAACGCTCCAAGTACACAAACTCATTAACTGATCTGCACCCGTGAAATGAACGAAACGAGGACCCATGAAAACGACTAATTTAGTGCTAATTTTGTACACAAATATATGTTTATTTGTTGGCTGTATAGTCTAAACTCAGCTGAGAAGACCCCATTAATTTGGCAAGTTTATGATTGTACTTCAATAAAAGCATACATTAAAAACAACAAGGGGAGGTAAATTGTCCTTCCCAATTCCTTAAATGACTGTCCATTCACTATTTGCTAAGTGCGATCAAAATACCACTATTGGCACCTGTTGCTGTGTTCATAGAAGCAGTATTTAGATAAGAAATGTAAAAAGTATAAACGCACATTGAGAATAAATCTTACAGCTTTTGTAGGTCCAGTTTACTGTACTGTTGGTGCTCCACACATCAGCACACACAGCAAGATGCACAGCAGGTTCTTTGGTCCTAAATACAGTCCACAGTGCTAAGAGGTCATTATTTCACTGATGAAGCTACTGAAGGTGAAGGAACTCTTTTTGAGGTGAACATGCAAATAATATTCAAACATAATATTCCACCCTGTTCCACCCCTGCTCTGATTGGCTGAGTGCTGATTAAACTGGCCTATAAATTCAGAAGTAGGAACGAGATGTTTTTCACTCGGTGTCTGTTACAGGAAAGGTAGAGTAAAACTTTTTTACTTTTTTTTCTACTTCTACTTCTTTACTACGTTTTCTTCTGTGCAATGCATGCTCCATTTTCAGATAATGTGCTGTAACTGTATTCAGTGAACACCACTCTGAACACACTGCAGCTACTGTCTATGTAATGTACTGTAGTAATATGATGTTAAGGGTGCCATAGAATGGAACATTGTATTTATATTGTTATAGTTGAAGTTCAGTTGATAGAACTGACATACCATGATATGCCGTGGACCTCAAATAATGTTCTCCTTTCAAATACTTCTGCATTTCGTCAGTGTCCAAAGAAAGACATGTATTTTTATTTTTGTCAATTTTTTTTTTTTTGCTGCAGTCGCTGTTTACAATGTGTGAAAATTTCATAATGAATGTACAAATAGAAATGCTCCTAAATTACTTTCCGAAATAAATTCGGAAAACAAGATGGTGAACAGAAACTTCAGCTCCCATGTTTTTAACAAAACCCTGAAAACCTTTAATTCAGATTTGTTCATTTGCTCTGCACATTTCACACCAGACAGTTTCTTGGACAATACTTTTAGACAATGTCGAGCAGCTTCACTCGGCGTTGAACACTGAAGTGAGGAGCAGTTCCACCTTTATTAGCATCGCAACCCACAACAGTAACCAGCATGCTTTGTGAGTTTATCACTGTATGCTGGTTGAAGCAGATCATCTTAAACTGAAAGTTTTATAGTGAGTTACAACTTTAATAACCTTCAGGGCAGATATTAGAGAACAAATTAAAATACCACATTTTAAACATTTTACAAACATTACATTGTGACTACAATGTTTCCATTTAAGGTCAATTTATTGCTTCACAATGACACATTCTATTTAATGATGTAACAATGATATTTCAATTCAACTGATCCTTTAAACATAACGACAAAAGCTGTAAACTTGAGTATTTAAAATGACTATAGATTTTTCAGAGTACGCTGTTTAAGATCTCCAGTTGAACAGTGTGCAGTATTGGCTATGGCCTCCGTTCTGAGATGGACCACGATTTACTGGACCCTCAGTCAAGTCATCTTCTTCTGTGTTGCTGTGGAAGAGCCTGTACACATTCAACTGAACCTTGATGGTAAAGAAATTGTCAAAGATTTAAAAACACTGCCTAATGAAAAATATGACGCTCTTAAAGAAATACCTGAACTGGTGAAAATGTGGTATAATTCTAATGATGCAGCTAAACCTGAGTACAACGTCCCCGCTCAGAGAGGTCTTGTTGAAAAGGCTGGGCTCAAAAAGCTGTACATTAGAGGAACGTTCAAGATTAAGGGCAATGATGAAAACAGGCTTTTCCTTTGGGACAGTAATAAAAGAGGTGCAAAGGAATTAGGAGAGTTCATTTTAAGAATATTTGGAAATGATGCAGTTGTTATTGTGGTGTTTCCAGATGATCTGCAAACGTATACCGGCTTTCGGTTCCAAAAGGAGTTTGAAGAAGTGGTGCATAAAAAAAATGAGGGAATCTCAATTGGGCGAGGGGTGATAAATGTTTATCTGGGTTTAGGAGATCAAAATCAGGAAGAACAGGTAAAAACTCTGTTAGAACAAGAGATAGAAATGCAAATGAAAAGAAATGTAAAAAACTTTGAAAAGGATGAAAAGTACTACAGCATCTTTGCCACCAACCATCCAAATGCATTCAGCTTCAGGACAGTGTTCACTAATTGGAGACCTGAACAAAACCCTGTGAATATATTTCAGGTTCAAATCCAGGAGGCAGATTCAGTGGCTGTTAAGCTGATGTCTGTTTGCACCTCTGATAGGAACGGCTTGAAAGTGGGTTCACACACTGAACAGGGTTTAGCCGACATCTTGTTCAAGCTGTTGCGAGTTCAGGATGTGAAACCACATCCAGAGCAAAGAATCAGGGTAGAACTGCCAAAAGGCTGTGGGACACCAAAAGAAAGAGAAGCTTTTACAGATCGACTTGTTGAGAACCTGAAGACCAAACAGCTTAAAGTTTATGGGAAAGAACCAAGTGTTCACATACACGTCTATAGAAATGAGGGACCAGATGACAAATTTCATTTAGATGTAGATCATATAAAGAAGGTACACGCACAGGACATCGTTGGAGAAATAAAGAACGATAAAATCAATAGTCAAGTCAGCAATCAGGACCTAGGAGCCACGTCCCAAGCTAAAGAGCTGTTTATTCACATCCACTGTCATGGAATTTTTTTTAGCAATGGTGGTATTATCTGTGGAGAGGGTTCAGAGAAACTGGCAGATATTTTGTATAAGTTTGTTGAAACACTGTTGGATCAGAATGCTGTGCCAAAGAATGCAATAATCAAATTTCATGTGTGTGATGCTGGTAGTGAAGATGGTCAGATTTATGTTAACACATTTTTGACTACATTGAATGACTTCCTACAAAAACATCAAATAAGTATTAAAGAATCTCTCTCCTACAAATATAAAACATCTCAAAGTGAAGAACACAATCAGGTAACGGTTCCCTGCGCAGCCTGGTATGATCCTCAGTCTTGGCCGAATGTTCATGAAAAACAGGTTTTTGGCAAATTCACAGTTCGGACAGTAGAAACTTTACAGGGATATAAAGCTTTTACTCTTTTACCACTTACTGAATACAAACTCATCTACAAAAAGTAAATACATATACTTTCCTTATATGGGCTGATATCTTTTTTTAATTCTTTCTGCTTCTGCACTTCTTCTTTTGTTTTTCATATGTTTTATCGATACATTTCTCAATGCAGCATCGCTATTTCTATTGCTATTAAAAGTTGTTGTTGAGCATGAAAGAATCGTCTGTTTTTGATGTTTATCATTCATTTTGAATTCCATGATCCTGTACAACACATAATGTACTGGACAGACAAGAGGAGCACACACTGTTAACAAGAATTGAATTAATGGAAAGGTACCAAAAAAAAAATAAATGGTAAAGAGTCTGACAACACATACTCGGCTAGTGCACATGGCGCTGTTCAACTTTTAATATAAGCAATGGGTGGATAATAACGTCCGACTGTACTACACGCTGACTTTCTACTGGAGACTGGAGCAGAATATGACAAAGATGGTAATCACTGATCATTCAGATATTATCATTACCAATGATGAGTAAACGGGACCAGCGCTTCAGACCGTAGGGGGCTATTGTTATAGATAATTACAAAGAAAAGTTATTTAACTGTTGGTTCCTCACCAACCATGACACGGTGGTTAGCACTGTCACCTCAAAGCAAGAGTGGGTTTGAGTGCTTGAGTGGGTTTCCTCCCACAGTCCAAACACATGTGTGTTACATTGATCGGTCACTCTAAATTGCGTGTGTAGGTGTAGGTGTTATCTATAAATCTGATGAAGATCAGAAATATGTGAAATATATTATTGATTGTGATCTTTGGCAGATTCTGCTCAAAATCTTATGTAGAAAATCAATGTAGTATCAGCTGATATGCAGGCACATGTAGTTATGCACCCACTGCTTATAGTGGAAACTATTATATATATATAGTCGATAGCTATTACATACAGAATATTGCAGGATGATATGAACATTAGTAAAACTGGATGAGCATAAGTGACAAACAGAGGAGTACGGGTCAGTATGTCTGTGGATTAGAGGTTGGGGATCTGCGCTGAGTGAGTAGAGGCAGTTTGGTGGCTGTAGGTTAACAAAAACCAAGATATTTGGGGTTCGACCGAAAAATGAATAGGATCCTATGGAAGGAAGGAGGGATGAACCAATGACAAATAGACAAGTGCAGGTCAGTATCTCTGTGGATCTGAGTTTAGGGATCTGCTCTAAATGAGCACATGCAGTTTGGAGGCTGTAGGTTAAATGAATCCATGAGGTTTGGGGTGGTCCGGAAATGAATAGGACTTTATGGGGAAAATAGAGGAATGGAAAACAAATGACAAACAGATGAGTGCGAGTCAAATCAACACTGCAATTGTGATCGGGGTCTGCCCGCAATCAGTGTATGTGAAACAGTGTCTGTCAGTTGAGCTGCCCTTTTCCACCCTATTCATTCATTCTCTATGGGAAAAAAACTCCGGTTGTTTTCCAGAATCCGTGCATCCGATCAAAAAGCTATACACAAGCCCGAATCACACAATCAGACCAGACAATCTGGAGTTGGAACGAAGCAAAAAAACATGGCCAGACATGATAATCACAGGCCCACCACGTGAAACATCTGACATTGACTTTTCAAGTTTGCTGCACACATACTATTGAGTGAGTTGAGTGTTACCATAGCGTAAAAGTGTAGAATTATATATATATATATATATATATATATATATATATATATATATATATATATATATATATAGAGAGAGAGAGAGAGAGAGAGAGAGAGAGAGAGAGAGAGAGAGATACTTGAGGGAAGTTTAAGGCACTGAAGGCCCAACTTTATGATTCAGTGGGCCGACTGTACATAAAAGTGTAGAATTATATATATATATATATATATATATATATATATATATATATATATATAGAGAGAGAGAGAGAGAGAGAGAGAGAGAGAGAGAGAGAGAGAGAGAAAGAGAGAGAGAGAGATACTTGAGGGAAGTTTAAGGCACTGAAGGCCCAACTTTATGATTCAGTGGGCCGACTGTACATAAGAGACGGTGCTGTTTCAGTGGGATCCTGCATCTAATTCACTATTACTATATATGTTTCTCTATCCTCGCGATAATACAGTGCAGAGCGGTTTAAACATTTCCCAAATCTCCTCATTCATCATGAGACTGTCTAGAGTGCTGACTCTAAGTAGATCATGTAATTTGCCTCTCACCATCAGAATCTGTGGATTCCTAGAATTTCCTAGAAATGACCAATAAACCCTCAGGAAATTACTAATGACCTACCCATCACATTGGAAACCCTTCATTATTCATTCAATCATATGTGAAAAGGTTTACAGCTGCTCAGGACGCTGCAGTGGTTTCTCATTACAGAGGCAGCTGATTGTTCTGATTTTGTTATGACACATATGGGAATCATTTGGAATCACACTGAAAGGCGAATTTAAGAAGATTTGCAAAAATGGAGAAAATTCCTTTAGGCTTGCTGGGTTAAGATGAGATTCCTCGTTTCCATGTGGAGCACAGGCCTGAAAAACAGCTTTAACTCAAAGTGGTTAAGAAGTCAACAATCTAAGTGCTTTTTGGTGGATGTAAGAAAAGGACTATTGAACACAGAGAGGTGTCTTGTTCCTGCCATCACCACTAGCAATTCGGTAACTCTTCACAATAAGTGTCGACTAATGTCATGATGATGTGAAGATTCAAGATTCAAGAGTTTTATTGTCATGTGTACAGCAGAACAGACAGTTACACTGTACAATGAAATTCTTACTTTGCTGCTCCTCCATTCACCAATAGATAAAGATAACAAATAAAAAAAATAAATAAATATATACAAAATATACAAAGTATAATAATCTAGGTTAAAGTACACACTCTTGTCCAACTCTTATTACGTTTTTAGAGCCATCAGGTTTTTGTTGTTAGTGTCTTCTACGGTTTATTGTTTCCTGATGGATGGTGCGATAAAGTTACTGATTAATCTGGACATGCATATTTCCTGCCTCAGTAGGTGCGGCAGTGAAGAGTTAGCTCACGCTAGATTTGCGTCTATCACCTTGTTTCTTAGAAGCCTTTAGCAAAAGAGGCCTTGGCGGCAGCCGTGCTAGACATTCTACCAACGTAAACTGGGGTGTGATCTGCATAGCAATGAAAAGCTAAGTCATGCTTTTCCCCAGTGGCAGCAAAACAAGGCTTAACAAGATAGGTCCTGGGACTGACACCAGGGGAACCTAATCGTATACTGGAGCTGAATGAAATGTATTATGTCTCATAAGGATGTAATGTGAATGGACAGACCAGTCAAACACAGTACTACTAGGACACTGTCCTGTGCTAGGAAGCCAAAACAAGCGTCAGCTGCTTTATCAACACAGCTTATAACATCAGACAAAAAGGAACTGGACAGGCCCAGTTTTTGTTCCTCAAGGTACACTTATTGTAAATGTACCCTTAAAGGTACAACAGTGGTTTTGAGGTCCAACTGTGCACCTTAAGGAAGTTTTTCACAGAAGAAATATGCATATTTGTACTATTTCATGACCTAATGTTTGGGGTTCTTTTAACTTCATAACTTCATAACTCCATATATAGCTTTCAGCAGAAGGTGTTGACATATGCCCCCAAGCATAACAAAAATAAACAAAAACACATTCATATTTTATACCATTTATAATTTTTTAAAGTAGGAAACTGACACCAAACTTAATTGTGTAAGTTGTGTAATATGTTGTTAATTGTAATCTTGCGGTTATGTTTTCTATGTAGTAAACATCCTTAATTTTTTTAGTCCATTGTGTTATAGTGGTGGGCTGCGGTTTGAACCAGGAGATTGAAATCATTTTCTCAGCAATCGAAAGAAGAGTTCTCAGTAGAAGTATCTTGTTATTGTCTACTACCATATCAAGACATTTTCTAATTTCAATTTGTATATTTTGCCAATATTTTGATCATTATGGGCAAAATCCTAAAACATAAGTGTATGATCTCCTACATAACCACAGCCCCTCCAGCACTTATTTGATGTATCACCAAATGTTGATGTGACAAAAGGAGTCTATTCAAATTCCTTCCAAGTGGGGCTATTGATGACCTAATATTTTAAAACAGACCAATGAAATAGATATCATAGCCTGTATGGAGTCAAAACTATAATTGAAATGGATTACAAGTATGTTCTCTAACTATAGGTACAGAAGACATACCCTTGAGGATACTACCCCACTTACAAGATAGGACCACCCAAGTTTTTTGAGTACGTCTGAGAGTGCTATTACATTCTAGGTGATAATGTATAACAGTATTTGAACTGGTTTTGCTTTTTCTGTGTTAGTTTGCCACCTTTCTTTCAGATTGACGTTCCAGGTTTTGTGAGTTTTCCCAACGTGGGACGTCCATTTGATTGTGCCTTGGTCCACCAGTGAGCAGTGGCTGACCAGCGTCAGATGACAGCTTTTAAAAATACTGGTTGTCACTTGTCAGATTAAAGTCCTTCTTAGTGCCAATTGCTGTCTTCTATAGATATGTTATCTATTGACTATTTACTAAGTATAACTGAAAAGTTATTGATCCCTTCATGTTTTCTTGTAACCACCATTTAGAAAGTCAGAGAAGGTGTATTTGAATTTCTTGGTTTTGGCACAGGGACCGAAGTTTTGTGGTCACCACTTTTGTTGGTTGTTTTGGACTTGGCCCACCCTGATGCTCTGTCTACTGTCATTTGTGACAATTTGTGATTAATATGTATTTGTAAACTTTAACTAAGCCAACTTTTCTGGCCGCCAAGACATTAAAAAGTGAAAATACAACATTTTAGCTTCACTCTGACTTCGCACGCTCCTCACAAAGTTGTACATGTGCATAAATAAATAATGGTAAAAATGGTGGTTTTGTACCAGAATAAGCTTTTTTTTTGTTCTGGATCGTCAGCTGAAAAACGGAAGCCTTGACATTTAAGAATTGATTCAGAATTCTTTTTGATGGGGGATAAATAACTAGTGATGACCAACAACTCAATGTATCTCAATGTTTGTATTTAAAAGGAACAAGAAAAGATAGAACAAGAAAAACAATACAATATAAAAACACAAGGTAGCAGGAAAAGTAGTAGTGTTACAAAAAAGAGGCAGTATCGAAAAAAGGCAACATCTGTGGTCAAGTATGTCGCTGATTTCACAGTCAAATGCCCTACTGTGGTTGGAGTGGTTTGGATTGTTACTCAATCACATTCCCAGACCGTGAGACATATTCAGAGATAATGTGCTCTGTCATCAACTCCTTCGTTGCTATTAGTTATGGTCTTTACAGCACTTTATCTCCTGTTTGGCAGCTGTTCATATGTACTAATCATGCTCATTCAGTAAAAGCACAGGTTACAGTGCAGAGATAGGGGCTAACAGTGATTAAACTTTAAGGCCCAGCCCAGATAAGAACATTTTTAGTTAGAAGAGAACTCACTTTCTGATCTTTTCTGGGTTGAGCATTTGCCAGAGGGTCCACTATGAATGGAGGTCTATAGAGTGTTTGCATACATTGTTCGTAAACATAAATTTTGTTTTCAGGATAAATGCCCTTTAGTGCCCTCTCGCATTTTGGGATGAAAAAATTGAAGTGGCTCCCGTAGTCATAACTGCTAATGTTGTCCACTAGCTGGATCAGCCAAGAAAAATTGCATGCATCTTTCCATTTCTTAACTATTTTGAGAGCATTATATATTAAAAGTCTACTGTTGTTGCTGTAGATGCTTAACTTGTCCTTTACTAACGTTAAACCAAATGAACTAAGCTTTAGGTTCATTGATGTTACAGATGCCATTAAATCAAACCTTAACTTCAACTCAAGACCTACACCTAAATCTAAACCATACTGTAACCATCTAGGGATAGTATAATAAATGATCAAAATAATGTGTATAAAAACTATTGCACAGCCATTTGTAAAAAAAAAAAAATGTTTGAATGCTGTGCAAAATGTAAATGAAACCAGAATGCAAAGCTGTGCAAATCACTGAAGCCGTTTATTTAGTTGAAAACAAAGACAACAAACCAAATGTTTGTATATATATATATATATATATATATATATATATATATATATATATATATATATATATATATATATATATATATATATACACAACATTCTAGGTTAGTTCAGTATCTGGAGCATCAGCAGTTAATGGTTTGCTGACCGGCTCAAAATGGCCAGAAAGAAACAACTTTCTTTAGAGACCCATCAGTCCATTGTTGTGTTAAGGAAGGAAGACTACTCACTGTGATCCCATTGAGCGGTAGTGTATATAAATCTTTTGTAATTGTCTGCAGCATGTTTTAAAAAGTTAGTAAAATGGCAACCAAAGACAAAATCAACACCTGGTGGAAAACCTGACTGCTAATAAGGTCACATGGACAGGTCACCAGTCCATCGCATGGCCAACAAACACGCACGCCTACGGCCAATTTTTTTCATGGCCAATCAACCTAACATGCATGTGTTTGGACTGTGGGTGGAAACTGGAGTACCCAGAGGAAACCCACTCAAGAACTGAAATCCTACATCAAGCATTAAAATAGTAAACATTTCACATTCAAATTACAACAACCATCTCCTCGGTTTCCAAATACAGAAGAGGAGTTGATGAACACAGTGGTGAACATGAACCTGTCCCAACTTGTTGCTGGCATCAAATACAAAATTCGCAGTTTCAACATTTGATATGTGTCTCTGTTTTCAGTTAAACATATGGATTAAATGATTTGTACATTACTGGAAAATGAGCTCCACAGAGGGCGTACCTGTTGCCCATTGTTGTGCAGCCTTGTGGAACCTCGCTTTGAGTCTATAAATCTATAAAAATATAAATATATATTTGACTTGATCATTATAAAATTCTAATACTGACAAAAACAATCCTGCCAAAACAAAACAATATAAAAAACAAAAATATATAAAGCACGTATTTCTTTCTCAAACAATCCCAAAACTAACACTAGTTCAGAACTGCTTTTTGTACACAGTCTCTTCAATAATGATCCCGCATCCTTCAATCAACAATCAGTTCCAAGAGTTCCCTCATTTTCTTCCCAGACCAGCGGTCACTTGTTTCTAGAGACCTACCTTCCTGCAAACTTAATTAGCTGAATGTAGTGTGTTAAAGGTGGCTTGGAGGTGAAACCTACAGGAAGGTAGATCTTTAAGACCTCCAGACTTCCATTTCATACTAAATAATCAAGCATTAATACAGTTGTACGCAAACCTGGTCAAATTACCAATTTTGTTGACTTCGTAAATGAAAGAAGCCAACAGCACCTCCATCTAGAACCAACTTCAAATGATTGCAAAATTTAACCCATTGCCAGAAATAAAACAAAATGTGGAGTGTGCATATGTGTGAACCCTTTTCATTGTTTTTAGATCTCCGTGAATATTACTAATTGAGCCTCAACCTAAATCAATTCTGGAGTGAATTAAAGTCTTTGACTCTTTAAAACTTTTCAAGATGATGTGTTTACACTCAACAGCCATGGGTTCATCTAAACAGCTGCTTAAGAAATCGAAACCGAAAGATAGCTCTTTGTTTACACTGTCCAGTGTCTGAAGTAGGATTAAGTAGTGGATTTTAAGGAGAACTGGTAAAGTCAAAACAAGATCTGGGCAACCAAGAACTGGGCAGAAACGCAAAGCAAAACCCCCACTTCCCTGCCAGAAGTCTACAGAAAGACTTGACTGACACTGGAATGGTGAACAACCAGTCTACTGCGTGTTGTTGATGCCCAAGGGATTTAAAAACAAGTTCCTTGTATCAGTTTGGCCACTATCAACAAAGTTATGTTTGAAGACAAATGGAATAATGGCTTTTGCTGTTTAATATTATTATCAATCGTTTCTTCACCCCATAATCAGTGAAGAAACCAAAGATGAAAGAAGTTAAATGCATAAAATGTCAAAACACGCCTCAATATCAACCTTGAACTACTTAAAGAAATGAAGGATTAAGATTTTGAAATGGCCTTCACAATCTGCAGGCATGAATATAATTAGAAACCTATGGTTCTACCTCATGACGGCCAGGAAAAGTGAAAAGCAGTCAAGAATAGGACTTAAAGATGAATTGGGGTTCCAATGTGGCTAAAAGGATCTCCACACTTGCACACATGCATAAATTTTGCATTTCATTGGTCTTCCAATACGTTAAATTAAGCAAATAAGCAATAATTTGCCGTCATATACTCAAGAATCATATCAAGTTTGTTCCACCAACTGGGATATCCCAACTTTTGGATATAGCTGTGCTCTTTCAGGATGCCGATATAACTGGGATTGAAATTAGCGAACACGTTGTCTCTCAGAGCACCCCCTCTGCTCCTCCAGCCTCGGTCCGTGTCAGAGTTTTCCTTCGTTTTCTCAACCTCCAAAGGAGCAATGCTAATGCTAGCACCACAAGCAGAGCCACCACTCCTCCGATTATACCCAGCCTCAACGCCAGCCCAGACTCTGACGTCTCAGACTCGAAGCGGGTACAGGAACGCTTTTCCTTGGTGCTCATTCCGGCCTTGTTCACCGCCGTAACACACACCTCTGCCCCAGCCACTACCTTCCCCACGTTCATCTGCCGACTCCTCTCACCCGCCTCCAGCTCCTCGTTCTGACCCTCCACCCGCACCAGGTAGTGGGTCACGGTGGATGCAGGCGCGCACCAGTGCACCACAACACTGCCCGAGCCTGTTTGGGACAGCCGGCGGAGGTGGGGGGGATCCGGGACCTCGCGTGGGCCGCTCATCCCAGGGCAAGAGCAGCCCGTGGCGGCCGCTAGCTGCTGGCAGGACGGCTGCTGGTCCTGGCAGAGGTCATAGTCGCAGCGTTTAGCTTCAGGAGGCACAGGTTTGGTTGCTGGGGTTGGTGAGGTGTCATAATCATCATAGTCGTTTATGTCAATGCCATTGATGAGGCCAGTGTCGTTCAGAGATGTTGATGCTGCCACAAAGGAGGTAAGGACGACGACAATGACGGAGAGAAGCAATGGAGGTCCAAGAGGGCTCCGTAATGCCAAAGACATGATGCCTAGAAATGAGAAATAAACAAGTTATGACCTTGAAAAAAGGCCTTAGTTCAATCCTTAAACCTTGAAGTATATATTGAATATACTGAAATACTGAACCCCAGCCAGTGTGTTGTTGTCAGTTACTCTTTCACTTGTTGGAACACAGTCATTTTAGGAGACAGCCACAGGCCACGTGGGTTTTTTCTGTTTTTGTCCCAGACTTCATCTGGCTGCTCAAAAACGTGAACACTCTGGATGTAAATACTAACAGAATTTTGATATCTTTTTTTTATCACAATTTTACCAAGCACCTAACTTATTTTTGAATGTACAGGCATCGAATCAATTCAGACAAAAGATATCTTTTCAAGAATTGTAATTGATTGATTACAGTATATATTAGTTGAAAGTATAAGGAATACTGTGACAAAATCCATGAGCAGCGCTAGGCGGACTTATTTTTCTTAATATTCCCACCTCTAGGATATGGAATATTATGTGCAATGTTTTTCCATTCCACCTGTGCGATTAAGAAGCAATGTGCAAATATTGGTGAATACAATATTAAGAATTCTTGACTTTTTATTATTTATATTGTATATACTGTACTGTTTATTATTTTTATTGTATACACTGTACTGTTTATTATTTATATTGTACATACTGTTTTGTTTATTATTTTTATTGTATATACTGTACTGTTTATTATTTAGATTGTATATAGTGTACTGTATTATTTAGAATGTATATACTGTACTGTTTATTATTTATATTGTAGATACTTAACAGTTTATTATTTAGATTGCATATACTGTACTGTTTATTATTTATATTGTACATACTGTACTGTTTATTAATTTTATTGTATATACTGTACTTTATTATTTAAATTGTAAATACTGTACTGTTTATTATTTAGATTGTATATACTGTACTTTATTATTTAGATGGTATATACTGCACTGTATTACTTAGATTGTATATACTGTACTATGTATTATTTATATTGTAAATACTGTACTGTTTATTATTTATATTGTATAAACTGTATTATTTATTATTTATATTGTATATACTGTACAGTTTATTATTTATATTGTACATACTGTACTGTTTATTATTTATATTGTACATACTGTACTGTTTATTATTTATATTGTATATAATGTACTGTATTATTTCGATTGTATATACTGTACTGTATTATTTCGATTGTGTATACTGTACTGTTTATTATTTAGATTGTACATAAGGTACTGTATTATTTAGATTGTATATACTGTACTGTTTATTATTTATATTGTATATACTGTACTGTGTTATTCATATTGTATATACTGTACTGTATTACTTAGATTGTATATACTGTACTGTTTATTATTTCGATTGTATATACTGTACTGTGTTATTCAAATTGTATATACTGTACTGTATTTCTTAGATTGTATATATTGTACTGTTTATTATTTAGATTGTATATACTGTACTGTATTATTTAGATTGTGTATACTGTACTGTTTATTATTTAGATTGTACATAATGTACTGTATTATTTAGATTGTATATACTGTACTGTTTATTATTTATATTGTATATACTGTACTGTGTTATTCATATTGTATATACTGTACTGTATTACTTAGATTGTATATACTGTACTGTTTATTATTTAGATTGTATATACTGTACTGTATTATTTAGATTGTATATACTGTACTGTTTCTTATTTAGATTGTATATATTGTACTGTTTATTATTTAGATTGTACATAATGTACTGTATTATTTAGATTGTATATACTGTACTGTTTATTATTTAGATTGTATATACTGTACAGTGTTATTCATATTGTATATACTGTACTGTTTATTATTTAGATTGCATATAATGTACTGTATTATTTAGATTGTATATACTGTACTGTTTCTTATTTAGATTGTATATACTCAACTGTTTATTATTTAGATTGTATATACTGTACTGTATTATTTAGATTGTATATACTGTACTGTTTATTTATCTTTCTTTGTACTGAGTGCCTTGCTGTCTGTTTGCTGCTGTAACATGGTGAATTTCCCCACTGTGGGACTAATAAAGGTTTATGTTATCTTATCTTATCTTACCTTAGGATACATACAGATTGCTAAAACCTAGACAGACATAGTAAGCCTTTGAGTACTTTGTTTGGGGTCAATGTGGCCAATATTCCATCTAATGAAAGACTGATTTAGTACACTGGATATTTATATCAGCTGCTTATAATATCAATTACAATTATAGTATATTTATTCATAACACAATCAATGAAAAACTATGTACAAAAATGTAAACTTGAAAAGTAAATAGAAAAAAAATTGTGCAAAATAGAAATCCTATACAGAAAAAAATCTATACAAATCCAGTGCAAATGAACTTTCCAGAGTATTTGTGTAAGCAGTACTGGGTCATCTACTCAACTGTTATTTGATTTGAAACATCATATAAATATTTTGGATGCACTAGAGGTTAATAATATTGGTAGAAAAAATGCTAATTGCACGTTTTCTTTTAATATTTTTCACTAAAACACAAAAAATTGCTTAATTGCAGAAAACCGATACTGACAATCCAGTCAAACACTGATTTTCCTACTTTAGCACACATTTGCACTAAAACAATGAGACCCAACTGCTCACCACATGGCCACAAGGGACAAGAATGACAGAAGTCTCTCACTCTTTAAAATGAAGTAGTGTGGAACGAAATCAAAGCTTCGCTCATAAACTAAAGCTCTGTGTGTTTCGGAGTGATAATATGGAATATAAAATTACTATTATTTCCAAGTTAAATTAATGATAAATTAAAGTCCTTCAGCATCACCTAAAAAGGTCTAATTCAGTTTCTAACTTTCAAGACATGTTGTCTTTCAGTATTAGTCCTATTAAAAGACAAAAAACACATTCAAACCAAGACAACAAAATCTCATTTGACCAGGTGTGCCCAAACTTCTGCATATGACGGTAATAAATGTTAAATTTTGAAAAAAGTTTGTGTGGAAACAAATATCCAAGCAACTATTGAAAGATGTTTTCAAGAACTAAACACTGCTCCTCTATAATAGCATTCCAACCTTTTTTGGCACCTATTTACCGATCTGTGTGAAAGCCGGAGACCACCCTCCATTTATTTATAGGGTCCTTGTGAAACCACATTTTCCAAGCATGTAAGCACTTTACTCTACCATTTACCCACAAGCCCAAATTAGAAAATTACATCCGCAAAATCAGGCACAAAAACATATGCATTGCATTGCATATATCCACCAGCATATCCACCAGTTTAGACTCGTCCTCTTCAGTGAATGTGGAAGAGGCATAATACAGGAGCGCCAATCAGAGCAAAGCTCATTCACCTATATCTATCTTAAAGGCACGGTAACAAAAATGGCCTGTTTGTGTGCCATGAATAGAGGTTTTCGTTACTTTCGGTACATAAAACTAGATACACTATAAAAGTGGACCTTACAAAGAAAAGAAAATACAAGACAAATATAGGACTTTTAACATGTTAAACTTAAGAACTTTCAATACCTGAGAATCAAAATAGCAGTACGAACAAGTTTCAAACACTGTACAATATCTTAAATAGATAAAGACAAAAAATAACCTATAATACAAATACAGTTCAGTTATCAGGTTATTTCAGAGTAGCTGAAATAGAAAAGTGTGAAAGATTTTAGCACTTCAGCACCAAAACACAGCATTGCTGATAAATGAATTCTTTCCAAATTCTACAGATGACGATGGTACATTCAAATCCAGCCTGTCATTATGTCTCAAGTATTTTTTCCATTTGTTCTGACTTGTTAGGACAGATCAAATGTCGGATGCAAATAAAAGCCAATAATTGCTGCTTCTAACTTGGCAGCGCAGCTTACAAGCATGTGTTTTAGGTTAACCACCACTAATAAAACACTGCACAGAAGCAGGTAATGGTTTCTGCAGAGCTCCTTAGATGATGTGGTGAAAACTTTTATACTGGTATTATAAGGTATGGACACAAATTCCAATATTGAGGCTCAGTTTTGAAAACCTAACTTGTGGACTTAATAGATGAATGAAATTCACTATATTAACTTCTTAATAAATAATCATCATGTCACTATATGGGCTCCAGAGGTTTTGCTTTAACATAAAGAAAAGGCTCTATTTCTATGTAAAATGTCCAGCTTACACGATATTTTCATAATAACTGATTTATAATAAACACCTCAGCAAAAAAAATAGCTTTTAAGGCTCATAACCATAAATTATTACACAAACAGATAAAATAAGTTAGCACAAGAAGCGTTTCTCTTTTATTTCTTTGAATAGTGAAGCTGTGGGTCGACTTGCAAACTTTTCCACCCAGTGCTGACAGCTTTAAACAGATAAAAAGCTGCCAAATTAGCTTAGTGTGAAATGTAAAACTATTTATTTCAAAAATATTTCACATAGGCTTTACATTTTTAACTCAAAACAATCAGTTAAACAGTTGTACTTTGGGATTGAACCATTTTTTAATGTTACTGGGAGTATAGCTGCTGAATGATGAGTCTGCATTGCGAAATTGAAGACTACATAGTTTTAATTAGTCATTTCGTTTTCTAGAAGTACTGCTTTAACTGTAATGCCACACACTTCAACTAGTTGTTCTGATGTACAGTATTTTTCCTTCATTATAACAAGAACAACCACTAAAATACATGCAAGTGTCTATTAAATAAAGAGGCTCCTTTAGGTTTCTTAGGGGGAATTTACATTCTATCACTGTCAGGTATCAACAGTAGTGTTATAATATATCACATGTGCATGCACTGACAGTGTTTTCACAGTGAAAATAAGATACATATATCGATGCTGTCCAATGAAAAACCTGTAGCAATTTTCATGTTGGTACATCATTCGAACGCGACAGCTGCCGTTAACATTGTATGAAACTTTCAGGACGAATGGACCAAAATCACAAAAATTCTGGTTTCATTGACTTTCATTGAAAGTTAAGACAGTTTTTGGCCTCTCTTGTAAAGTTATATTATAATAGTATAGTATATAATATAGTATAGTATAGTATAGGCAATTTTCATGCAATTCACAAACAATACTGTCCATTTCTTAATTAATGTAAGGGTATCAGATGATTTTTAAAGAATAAAAATGTTTGTATTAAAGTCTATTTTTGTATAGAGGCTTATTTTGCATATAGTTCTATTATCAGCAATTCTCAGTCCTCTGTCTAAATCTCCTGGTACGGCCGCCAATCCAAGTTAAGGATGTTATTGGGCTTATTGGTTGTTAGGACACTCTTGCTCAATTGTGATGCACAGCTGAAAAACATTCTACTAATAAGTGAGTATAAAAGGAAGTAAGAACATTCTAGGTTAGTTTAGTATCTGAAGCATCAGCAGTTGATGGCTTGCTGACCGACTCAAAATGACCAGAAAGAAACAACTTTCTTTAGAGACCCGTAAGTCCATTGTTGTGTTAAGGAAGGAAGATACTTCATTGAAAACAAGAACATTTCACTGTGATCCCAAACTTTTGAGCGGTAGTGTATAAATATATATATATATATATATATATATATATATATATATATATATATATATATATATATATATATATATATATATTGAAGCTTAGAGTTGGTGAAAGCACTTAAGACTGGGGAAAACATTACTTTGCGAGCGCTCTAATCCTGCTTGTGCTGTTGTTCTGTTTGTGTGAGAATTTGGCCGGCCGACATCGTCTAAACAGTCAAGAGTAAGCAGCTTAACAAACACGGAGCTAGAAAACAGCCCGCACTGCGCAAGACTAGGGCACATGTGCAGGTCATCTGCATTTCATTAGTGGAGCAATCACAACTCGTTCCAGCCCAAATATTCATGTGCTCATTTGTCACCAGTATACATGTTACGAGCCAAGTAAACCTGAAAAGGTTGGAGTTGAAGTCTTGAATAAGCATGAAAACACTGCGACTGGTTAATCATTCATACCCACATCAGGAGACCAGAAAGGAATGCGGAGCTCCGGTGTTTGGAGCCCTCCACTATAATAGAGCTATTGTACTGAAGCCTGCCTGTTAGTCTCTTGCTTGCTGAGTATTCAGAACTAAACCGAGTTCCTGCCAAAATCATTTTAACTTTGAGCATGAAGATCAAGACTCACCTGCCCGCATACTACAGTCCGAGTAATCTCCTGCGATCTGTAACCGTGTGGCAGTAAATCTAGCTTTCCCTCATTCTATCGCTCCAGTCTTTATAAACAGCCTCTGTAACTCCCCAGCAGTCACCTCCTCCTTTCCCTCCCTCCCTCTCCACTTCTCTTTCTCTCAGCCTCAACCCCCCCCCTGCGCTCCTCATTTCTCCACTCAATAGAGCACCAAGCGGAGCCTGTGTATGTGTGGTGAACTGAGCTCAACCCCTCTCATGAATCACAAACACCCACATTCCAGCTGCGTGTGCAGGTCTCCAACCTGCCTCCACACACTTGCCAGACGGCGGCCGACGCCAAATCGACTGAATAATTGCAAGAACAACTGAGACTGTTCCAGACGCTACAGCAGCCCAACCCAATCACTGATTCTTGGAATCGCTGCCTTTGATAAAAGTGTTGCAGAGGTTGGCCGCAAAGCTGGAATTCAGCTCGGAGCTCCAAAACTAGTATGTACCATCCAAAGTCAGGTACGACCCACCAGCTGGTGGCCAAAGGCAAGAGAGCAGGGCATTTTTCAGCGAGTGCAAAGGTTTATAAGGTACTCACAAATAATACTTGAGGAAAAAGTAAGAGGAGGAAAAGCAAAGAGTCCTTCAGTTCAATCAAATTTAGAGAACCGTCTTTCTAAATACTCTAAATACATTGATAAAAGAAAAACTGAAATAGACTACTCTCACCTTCGGGGCGGGGGGGGGGAGTCTAGTTTGGTGTAGGGTGTGTTTATGATGGTGTGCTTCAAGGTAATATGACATTATGACTAAAAATACTTTTAAAAAGTTGCCAAGCATTCAAAGAGGAGAATGTATACTATGGCATTGTACTGTAAAGAGCTTTACCGAAGGTCTTTAGTGAGCGCAGTGTTTTATCCCACCCATGCAAGTACCATCATTTCTTTCATGAAAGCAACATGGTGGAAATGCCGCTTCTGGTACAGATAAAAGCTTAAACCAGTTTGTAACTGGACGTAGGCAGAAATGAAGAACTGCTATAGCTAATGCCATCTTAGCTCTGAGTGCTGCTATTATTTCTAGAGCTACATACTTTGGGCCCAGTTTTAATTGATGGTGGTATAGAATTGCTAAATAGCGGCCAACTGTGTACTATACATACAAGTACACTTAAAAATTAGTCTGAACGTTCTGTAATATTTGAGACCCCAAGTCTCAAGGCCAATGTGTGGTACGTGGTTAGTGAGCTTAATATTACTTGCCAACGTCTGTAGCTTAAGCTGATCTAAATAACAACTGAATAGCAAGTTCACAAGTAGCTTGTTATTTGTCTTAGACTTCTAAGTAATATCTGCTGACTAGTTATTAGATAACCAGACCTCGGGTCTTTAACACCAGTAATCCATTTCACAGCTGCAAAGACAGCAGATGTTTCTTAGCTTCCAACAAAACAGAACACTGACTAAAGAATGTGGCTATAGATGGCAGTCGGTATCAGTGGCGGTTCTAGGATTTTTCTAAGTAAGGGGCCATCAAGGGGCCACAATATTCATAGAGGGGTCAAGTATTCGTCCAACATTCTTTCACACAATCCCCGGCTTTGGTAAGGTGTACACATTTCACCAGTCACACTGGGACGCCTGAGACTGACCCTTTCTTTTCTTATTTTCTATCATTTTCTATCATTGGCAAACATTATAGTTAATATTAGCACACAACTGCAGAGTGGTATGTGAATTAGCATTACATTTGTTAGCGAAATGCTTACGCTCATGTCTAAACACAAATAGGGCCTCAGTTAACATTACTATTAACTAATGTTAGCTTTGCTTCTTAATTCAATGTTTGTTAGAATTAAGCTACGTGACAGCTATGAGTAAATAGGGATTTATGACTAAACCAACTCCCCAGAGCGTAGACCGCCGTCGGTTGCTGGTAGAAACACTTTCTTCATGTGATCGTACAAATCTTCTTCTGTCAGCTTTATTCATGCTGGACATTCCTATTTGGCTCATTTGCGCCACTAGTGTTCGGGCCTGGAATTGCATCCACCAATAATCTGATCATTGCTCTAAGGCAAAGGACAGGACAGGGGCACTTAAGATTTCAGCTGGGGCCAATGCCCCTGTGGTCCCACCCCTAGAACCACCGGTAGTCAGTATGGACAGTGGTTGGTTTAACCAGTTTTTCTGTAGATGGTAATCTAATAGATGTTGGTGCACTAGAAGTGTAGATAGATAGATAGATAGATAGATAGATAGATAGATAGATAGATAGATAGATAGATAGATAGATAGATAGATAGATTTATTAAGAAAGATATTTAAGAAAGTAGTTATTCTACAAAGACACAAAACAAGGTAACAAAACAAGACAATTACAACTAAAAATAAAGAGACCACCAAATTCGTTGGTGGTTCGTGGTTTCATTTAACCTACAGCCACCAAACTGCTGGTAGTCACTCAGGGCACTAATCCACAGACGTACTGACCCGCACTCCTCTATTTGTTGTTTATGCGTGACCATCAGGAAATGTTCTTTTCAAGGTTTAATGAAATAATAAGCCAGTGTGTTACAGTAACACATGGCTTCAGCAACAGCTGTGAATGTGACTAATCCAATCAGATGTGAGAACAGGAACTATCTGTTTTGTAATACGCAGTGTTCACACATTTGACCGCACACATCAGTTACGTTCTGTACTAATGCAACATGTCTTTGAATTTCATCATGTTTCTAATGTAGCCTACAACTACATAGCCCGGTGCAAGAATTGTATATCTTCCTCACTGCAATAAGACTCTGCAAAGGGTCTCTAGACTAGGGGGGTGCCATATTGTATCATACACAATAACATTAGCAATAGTTTTGAATATGGTGAACGATATTATACCCTGAAATATCGTGCCATATCACCCATCTCTAATGATCACATCAGTTACTACTTTTACTGTTTTTAGAAAAAGATAAATTCACACTTTCCTCATTTCCCATTATAAATCTACTAGAGACAGATTTTATCTGCCCAGCATCATTCACTTTACTTCAGTCCTGGATATATGGAGATATTTGGAGTATATTATTTAGTATCGTGACATTCTGGATCATTGACTTCTGTTACAATCTGATGAAAATTCTTGTATTTTTTAATATCTCAGTTAGGGGTGTGCCATATCATATCAGATGCAGTAATACAATTTAATTTTCATTTTGTTGCAGTAGTGAATTCTTGAAATATTTTTTTTTATTCAATGTTTTGTCATATCGCCAAGAGTATCGTTATCGCAAAAATACCATGAAATATTGTGATATTATTGGAGAGCCATACTCTAGACTGACCACTACTGTCACTGTGACTTCAAGTAATAATCTTTTTATTAATAGGTTTTGTTTTTTTTATTTTTTTAACTACCTCATATCTCTAATAGTGCAATAATACTTATGCTGCTCTTGTTAATGTCTTCTATGACATATATCTCCTGTAATGTATATGTACATACTATAGAAACGTCTAGCTTTTATTGTCTGCAGTTAACAGCTCTTCTTTAACACTATTTATTAATTTTATTCTGTTAGGGTTAGGGTTAGGGTTAGGGTTAGGGTTTAGGTTTAGGTTTAGGTTTAGGGTTAGGGTTAGGGTTAGGTTAAGGTTAGGGTTTAGGGTTAGGGTTAGGGTTTAATAAGCGTTATCTTATTAAACATTGTTGTTTTTATCATTTCATTATATTTCATCATTGTTTTATATAGTGAATTACTATATATTCCAAGTATACTGGTTCACTCTGCCGGTACAGTGAAGAAATATGATGGCAGGTTTTGGTAGACATGCCTAGGGGGCAGGCCTTTGTGCTCATGCAGTCAGGAAGAGGCCAGTTTTACTGCCAGCTACGACTTGTTTATGACTCAACTGGTTAAAAAATGGAAAAATACTGTCATAGAACATGTCACCAACAAACAAGCATACCTCACCCGCAGTGGCATGTCATATTGGGCAGCATTAGTGCTATAAGCTCGGCGTCCCCAACATCTGATTGATTAGAAATCACCCAATAAAAAAATCTCTGATGGCCACATGAACAAATATAATAAACTACGTTGAAACGAATAAATATAACACAACCAACTACAGCTGCATTAAGTTCTTATGCAACAACCAACCCGCCATAAAGGTGACAGCAGGCAGGAAGCGGTACCGTGCTGACGGCATGTCGTTTGACACGCGTCATTGTGGTAGGCCAATGAGAAAGCGGGAACTACGGCATTTTTTCACTTCCAGTACTCAACACATCCTCTGCGAGGACTGAAGCACAATCACTTTATTTCACCAGGTATGTTACACATACAAGGACTTTGTCTTTATGACTGGACATGGTATGACACATAGAGCACTGGACAAAACAGACAGGGAGGGACGAATATAATATATGACGTTACATGTACTTTCCAAACCTATAATACGTTAATAATACAGGAACAGTTTTCACAGCACTAGTACCACATCATTTCAGCAGAACTGCTTGTAGGAATGTAAAAGAATTGTGTTGATTAAGCTGACATTATGCTACACAGCTGCAAATAAAAGCATAAATATAAAAAAATAAGCTACACTGACAAACTGACTGTTTAGTATTATATATTTTTACTGTAGAACTTACTGTAATAAATTACTAATAATATGTTTTTGTCATTTGTACTGGTTTATTTGAGTTTGTTATTAATATATATATTTTTTGTATATAATTTTTTAACAACTACAGTTGTTGAAGTAATTAACATGTCATTTTTAAGCCAGCACAACATGTTAGAATATTATAACTCAATATCATTACTGATTACTGACTGTTTCCAGTTTAACCCTTATTGTTGTTATTAATAACCTGCCTTATGGTTGTGCATTGGCAACTGTATTGTTATTCGTTTTTTGCTTTCTGCCAGACCTTCACCGCACCGTTCCAGCTCCAAATCGTCCGGTCTGATTGTATGACTCTGGCTTGTATACAACTTCTTGATCGGATGCACAAATTAAAAAAAAAAAAAAAAATCTCCAAATTCTTTCCCCATAGAGAATGAATAGGATAGAAAAGTGCAAGCCAATCTACTGAACGCCTGCTCGACCCACAGACACTGTTTCACATACACTGACTCAGGGCAGACCCCTGACCACGACTGCAGTGTTGATTTGACCTGCAGTCGTCTGTTTGTCGTTTTATTCATCCCTCTTTTTTTCCTCCCATAGAGTCCTATTCATTTTTGAACGCAGCCAAACATCATGGTTTCGTTTAACATACAGCCTCCAAACTGCATGTACTCACTCAGGGCAGGTCCCCAAGATAATCTAATCCATAGAAATACCCACCCACACTCCTCTATTTGTCATTTATTCATCCCTCTTTCCACTCATAGGGTCCTATTCATTATTGACCAAATCCAAACATTACGGTTTCATTCAACCTACAGCCACAAAATTGGCCGTACTCACTCTGCGCAAGACATTTATATTTATATAGCGTTTATATTACAAAACAATCAATAGATAATAGAAATAGAAGTAATCTAAACCAAATGAATGAATGAATACAGTCTATATTAGGTGGGCCCAGTCCTGCTTTTGAAGATCTAACACCTTACAGTTTAGCTCTGTTTAGGTCCAGGTAATGAAGGCCTTCAGGGACATCCAAATATTGAGTCAGGTGTGCTGGATTTGAACTCTCCAGGGTTGCAGACGTCCAAGACTGTTACTGAGCAGCCCTATATCAATGTTCAACTTCCAACTTTATCTTTCTTTTTCTTTTTCTTTTGACAAAAATAAGGCAAAAGACACTCTAAACACACCATGTCATCACATCAAACTAGTAATAATCTCCTCTTCTACTACATACTATACTAATGCGTTTAGAAGAAAATCTCCACTTGTGCTTCAAGGCATGTATAAAAAAAACTTTTAGATAGCGAACTGACCAGTGGTTCCCATCACCACCATTAAGAACAATCCAGATTTGGTACGTTTCTCTACAGTGCGTCACACCAAATGACTTTATTTATGTCTCAACGATCGAATTATACAGAAATTTAGAAAACATCAGTGGAATTTCCCTTTAATGGAGCTACAGGTTGAGTGGCGTCATTTGGAAACGCAGGCTGTGTGTCATCATACCGGCTGCAAAGCTACACTGAGTGGCCTTTGTTAAGTGCTGGGAAGAGTGGACAAGCTGGTGGTGGAGCTGGCATGAGAGAGAAAGAGAGAGATTCGAAGAGAGATTAGGGAGAGAAAGAGCGAGCAGAGGAAAGCACTGTCCAGTGATTTGGGATGTATAGCCTGTCGGATCTGTTTAGATAATAGAAAAGAGTCAAAGGTCACGTCATGTACACTCCCACACTTTCCATTCTCTAGGTCATCTCAGTGCTCTTTCTCGCTCTCTCTCTCTCTCTTTCTCTCTCTCTCCAGCATTGTGGACTAGCTTACGTGTCTCACTGTATCATAGGAGTGATGTTACCAGCTATGTTAAGCAGAGTCACTACAATTACATCCTCTTCCTTGTAAGCGTTATCACTCACCACATTCTTCACACAAGTCTGGAATGGCCAAATCCTGAGGTGTCCGAAACAGTCAGGAGACTGACTCGTTGAAGCCACGGTCATCGCTGATGACAAGCATATCATCACAGACCAAAGAAAAACAAGTATTTCTGAAAAAGTAGCTTTTTACAATGGAGAACAAAAACAGACTTAACTTCCAATGGAAGTCAATGGAACCAAAAATTCCTTCCCAGCTATTTTGGAGCATTTCTACTCTACTGTCCTCTACTGTCCACACAATGTAAACAGCAGCTACTGTGTTGTGATACAAATTGAGATGCAAAATTGAGAAACGTGTATTTCCCACATACTGACATCAACGGAGAAATTCTATTAAATAAAATCAAAATTTTCTCTCAGTTCAACGTTTTCTATTATTTTTTTTATTTGTGGCTTACACATACTCTTAAACCTAGAAAAGTTCATGCTTGAGCAGTGCGAGGAATGAGGGATGAACGAATAAGTGGAGGAGTATGGGTTAGTGGGTTTGAGGACCTGCCCTGAATGAGTACATGCAGTTTGGTGGCTGTAGGTTTAACGAAACCATGAGGTTTGGGTGGAATCAAAAATGAATGGGTCTCTATGGGGGAAAACAAAGGGATGGAAAAAAACTACAAAGAGACGAGTGTAGGTCAAACCAACACTGTAGTCATGGTCAGGGGTCTGCCCTGAATGAGTGTATGTGAAACGGTACACTTTTTGTAGAGTCTCATTAATTTTCTGACACACCCAAACATCATGGTTTGTTTAATGTACAACCCATAAACTGCCTCTAAACTACTAACACAGAGCAGATCTCCAATCTTTAATCCACATACATACTGACCCACACTCCTCTATTTGTTGTTTATGTGTAACCATCCTGCGTTTCCTTCCTTCAATGTACTTTATTTACAGCTGCTGTTGCAATAACTCAAGTAAACGACATATTTCTCACAGCATCCACATTTAAAAATGAAGGATCCTAAACGGCTGCTGGTTATGGATGTGCAGTTGTAGGAAAAAGGTTTTTCACTCTCAGGCATCTTAGTTACTGACAGAAAGCGGTTCTTCTATAACAGTACCCTGAAGAACCCAGAATTAAGTACCATGGAGAACCATCTCCATTCATTTCAGGGACCCAGTGTTATTTGTGGAACCTGCAGCCACGCCTTCAAAGATCAGGGTTAGAAGCTGGTTTATCATGTTGAGCTTCTCACCATCCAAGAAACCCCAAACACATTCAGTGAAGACTCTGTGGTGGTCCATCCACTGTTCTAAGAACACCAGCAGCTGCTTCTTGGTTCGATGTGTCCGTATCTCCGTTTTTCAGTGAGGAGCTTCTTGAACATCTACAGATCTTTACAGACCCCCATAGCGCTGAGGTGTCTTCTCACAGTGGAAGGGTGGTCAGAAACGCTAGTGGATGTTTTCAGGACTGCGGAATGAGGGGTGCTCCTCCTTTTAAGATGAAAGCTCTAAACTGTATGGTTTTCTTTGAATATTGTGTATGTGTGTATATCTGTATAGTTTGGCGTCTGTACAGAACTGTAGAAGAACAGAGGATCAACCTTTTAACATCAGATGAGTTGCATGTAAAAGAGAACATATTTCTTATGATCAGACTTTGCTGTAAAGCACTGAAGAGCTCTGAAGACCCATCAGCCCAGTAGGGGAGTCAGTGGCCCGAGGCTGAACTATGTGTGCATTTGTATTAGTGTTAAAGTGTTTGTACTGTATTAAATGTCCTGAAGTGTGTGTGTGTGTGTGTGTGTGTGTGTGTGTGTGTGTGTGTGTGTGTGTGTATATGTGTATGTGTGTATGTCTGCATGTGTGTATTTGTGTGTGGATATCAGTTGAACTATGTTTAACAGGGGGCCTGCTGATGAGACTTCTTGTCAACAGTTTGTATTACAAGAGTTCAGAAACACCGGAAATCTGTTCCTCTCTAATCCACACACACACACACACACACACACACACACACACACACACACAGGAAATGGATGTGTGTGTCACTTTAGACTATGACTACCCTTAAGGTTTATTAATGGCTAAAAATTACTTTATTAATGTTATTAAGTATGTCAAAAATGTTTATAACACAGTAATAAAGGGAGCAGGCTATCAAGGTATAATGCTGACTGATGGGAAATACAGTAGTAGTAATACTACTAGTAGTAATAATAAGTAGTACTACAGTAGTATTAATAATAAAATAAATAATGAATGTATTATTATTATTATAATTATTATTATTGCTGTTGTTGTTGTTGTTATTATTATTAATAATAATTAAGTGACTCTGAGCTCGACTGTTTAACAAAACCTGGTTTCACAGTTTAGAAGCAGAAGAACTGGAAAAGTGTCTCCCGCTTCTCTGTATTTGTGCAGATCTAAGATCAGCAGCTGGAACATAAACAGACAGACGTTCTGTGCTGTGAGCAGGTTCTAGATTATTGGCGAATACTTCTCAGGTGGTAAAAAGCTACTTTGGTGATTGTGTTTACATGCGGTAAGATAAGTAACCAGCAACATCTACAGTAAGGTTTAATAAACGTTGGCTCACTATTAGGCAAACAAGAGGTTATTGATAATATTATTATTTATCTGTAATAACTGCTTGTTAATTACATTAATGAAGTGTTTATAGTCTGGTGGTACATATGTGTATTTAAAAGCATACTTTATTTTTAATGTAAGTCAGTGTAACCAGACTTCTACATTCCACACAATGTGAAGGGCAACAGGTACTTTCAGTGTGTGTTAAACAATTATATACAGTGCTGTGCAAAGGTTTTAGTCCCTTGGGGACATTATTATATGTAAAAAGCTACTCCATCCAGCTTTTATTTACTCACCAAAACACTTAATTCTTTAAATATTCAAACAGTGTTAACACAGTAGGTCAGTGTGTGTATTTAACCCTTTCCAATCTTCTCCTTGTGGAAACAACCCAGTATTATGTACAGTTCTCATCTAATACCTGCTTTGACTGCTCAGTACTTCATTAAGCTAAATCAAGATTGCTGCTGAAGGAACTAAATACATTCATACAATGTCTGGGGCGTCCAGAAGAAATCTGGAACTACACTTTGTTCTTCAAACTGGAGCTCAAGATATGATCTACTTCCTTCACAATAACATATTCATGTTACTTTGTATTGTATGTATGATTATCTACATCTGTTCTAATCATATCTGGCATTCTTACTGGTGATAATACACTTATTACTAATATACTTTTGCACAGTAGTATATGGGTTATATGAATTTGAAATTTCTAGGCCAAACACAAATAATACCCTTATTTATTCAAAAATCAAATAGTAATTAGCCGTAGACGTGATGAAAACACCTCAGCAAGTGACAAGCTGTAAGTTTGGGAGAGGATGTGTATGTGCTATATTGTACTGGACTGGGAGGCTGGTTAATGAGGTAGTGGTAGAGTGTTGGTGCTGCCTGTGAAAGAGAATTGTACTGATGGAGGTACACACCTGCTGTCTTGGCTATATGGCAACTGTCCAATAAGAGAGTTTCCTGCTACAAAGCTATGGTTCCTGTATCTTCTTCGCACGAACGCTACTGTATAAAAACAAGTCCACGCCTGTCAAGCACACCAAGGCAGCAGTATCATATGCACCAGTACATTTACTTTCCGAAGCTGCCCTGATTTTGTTGTTTCAGGAGAAAGCCTTCTCAAATGTCTGTTGCTTCACGGATTCCTGGCAGCCGCAGGAAAAAAATGTATTTACGCAGCACTCGAAACCCAGCCCAACGAAAATCAACACTCTCTGACCTGCTCTTCTATCCGATGAGTCTTCTTCAGTCTTCTCAAATCTTTCTGAGGTTATTTTACATTTACATTTACAGCATTTAGCAGACGCTCTTATCCAGAGCGACTTACAAAAGTGCTATGTGTTCAGTCAGAGTATGTATCTCTATCTAGTACAAACAGGTTTAAGTCCAAACTACTCTTATACTCAAACACTGCCATAAACACAGGGCCAGCACTGATACCTAGAAAGAAGATAACAAAATATAAGATTAGATAATACCTAGCAAGACTGGAACACCTACAGAGAAGAGAATAGATACAAGACTACATTCAGTATAAGTGTAATACTTAGCCAGTGTTCCTAGAAGATCAAGTGTAATTATGGTTTCTACCAATGCTTCAAATAGATTAGCACCTATAAGTGCTTCACAAAGAGACGGTGGTCTTCAGTCTGCGTTTGAAGACTGCGAGAGAGTTTGGACAGCCAGTGGAAGTTCGTTCCACCATCTGGGCTCCAGGACAGAGAAGCGTCTTGTCGCGTGTCTTCCATGAATCTTGAGAGATGGCCGGTCAAGCCAAGCAGTACTTGAAGCGCGAAGGGCTCGAGGTGTGGATCAGCTTTTGACCATTGCCATAAGGTAAGGAGGAGCTGGTCCATTCTTGGCTTTGTAGGCATCAGAACTTTAAACTGAATGCGAGCAGCTATAGAAAGCCAGTGAGGGGAGCGCAGCAGTGGAGTGACATGAGAGAACTTGGGAAGATTGAAGACGAACCGTGCTGCTGCATTCTGGATCAGTTGTAAGGTCCTGATGGCCTGCAGAGGAAGACCAGCCAGGAGCGAGTTGCAGTAGTCGAGCCTTGAAATGATAAGAGACTGGACGAGCACCTGGGAGGCCTCCTGAGAGAGGAAGGGTCGGATGTGTCTGATTTTATTTACATTTTTTTTTTGTTTTAGATTTTATTACAAACTTATATAAAATATATTTAAGCATTATTTTGTATAATTGGACTGTGTAAATTATCATTAAATTAAATTAAATTAAATTAAATCATTTACTAAGTGTCAAGGACCAACAGTGGAAGGAAATATACCATCACTAAATCATTATATCATTATTCATCATTACTCAGGAGTCGGTTAAGATACTTCCACTTAGCATTTGACTCACCTTTACCAGGACAGGTTTCACTTTTCTGTCGATGCATCCCAAAATGCAGCCCAATAATATAAACTGGCATAATAAGACTGGCAGCCCCACCAAAATACCTTACCCAAAACAGCAAGCTTTGTCATGTTTTGGCAATAGTGACCTATTATTTGGTTATAGAATAGTGGTGGAGTGTAGTAGTAGTTTTGATTATACATAGATTAATGTAATTTTAAATTATGGACCCCAGGAAGAATAGCTGCTACTTCTATAGGAGCTAATGGGGATCCAAATAAAATAAACAAAAAAATATATACATATATACCTATATTATATATTTATTATATATTATATATTATATATTTCAGACAATCGAAGGATGTAGTTTGGACCACTTTGTTCAAGGCACTGGCTCTAAAACAGTGTTCCCCAATAGGTTCAAACTGTTGGCCCACCGTCAAACACCTATGTTTACATATTTATCTTACGACTAAAATATTTTTAGTACAAACTTATATAAAATATATTTATAAGTATTATTTTGCATCATTGGACTGTGAGAATTCTGAACAGGCTGTAAGATGATGTTGAACAGGCTCTGGACAGCCCAGACAGACCACCGGTAGAGAGGATCACTTGATTCGTCGACAAGCAGGAGCAGCTCCCATAGCTTCCTAGACTGCTACCATATCATACAGACTCTATCATATCGTCTTTACTGATGAATACAGGCTCTGTTTTCTGTATGGTAACCAACGACGGCCGGGTTTAAGTATGAAGGCCTCATGGTGAGCACTTCAATCCTGCCTTCACTAGGCAGTAGAGAGACACACTGACCCAACTGCTGGTGTGATGTTCTGGGGAGCTATCGCATACCACAGTCGGTGACCCCTAGTAGTGATACGAGGGTCACTAACAGCTCAGCGATATGTGCAGGACATCCTGCGCCCACATGTGTTGCCTTTCATGGCAGGACTTCCAACTGCCTTTGTTCAGCAGGATAGCGTTCCACACACAGCAAGCGACTCTACCAGATTACAACACTTACCCGCTCGCCAGATTTATCGCCAATCCAGCATTTATGGGACCACCTGGAACGCCAGCATCGGCAATTGTGCAGGATCTACAGGCTCAGCTGCAACATCTGAGGGCAAATGTATATCCAGACCATTGTTTCACTCTTTGACTGGATGGTGGTGATGAACTTAAAATTTAGGAGATATTTATCCACAACTCAACCTGTTTCAGAGAAAACTCTGAAACAGTGTGGCCTGTGCACTGTGCAGTAAACCTTGACCCCCAAGGTAATCTAGCCAAGGCCTGAGATGTACCAAGCACAGGTCAGTACGACCTGGCGCAGACTAGCATGAGGCATGTTTCTTAAACAGAGAAAACAATTGAGTTGAGTTTGGAGATAATGGTACCATGAGCCCTAGGCTAGGGAGGTTTGTTTTCCGGTTGCTTTGGACATAATGGTACTAAACTCAAGGTGTGGAATGTACAAAAAATGAGGGGTGACATTACCTTACCCCCCTGAGATGTGTCAAGTTATAGTGTCAAGGACCGACAGTAGAAGGCAATACAACATCACTAGCTAATTTTATCATGATATCATTATTCAGCATCACTCATGAGTCGGTTAAGGTACCTGCTCTTAGCTTAACCAGGACAGGTGCCACTTTTCTGTTACTTTGAGTGTGAGTATGTGTACTATGTAAACAAAGAACAAACGATACATCCCAAATTGCAGCCCAGTGATATAAACTTGCAGCCCTACCAGTTTATAAAATATAGAATATAGAAAATTGGTTATAGAGTAGTGGTGAAGTTTAGTAGTAGATTTGCTTCAGTGCAATATCCATGTATATATATATATATATATATATATATATATATATATATATATATATATATATATATATATATATATATATATATACCTCAGATGATCCAAGGATGTAATTTGGACCATGAGAACATTTTATTTTCCCAATAAAGTGTTCCCACTTTGTTTATGGCACTGGCTCTAAAATAAGGAAAACCTCAGAGAAATCTATTAATAACAATGTGAAGCTTCCATATCTGTGGTACTTCATCTTTGTGGGAGGTTTAGTGCCACTGATTAGTTGCAGCATCACTGCATAATATTTCCTGTTATTCAACCAGATACTCTACTGTACACCAGCATTAGAATAAGCGTTTCCAATAAAGTGGCTGGGGGCTGTATATTGTGACTGAGTGAAGTTCATTTGCAACAACACAACAGACACAACAGGAACACAAAAACTACACTCCGTGACCTATCAGGAATTCAGGGGTTCTGCAGCTGTTGATTAATGTCCTGTATATTGCAAAAGCAGTGAGTTCATGTGTTGGGAAATGATCAGTGCCTCAGTTTGAACTGAGAAAACACAGTATCTGTAGAGCAGCAGCTAACGTTAATAGTTTTACTCTCCGATTTTAGCCAATCACATCACCGTATAGCGCTAATGATCTAGTAAGCCTTCTGGGAAAGTTAATGCTGACCATAGATTTTTTTTTTTTGCTTATCTATTAACTAATAATTTTCATCTTTGTCCATCATTGATATCAGACAAATAGCCACACAGGTGTTGTCATGCCTGCCCGTCCACGTGCCCCGTTTACGTCCTGTCCATGTGGTTCTGTTTTGTCACGTGCTTCTGTGTCTCTGCCCTTGCCCCGCCTCGCACACCTGTTCGCCATTGATGTTTAGTCTCGTCACCTGTTCCCTCTTGTTACCCTGTGTTACTTATACCCTGTGTTTGCAGTCTGTCTTGGTTGGTCATTGTCTTGATATGTGGCGTAGTATCTCCGTTTCTGTATCCCGTCTGTTTGCCTTTTGTTTGTGTTTGATTATTAAAAGTATAGTTTATTTAAAAGCTTGCGAGTGTGTCTGACCTCATCTCTCCACTACTGCATGTCCAAAAGTATCCAGACACCCTTCCTATGAGTAAACTGTGTTTAAAAGTGTTTAACTGGGCACATAGCTTGTACAGTATCCATACAACAGCACATGCAGAGTAATCAGTCTGGTGTTCAAAATGGTCAGTGAACTGATTGCCTGTTGAGTTTCTGTGTGCAATATTGATAACAGCAAAACAGTGATAAAGTTTCCAACTGTGAACAGTTTGGACTGGTGAGGTTCACTAGAACAGAGTATTTCATATCAAACCATCCAGAATGACACTGTTCACATCTTACCCATTAAATTATTTTAAAATGTAGAAAGAAACGTTTATGACATTAGCTGGATTACACATCCTCGTTTTTCCGAAGTGGCAATCTACTTCACTTTTAAAGTACATCAATAGGGCCAGAATTATTTCCAAGCTATTTTGGAGCATTTCTATTGGTCAGCAATTCACTGGGTGAGGGTGGGTGTGATCGTCAGTCATTTCTATTGTGTCCTTGTCAACTTCAGGCCTTTTACTGTATTTAGCTATTTTCTCTGTAACCCGTAACTAACTTAAGTATGTGGGGCATAACCTGTAGGTTGTGTGTGATGTGGGGGGGCTTGTTTCCTCAGTCAGGGGCGCTGCCAAGGATTTGAGGTGGTCACCAGTGAATGCCGGTAACACTGGCCTGTTTCACTCTGATAAGAGCTTCATTTCCACCAGTCACAGATTAAACCCAGCTTTCTTTGTGAAGAACCGGGTGACATACTGTCGCTCTTTTCTTTCACTTTCAACAGTCTCCGTTTCATTTTTGGTCTCAAGATTTTTCTTCTAAATTCAACATGATGCTTCTCTCTGAACATAAAGGGCACTGCATGCAATTACAATTCACACCCATTTTAAGGGCGGACCAAACCACCCATCCACTACCTTCCACTTTATCCTGCTAGTTGGGGTCACAAGGGGTTCGGCTACACCATGGACAGGTCGCCAGTCCATCGCATGACCAACACACACTCACACCTACAGGCAGTTTAGAGTGAGTGATCAACCTAACATGCATGTTTTTGGACTGTGGGAGGAAACCGGAGTACCTGGAGGAAACCCACTCAAGCACAGAGAGAACATACACACTCCACACAGAACCATCTGGACCGGGAATCCAACCCAGATCATCTTACTGTGAGACCACAGTACTAACCACTACACCACCGTACTAACCGCTACACCACCATACTAACCACTACACAACCGTACTAACCACTACACCACTATACTAACCACTACACCACCATACTAACCATTACACCACCATACTAACCATTACACCACCGTACTAACCACTACACCACCATACTAACCACTACACCACCATACTAACCATTACACCACCGTACTAACCACTACACCACCGTACTAACCACTACACCATCGTGCTCAACAGCTAAATGTCCTTGAGACAACTTTACTTTGTAATTATCTATAAAAATAGCCCCCTGCATTCTGAAGCGCTGGTCCCGTTTACTCATCAGTGGTGATGATAATGTCTGAATGACGGTACTAACCACTTCACCACCATGGGCAGACCGAACCATATTAATGCTAATAGAAAGTGGGAGGCAAACCTATAAATGCAGAGAAACTGTATGTTTATTTTTAGCCAACAACAAAAATAAAAGTAGGGTTTTAACATTTTAAATCAAGTAGCCTATGAATTATGAAAGTTTAATAGTTTAATACTCCTGTCAGTCCTTAAGCCCTTAGACTTAACTTTCCCACCCTATACAGCCCCTGCCCCCAGTGTCCATTGGACACCATATGCTTGTGGACCTGAACCTACTCACACACAGATGCCAAGTGATTCAATTCTCTCAGCAACTTCTGAAAAACTGATTTGTTGGCTTATTGTTTCCTCGTCAGTAGATACAGTTACTACCAGAACATAAAACACATAAACATTCATCAGTGTGCTGAGCCTGGAGAAGACTTCTGTGGAAAAGACGCAAAAAGGCAGAATTTCATAAGGCTGACCGTTCTGACCACAGGGTTTTCCATGCTAATGTTAGTCAGCGACTGCCCGCATCTCAGGAGGACTGTGTCTCTGTTTAGAATTACTGGCACCAGCGCACCAGCCAACATATTTGCTGTCTTGCACCCGTTTATCTGCACAGGACAGCTGTCAATCCCGATTCCTTGAAAAGGTTAGCGTGCGTAGAAGTAAACAAGCGCACATTTCTGTTTTTATGGCGGTCTGGGTTCTCAAGGGAGTCGTGGCTTTTCTGTGAGAAAGCTGAGGAGATGGGCAGCTGGGGAAAGAAGTGACCAGCGCTCAGCTTCTGACCTACAAAAATCCTGAAAATATTTCTAAAGAATCTGTAGTGGATTTAAACTTCAAAGTGGTGCTCAAGTATAATTAGCCCTAGTTGGAAAAGCTTGCTTCAGAAGAAAGCCTGTCATTTTTCTCCGAAATTTGCTGCGGTCATACTTACTCCCTAAGCTTTAAAGGGGTAGCTCTGAAAAACTGACTTCTCCAGTATGCCCTATTTAATCCAAATGTAGTTGATCAGCCAAGACCTGATACAGTGTTACAGTATAAATGGATGATGTGATTATGATTGTGTGATACAGTGTTACAGTATCATGGATGATGTGATTATGATTGTGTGATACAGTGTTACAGTATAATGAATGATGTGATTATGATTGCGTGATAGTGTTACAGTATAATGGATGATGTGATTATGATTGTGTGATACAGTGTTACAGTATACTGGATGATGTGATTATGATGATGTGATACAGTGTTACAGTATAATGGATGATGTGATTATGATTGTGTGATACAGTGTTACAGTATAATGGATGATGTGATTATTATGATGTAATACAGTGTTACAGTATAATGCATGATGTGATTATAATTGTGTGATACAGTGTTACAGTATAATGGATGATGTGATTATGATTGTGTGATACAGTGTTACAGTATAATGCATGATGTGATTATAATAATTTGATACAGTGTTACAGTATAATGGATGATGTGATTATGATTGTGTGATACAGTGTTACAGTATAATAGATGATGTGATTATGATTGTGTGATACAGTGTTACAGTATAATGGATGATGTAATTATGATGGTGTGATACAGTGTTACAGTATAATGCATGATGTGATTATTATGATGTGATACAGTGTTACAGTATAATAGATGATGTGATTATGATTGTGTGATAGTGTTACAGTATAATGGATGATGTAATTATGATGATGTGATACAGTGTTACAGTATAATGCATGACGTGATTATAATTGTGTGATACAGTGTTACAGTATAATACATGATGTGATTATAATTTTGTGTTACAGTATAATGGATGATGTGATTATGATTGTGTGATACAGTGTTACAGTATAATGGATGATATGATTATGATTATGTAATACAACGTTACAGTATAATGGATGATGTGATTATGATTGTGTGATACAGTGTTACAGTATAATGAATGATGTGATTATGATTGTGTGATAGTGTTACAGTATAAAGGATGATGTGATTATAATTGTGTGATACAGTGTTACAGTATAAAGGATGATGTGATTATAATTGTGTGATACAGTGTTACAGTATAATGGATGATGTGATTATGATTGTGTGATACAGTGTTACAGTATAATGGATGATGTGATTATGATTGTGTGATACAGTGTTACAGTATAATGCATGATGTGATTATCATGATGTGATACAGTGTGACAGTATAATGAATGATGTGATTGTGATGATGTGATACAGTGTTACAGTAAAATGGATGATGTGATTATGATTGTGTGATACAGTGTTACAGTATAATGGATGATGTAATTATGATTGTGTGATACGGTGTTACAGTATAATGGATGATGTGATTATGTTTATGTAATACAGTGTTACAGTATAATGGATGATGTGATTATGTTTATGTGATAGTGTTACAGTATAATGGATGATGTGATTATGTTTATGTGATAGTGTTACAGTATAATGGATGATGTGATTATGTTTATGTGATAGTGTTACAGTATAATGAATAATTTGATTATGTTTATGTGATAGTGTTACAGTATAATGGATGATGTGATTATGATTGTGTAATACAGTGTTACAGTAAAATGGATGATGTGATTATGATTGTGTGATACAGTGTTACAGTATAATGGGTGATGTGATTATGATGATGTGATACAGTGTTATAATATAAAAGATTATAATATATAGACTTTATGCAGAGTGGCCCACTTGACACTGGACATTAAGTTGGTTTATTTAAACTTGAGACTTCTGCCATGTGACATACTGCCATTAACAAAAAGGGGCAAACATATGCCTCATAGCTTAAAAAAACATCTTCAGTCATGGTTAATAGGCTCCACCTATTACATTATTCCAAGCTGGGAGGCTGAAGGCCAGCATGTAGGTTTGCTCTCTGTCCAGGACAACGCAATGTATCCCATTCTTGGACAATGAAAGGTTCCAAGCATGTTCATACTATCCTAATATTCCCTATGAAGCTTCTCTTTACCCAGTCAAGCTGTGTGCACATATAAATAATTAGTTTGATTAGCTTGTATAAGACTCAATGTGGAGGAAGTTGTTTGGGAAAGGTGCACAGCTGGAGACAGGTTGAACTGGCAACTATCTACTCTAGACTTCATCATATAAACCTGTCTGAGCAAAATTAAGTCACTGGTTGGAAGATGGGAACCCTGTACTAGCCAGCCACCATGCTTTCAAACTGCCTCACTGGACAGCTAGCTCAGCAGGCTTGCAGGAGACCACTTACTGCCCATTCTGTTACACAAGCTCACAAATACCTGTGCTGAACAGCTTTAGAATGAGTAAGTGGAGGAGCTTGTGGTCCATCATCAACCCAAATAGAGCAACCTTGACTGAGATATTGCAAGAAATCTCTGAAGCATAAGTTCAATCTGTTCTTTGTTTGTTTTTAATAAAGAACTGTAATCCAGGCCATGACAGAAATAATACCTGATGCAATAAACGTTCCAACATTAGCTACAATTATTGCAAAACTAGAGACACACAAATTTCTAAAATGTCTCAAATCAACCACTATTTGGGATAACTGGGGACAACTGGTATCCAAGTTACATGTAGGTTTGACCTGTTCTTTGTGTGGAAAGATCTGGAATGTCTGATTTTATGGGCTACACCTACTAAACAAGCCCTAAACACACAGCTCCCTCTGTATGACTTTCAATTCCCCGTCCCCGCTCGATCTGTCATAGCATATTAAATCTGAGAGGCCCTTCTCTCTCTCTCTCTCTTTTCCTTCCTTCCTTCCTGTGTCACTCGTCCCGCACATCTGTCTCTCCCTCGTTTTCCCTCCAGTACAGTTCGTTCTTGCTTCTCTCTCTCTCTCTCTCTCTCTCTCTCTCTCTGTGTTGTGGTCGCCCCACTCCCCTCCCCCCCAGCAGCACATCTGTGAGCTGTTAGACCGGCGTGTGTGTTGCGTAGGGCGCAGCTGTTGGAAAAACAGATCCGTTACACATCCTGCCAACTGCAGGGATATGAGGTGCTGGGTGTAGCCTAATGTGTGTGTGTTGTGAGGTTCATGAGTGTCAAGGATTGGGTGTGTAAGGTTACGTGCATCCCATATTTGTATATATAGTTCGAGAGAAGCGTTGATTTATTTATTTCAAAGGGTCTCCAAGTACACTACCTGATTGGAAATAAGATAATCTGCATGGTTAAGGGGGAAGAAAGCCAAAAGGAGAAAAGTGGGGGAAAAAATGGAGTTTAAAAAAACTACAGTGAAAAACAAAGATATATATATACATGTGTGTGTGGATGGATATATCCATGGATGGATATTTCATTTCACTGTGTTAAGGGAACAAGAAACAAAGAAAACAGAGCAATTCTTGAAGGAGAGACCAAAGAGGGGTCTGGTATGTAGATATAAACACATAGATGTCATGTTGTCTGTTGTTCTCTATCTGAAGTGATACATCTCTTTCATCTGCTTGTAAATAAAAACACATGTACTGACGTATAACGAGTCCTCAGGATTGAACTAAATGGATCTTCACTAAATTTGAGATATAATGTTTAGACGTATATAAATCTGGTTTGCCTGATTTGAGTGAGGAAGAAAGATGGAGAGGTGCGTGCTCTATTTAATGACCCAGCGGGTGTGTTTACATGTGTTTGAAGTGTGTGTGTCTGTGTGTTTACAGATGTTTATAGACACACAATCAGGTTTCAGCCTGTTTTTGGATGGTTGGGTACATGATGTCATTTGCTGAGTGATGACACACTGCACTGAATCCATCTCTTCATGTAGCAGCTCTGTTTGTTATACTTACAATGCAAGTGGAGTGTTGCACTTTTCTACAGAACCCTCTCCCCCCCGGCGCTGGAGCTGCGAGCGTTTAATCAGCCTGAAGCTTGGCCTCCGTTCAGTATAATTGAGCAACGTCTTATTCCAGAAAAGAATGAAGCACAAAAGTTATGTAATCTGATAAAAATACAATGTGTGTTTAGGCGTTAAGAGCAGAGACTAAGGGGGTTTTAGTTTAAATGATAAAGAGAGATGAAGATAGATGAAGAGAGATAAAGAGACCGTTTAAATAGTGAAACTAAATCTGCCGTCACGCCTAAAACTTATAAAATAGGGTTTCTCTTAAATGATACATTTATAGGACAAGAAGAAAGTTCCTAATTTGATGTACGTTAATGTATTAAGGTTTTAATTATTCAAAGAAAGAAAAAAGAAAGGGTGACAGAAAGAAAAGATAAATGATATTAAGACAGTGTCAGAAAGCAAGAAATAAATGGATGAAAGAGAAAAGAAGAAAAAAAACAGTAAAGAAAAAAAAAGAAAGAAAATAATATAAAGGAAAGAAAAAGGAAAGAAATCAAGACAGAGACAGAGAGCAAGAAATAAAGGGATAAACGAGAGAATTTAAAGAGATAGAAAAAAGAAAGACAAACAAAAAGAAAAGATGAGAAAACAAAATGAAAAACAACAATAAGAGAAAAAGTAAAAAAATCAAGACATAAAGGGGTAAATGAGGGAACCTAAAAAGAGAGAAAAAAGAAAGAAACAAACAAAGAGAAAGTAAGAGATAAAACAGAGAAAAATATGAGATTGAAAAAGAGAAAGGAAAGAAAGAAAACAAAAAGACACAGAAAAGGAATAGAAAGACAGTGAGAACAGAAAAAGAAAATAAATCAAAACAGCAACAGAAAGCAGGAAATAAAGGGATGAATGAGAAAGGAAGAAAGAAATCAGTAAAGAAAAAAAGAAAATAATATAAAGGAAATAAAAAGAAAAGAAATCAAAACAGCAACAGAAAGCAAGAAATAAAGGGATAAACGAGAGAATTTACAGAGATAGAAAAAAATGGAAAAAAAGAAACAAACAAAGAAAAAAGAAAGACAAACAAAAAGATAAGAAAACAAAATGAAAGACAACAATAAGAGAAAAAGTAAAAAAAATCAAGACATAAAGGGGTAAATGAGGGAATCTAAAAAGAGAGAAAAAAGAAAGAAAGAAACAAAGAGAAAGTAAGAGACAAAACAGAAAAACTATAAGATTGAAATAAAGAAAGGAAAGAAAGAACAAAAAAGACAGAAAAGGAATGGAAAGACAGTGAGAACAGAAAAGGAAAATAAATAAAAACAGCTACAGAAAGCAATAAATAAAGGGATGAATAAAAATTAGGAATCAAAAAAGGAAAGAAAGAAAGAAAGAAAGAAAGAAAGAAAGAAAGAAAGAAAGAAAGAAAGAAAAAGAATGAAAGAAAGAAAAAGAAGGAAGAAAGAAAGAAAGAAAGAAAGAAAGAAAGAAAGAAAGAAAGAAAGAAAGAAAAAGAAGAAAGAAAGAAGTAAAGAAAAATAAGTAAAGAAAAAGAAGAAAGAAGTAAAGAAAGAAAGAGAGAAAGAAAGAAGTAAAGAAAAAGAAGAAAAGAAAGAGAGAAAGAAAGAAGTAAAGAAAAAGAAGAAAGAAAGAAATAAAGAGAGAAAGAAAGAAAGAAAGAAATAAAGAGAGAAAGAAAGAAAGAAAGAAAGAGAGAGAGAGAAAGAAAGAAAGAAAGAGATAAAGAAAGAAAGAAAGAAAAAAAGAGATAAAAAAAGAAAGAAAGAAAGAAAGAGTAAGAAAGAAAGAAAGAGAGAGAGAAAGAAAGAAAGAAAGAAAGAGAAAGAAAGAAAAAGAAGAAAAAAAGAAAGAAAGAAAAAAATAGAAAAAAAGAAAGAAAGAAAGAAAGAAAGAAGTGAAGAAAGAGAGAGAAAGAAAGGAGTAGTGTATATGGTTCAGGAAGCGTTGTTACAGGGTGGGTGATGTGCTGGTAGTAACTGTAGTCTCTGGTTTTGGACTGAATTCAGTCTCGAGGGAAGATTTATAAATACAAACAAATCAACAAACAAGTCGGACCAGCAGCCAATCAGACGGAGGGAAATATCTGGGTCCGAGCCAGATTAGACAGGAAGTGAGAGGTAGTGGAGGAGGAAGATGACGGATGTTAGATAATCCAGATTAAATATACATTCGATCTGATTTACTTCGTCTGATTCATATCCAGCTAATGAGCATGAAGGAGGAGAGAAAGACAATGAACGAGTGAACAAAGAGAGCAGCGTTAGCCTTATTCCCTCAGGGACCCTGAGTCACACCAGACTAATTATAAACACTGAGGGTCTCATAAGGGTGGGATTAGGAGGAGCAGGTGGGATGTCGTGACAGAGACTTATTCACACACAGAGAGAGAGAGAGAGAGAGAAAGAGAGAGAGAGAGAGAGACAGAGCGAGAGAGAGAGAAAGAGAGACAGAGCGAGAGAGAGACAGAGACGGAGAGAGAGAGATGATAATGAATCACGCTGGGTACAGGCGCAGACAGAGTGTTTCATTAGGTTAGTGAACACAGAGACAGACAGACGGGCGGACGGGCAGTGTGAGAGACAGACAGTGAGGTGGAGACGGAAACAGACTGTGTTGACATGCTGAAGTGTTCTGACCCCGATCAGTCGCTCTGAATCAGCCTTGCTCACATTACTGAGACACAGAGGTCAGATAAGAGAGAGGGCGAGCGAGATTCACCTGCTTCAGCAGAGCTCAGTCCCTCACTTTTCATAGCAGTCATTGAGTGATGAATAACCCCCATATATATATATATATATATATATATATATATATATATATAGTCACTGTCCAATGAAAAATATGTATATCCATTTTTGTCGATTTAAAGTTTTCTACATCATTTGAACACGCCAATGGTTGTTTACATCGTGTGAAAATTTCATGATGAATGGGCCAATAGGAGTGAAATAGAAAATTCTGGTTCCATTGACTTGCATTGAAAGTAAAGTATGTTTTTGGTCTCCTGTAAAGTTGCAATTTTGGAGATATTTTATATATATATATATATATATATATATATATATATATATATATATATATATATATATATATATATATATATATATATATATAAACCTTTGAACATGCCAGTGGACTTACATTGCGTCTGAATTTCATAATGAATGGACCAATAGTAGTGCTCCAAAATAGCTCCGAAAGATTTATGGTTTCATTGACTTTTCATTGGACAGCAACGATATATATATATATATATATATATATATATATATATATATATATATATATATATATATATATATATGTGTGTGTGTGTGTGTGTGTGTGTGTGTCTGTCTGTCTGTTGTTCCATGACAACAGGTGTATAAGACCAAGCACAAGCAGGCTGCTTCTACCCACACTAGTGAAAGACTAATGATAGGATGCCACCTGTGCAACAAGTCCAGTGGTGAAGTTTCCTCACTACTAAATATTCCACAATGGACTGTCAGTGGTGTTCTAACAAAGTGGAAGTGATTGAGAACAACAGCAACTCAGCCACCAAGTGGTAGAACACGTAAAATAATAGAACTTTCTACAGAGTCAATCACTACAGACCTCCAAACTTCATGTGGTCTTCATATCAGCTCAAGAACAGAGCGTAGATAGCTTCATTGAATGGGTTTTTATGTCCGAGTAGCAGCATCCTAGCCTTACATCACCAAGCACAATGCAGAGCGTCGGATGCAGTGGTGTAAAGCATGCCACTACTGGACTCCAGAGCAGTGGAGACGTGTTCTCTGGAGTGACCAATCACGCAATCCGTAGGACGAGTCTGGGTTTGGAGGTTGCCAGGAGAATGTTACTTGCCTGACTGCACTGTGCTGAGTGTAAAGTTTGGTGGAGGGGGGATTATGGTGTGGGGTTGTTTTTCAGGAATTGGGCTCGGATCCTTAGTTCCAGTGAAAGGAACTCTTAATGTTCACATTTGAACGTCTGTTTTTCTCCTGTGATGAACACTATAAGGTCCATCACTTTTTGAAGGAGAAAATTAATCCACTGACTTCAAAAAAGAGTAATGCGTGAGTAACTAGACGCTTCATAGAAATGGTATAGAATAGTAGTGAAGTGTAATGTTTGTAAATATAGTGGAGTAAGATTCACAAATTTCCAGTGTACTTAAACACAGTACTCATTACTGTCCACACTTGATTACTTACGTACCGGTTACGAGCTTAAAATACCTTAATTTAAACTAGAACTGTCAACAAAGCCAACAAGCGTTAGTGCTATTAGAGGAGCATTATCTTAGCACTGGCAACATGAGTGAATGAATAGATGAAACCAGTGACACTACATATAGTGTTTATGGTATAATTCCTGAACCCGACCGTGTAAATAAACTGATCAATCAAATATCTATTATCAATAATCAACCCATCAATGTGATCTCATGAAACAACTGTTGCGGCTGAGTTTGGATTAATTTGCAGGCCACTTTCTTATATGTATCTCATGACGGTTTCAAGCAACTACAGTTGTGTTCTATAGATTCGATCTGACCATCATAACCATTATCTGAAGTAACGAGGGATTGGAGAAAGAAAGGGCATTTTCTGCCACACTGTTCATTTTATTCCTTTAAACTCTTTAAAACTTTTTTCAAATTTTTTTTTATAAATTATTAATGAAAGTGTTTGATTTTCAGGAAAAGGAAAAGTTTCAAATCAGAAATAATAATGAAACTGAGAAATGTCCTCTATATTTTTTATTTCAAACCCTTCTTTTTTTCATTCTAAACCAACATTTGATCTGTATTTAGAAACTTGAACTAATTGCTTCTGTTACCAAATCGACACGTCTGGTAATATAGCCCACTAAATTAAATGTTGTAAGACCACCAGGGCTAAAATCTGGGTTCATCACCGAGATCATGTTTCCCTAAGCTCATGTGAAGACCGAACACATAAACATGGAGCAGATTGGAAAGTTTAATCAAAATGTTTTCACTCAATTATTTGATTTAGTTTCCTTTCATTTAATTCAAAATAATTACAAGTAAAGAAAGTTAAGTTTGTCACGGACGAGGGTCTCGTGGTCATTCTGCAGAATTTCTGTATTTATCATATTATTGTTGTACAAAAAAACATATATCTCTATTTTTGTTACTTTTCTTTTTTCTATATCATTTAATCTATATCACTTAAACACGACGGCTGCTCTTTATATCCTGTAAAAATTCCATGATGAATAAAGTAACTCTGAAGGTAAGAAGTTTTTGTTCTCTCCTGTAAAGTTACACACTAGTGAACAAAACTTTCTAGTTAACACACACAAGTGAAGATACACACACTAGTGAACATACACATACATGTGAAGACACATACTAGTGAACATACACACTAGTGAACATACACTAGTGAACACACACACACACTAGTGAAGACATACTAGTAAACACACACACAAGTGAAGATACACACAATAATGAACACACACATACAAGTTAAAACACACACACTAGAAAACACACATTAGTGGACACACATACACTATAGAACACACACACTAGTGAAGATACACACACTAGTAAACATACACATACATGTGAAGACACACACTAGTGAACACACACACTAGTGAACACACACACTAGTAAATACATACTAGTAAACACACACGAGTTAAGGTACACACACTAGTGAACACACACACACTAGAGAAGACGCACTAGTGAAGATACACACATACAAGTGAAGACACACTTTAGTGAACACAGGCACTGGTGAAGATACATATACTAGTTAACACACACATAAGTCGACACACACTAGTGAACACACACACAAGTAAAGACACACACTTATGAACACACTCACACTAGTGAAGACACGCATACTATACTATTTAACAAAAACAACATTCATTTGAAGTGGATATGTAAGTTCAATAAGTTATAAGTAACAGTGGTGTTCTGTAAAAGAGTAACATTATAAAATGTATTATACATTTATATTTGTTTGGATTTCACATTATTCATTGTTATTACTTTTTTAACACAAAGAAGATTTTTCAATGTAGGAAAGGTTTTGCCTCTTATCTCAGCACTGCATGATAAATTGAAATTTTGAATAACATACCCACCAATCAACCACTGCTTTAACTACTACGTCTAATTAAAAAAGTGCACTCCCTGAAGGAGACGCAGGACGGTTGCGGATAAACGACAAATAGAGGAGTGTGAGTGGGTATGTCTGAGGATCAGAGTTGGGGGATCTGCCCTGAGTACAGGCAGTTTGGTGGCTGCAGGTCGAACCAACACTACAGTCGTGCCCTGAATCAGTGTACGTGAAGCGGTGTCTGTCGGACGAGCAGACGTTCAGTAGATTGACGTGTGCGTTTCCATCCTACACATTCTAGTGAACACACTCACACCAGTAAAGATACGCACACTAGTGAACATACATACAAGTGAAGACACACTAGTGAACACACACGCACGCACTAGTGAACACACTCACACTGGTGAAGATACACATAGTAGTGAACACACACATACAAGACACACTAGTGAGCACACACACAGTGAACACACACTAGTGAAGATACACATAGTAGTGAACACACACATACATGTGAAGACACAACTAGTGAGCACACACACTAGTGAACACACTCACACTAGTGAAGATACACATAGCAGTGAACACACACATACAAGTGAAGACACAACTAGTGAGCGCACACACCAGTGAACACACACACTAGTAAACACACTCACACTAGTTAAGATACACATAGTAGTGAACACACACACACTAGTAAACACACTCACACAAGTAAAGATACACACACTAGTAAGCACACATACAAGTGAAGACACACTAGTAAACATACACACTAGTGAACACACTCACACTAGTAAACACACTCACACTAGTGAACACATTCACACAAGTAAAGATACACACACTAGTGAACATACATACAAATGAACACACACTAGTGAACATACTCACACTGTTGAAGATGCACATACTAGTAAACACACATACAAGTGAAGACACACTAGTGAACACACACTAGTGAACACACACACTAGTAAACACACTCACACTAGTGAAGATACACATAGTAGTGAACACACATACAAATGAAAACACATGAGTGAACACACACACTTGTGAATACACACACACTAGTGAACACACATTCACACTACTGAAGATACACATACTGGTAAACGCACACATACAAGTGAAAACACACGAGTGAACACACACACACTAGTGAAGATACACATACATATAAGACACAATAGTGAATACACACACACTAGTGAAGATACACATACATATAAGTTAAGACACAATAGCGAATACACACACACTAGTGAAGATACACATACTAGTGAAGACATTCATATAAGTTGACACAATAGTGAACACACACACACTAGGGGGCAGTGATGTTGTTTTACACAACATTGATTTGAAGTGGATGTAGATAAAGATGTGAAAGGATAAAACACAGTATGCAGGGAATCAGATGAGCTACAGTGTGAAGGGTAGCTGCTGTGTGTTCAGTGAAGCTGATAACATAGATATAAACAGGTGGTTTTAATGTTTTGGCTTTTCTGTGTACATGCCGGCTTAATTACTGTTCCATGGTGTGTGTGCTCCAGATCCAGACCAGCTGCTTTCTGGGGAACTAGAGTTTCGAACCTTCTCTCTCAGGTCATGGTCATTAAGGTGAGTCAGGATGTTAATGATCCTCAGTTCCTGGCAGTTTACTCTGTGCTGACTCAGCATGAGCTAACAAGCTGACCCCCTTACAGGCCTTTTACCTCCAGCTCCACCATCTCAACAGTGCTGGTCTGTTCCAGTCACAGACCTTAACCTGCTTTAACCCTCACAGTTTCTCACCCGCTGGTGTTATCGCACATTACACAAGGAGTCTGGCGCTGTGGAAGGAGTTAACACAAACAAATTCCTCCGAGCAGTTTAGCAATCCTCCGCAGCAGTCAACAAAATCAGGAGGCAAAACTGTGGTTTAGTGGTCTGTGGGTCCTAAATCCTCGGGACTCTTTTTCTTTTGGTATGACAACTGTGTGTGTGTGTGTGTGTTGCTGCCTGGAAAAATGAGCTCAAACCTCAACAATTTCACTTCACTCCACACTCACTCCACCCTCCGAATGAAAGCAGGCTGTTATTTAATTAACACAACGACTTTCAGGAGAACATTTTGTATTCTGTTGGGCTCGCTCTAAAATCTGGAGACATGCAAGGCCTACTGGATGAGGAATATATACACGGAAGTGTATACTGTAAAGCCTAGGTAATTGTAATTTGAGTAATACTTACCTGTAACTTTGTCTTTGTGCTGATACTTAGGGCAGTGTGGGCGCCTTCCAGGCCTCCCCCTATACCGGCGAGATCCGGGAACCTGTGGGAAGGGATAAAAAAAGGTTAACCTTGTAAAATAAATTCTATACTTAGTGTGTATTGTGTGTTCTGTGTATTTGATGTCTATTGTATTTGTTTTGTTCGTTTATTGGTTGTGTTAGTTATGACACTCCCCAGCCCTGGGGGAATGGTAGCTTAACATGTGGGGCAATCTACTCCCGGAGTCTGACCTGATTCTGCCCTCCTTAATGGTGCATTACCCAGACTCTGAACTCTAATACCCCACTATTTTCCCACAGACGCCATATTGGACAGCGCAGACTAATGGGGGTGTGTCATTTTCCTCACCATCTATAAACAACCTGTTATTTCCCAACACTTTTCTGAACAGACTGAACGAGCTAAAAGAGGAACGTCACACAGAATCCATACTTCATTATGAAGAGATTTGGCCAGCCTTCCTGGCAAGCCATAGCTGGGACAAGCGAGGTACCAAGTCATGTGTGAAGTGGGGGGCGTTGAGGGAGCAGCAGAAGCCTCGGATCTCAAAACTGAACTGCCTAACTGCTAAAAATAGCTGAAATAAGTTTGAGATGAGTACGAAAGTAAGTATGTTTAGGCGCCCAGGAGCTGATTGGTTATGATGAGGTGTGTTGGGAGCAGGTAAGCTTTAAAAAGTGCAGTCAGCCTCCAGGAACACGGTTGATCCCTGAAGCCCAGTGATGTTTTGTCGGGTGCCATTTACACCAAGTGTACATAGAATGATGGTATGTGGCATGATATCATTACTCATATCTAATATTCATAATAACATCATTACTTAAGGTCATTCTTACTTTCTCTCTAAACTGTTATTGCCATCAACTAGTCATATATTACACACACCTTTATATACATCGCTGTCCAATGAAAAACTGAAAAACACTCTGCTCATTCTCCTCTCGCTGTGTTCCTGTTAGCTGTGAGACTAGCTGTCTTACATCCTTCTATCTCTTTCTCTGACTACATCTTCTTCAGCCTCCTCATAGCCTCTGCTATGACTTCCTTCAACTTGGCTGAAGACCCAAAACTGTAGAGTGAGGCAGTGCCATGCAGCTGTTGTTGGAGGTCTTGCTGCCCTCTATAGTTTGGAGTATGAACTCCACAGGTCATGTACAAAATGTACAGAGAATAAAAGACTCAAATATTTAAATATTGAACCTTTTTCAGTTTTTAGGAAACAACAAACACACCAAAGCAGATGCTTTATCAGGGTTAATCATAGTGATACACTCATTTAAAATTCCAGACCAAAATTCACTGAAATTCAAGACGTTTTGTCAAAAAATAAAAATACAAAATATAAACATTTAAAAACAAGAAAAACAATTTCTGGAAATATAGCACATATTCAGGTTTACATTGAGACACTGCTTTATATCTATCTATCTTTTTTTAATCTTTTGATCAATAACTGACCAATTCCGGTGCATTTTTAGTGACTCATTGTGTCATCCGATATAAACTCATATTCCACAGATGGCCAGCAGATGTCACCAGCTGGTTTAATAAGGGCATCTTCATGCAGCAGGAGCCCTCTGGTTAATTAGATATTAGCTCAGCTAATTATCAGCACTGCACAAACCCACACATCAAAGCGGCGCGCAGCAATGGCAAAGAGGACTGCAGGGAACGGAGCCCATCTCAACACGAGCCTCGGAGACGGATTAGCTTCTCAAAGTGTTTTATTTGAGCAAATATCCCAGTGGATGAAATTAATTTTCCCGGTTAATAATGAGCCGTCATGAATGCACATGCTCGCTGAAACCTACAAGAGCCAAGCATGTGACTCAACTAACTAACTAAATAAATCAATAACACTCAGAGAGAGAGAGCAAACCACATCCCTACCCTCATCACAAGAGACAGACTCTAACCTTTAGAATAGCTTTAGAATATTAAAGATTATAATTCATATAATTATAATTATTAAGTAGGGATATATAGATATTATCCTAAATATGTAATTAAACTCAAGGTCAGTGGCAAAATCAGTGAGAATGAGAACATATGAGTATATTATATATATATATATATATATATATATATATATATATATATATATATATATATATATATATATATATATATATATATATAAAACCAGACTTAAAAATCACTCAATTTACTTACAATTTAATTTACAATCCTTAACCCTAAATCCGTACTTACCCCCATACCTAACCCAAACCTAATTCATACCAAACCCAAACCTTAACTCTACCTACCCCAAACCTAACCCCTACCTAACACATAAATAATCCATACCAAACTCAAACCTTAACCCTACCGAACCCATACCTAACCCAAACCAAACCAATACTTAACCTCTACCTAACCCACACCAAATCCAAACCTAACCTTTACCCAATCCATACCCAAAACCCCTAAGTAATCTATACCTAACCCGTACTTAACCTTCTAATTAACCCCTACCAACCCATACCTAAACCCCACCAACCCATACCTATCCTATACTTAACCCCTAACTAACCAATACCTAACCCATATCCAGCCCCTACCTAACCCATACCTTAGCCCTACCTAAACCCTACTTAACCCATACCTATACCATACCTAATCCCTACCTAACCCCTACCTAACTTATGCTGAACCCCTACCTAACCTATATCTAACCCATACCTTATCCCTCTCTAACCCATACCTTACCCCTACCTAATCTATTCCTAACCCATACTTAACCTTCTAATTAATCCCTACCAACCCATACCTAAACCATACCTAACCCCTACCTAACCCATTCTTAACCCCTACCTAACCCTTATCTAACCCATACCCAGCCCCTACTTAACTCATACCTAATCCCTACTTAACCCCTACCTAACCTATACCTAACCCATCCTTAACCCCTAACTAACCGATACCTAACCCATATCCAGCCCCTCCTTAACCCATACTTAACCCCTACCTAACCCTTATCTAACCCATACCCAGCCCCTGCTTAACTCATACATAATCCCTACTTAACCCCTACCTAACCTATACCTAACCCATACCTAACTGATACATAACCCCACCAGTAAAAGTCCCCTGCAAATGCTGATGCTGTGAGTAAACACAGAAATCTATACACTTACATATGGTATACAGTCTTCTGAACTATATTTTATTTTACTTGATCATATTGAAATGTGGATATCAGTAAATGTGACTTTACATGTGATCTAGACATCATGACCCCTGGTTCCAGTCACGACCACTGTAAAGACATATGAGTCAGTTCAGTGAATGAACCACAACCTCCTGCAGTTCTCGCTCTGTCCACATGATGGCGATACACAACAGGTAATAAGCTCTACGTGTAAAATCACTCATTAGCACAGAAACACGAGACTAATACTCACACTCATCTCGTGTTCACATATTTCCCCAAAACATATGTTTATCACTCCAAACGAACATATCTCCTCAAAGTCCGGGGGTCTTGACTTTCCATTCACGTCATCTTTTCCTCCTTCTATCTCGTTCATTCAGGGCTCGACAGATGGAGCCGTTCTCACCTCGCGAACCTCCTCATTCACACCTTCCTCTCACCTGAGAGATCAACTCATCAGCCTCCGCTCCTCCACAGAGAGAGAGGAGGAGAACTGGAGACACCCCTCTCTCTGTCTGTCTCTCTCTCCTCAGCACAGAGAAAATAGGAGAACTGGAGACACCTCTCTCTCTGTCTGTCTCTCTCTCCTCAGCACAGAGAGAAAAGGAGAACTGGAGACACCTCTCTCTCTCTCTGTCTCTCTGTCTGTCTCTCTCTCCTCCGCACAGAGAGAGGAGGAGAACTGGAGACACCTCTCTCTCTCTCTCTCTCTCCGTCTCTCTGTCTGTCTCTCTCCTCAGCACAGAGAGAGGAGGAGAACTGGAGACACCTCTCTCTCTCTCTCTGTCTGTCTCTCTCTACTCAGCACAGAGAGAGGAGGAGAACTGGAGACACCTCTCTCTCTCTGTCTGTCTCTCTCTGTCTCTCTCTCCTCCGCACAGAGAGAGGAGGAGAACTGGAGACACCTCTCTCTCTCTCTCTCTCTCTCTCTGTCTCTCTGTCCGTCTCTTTCTCTCCTCAGCACAGAGAGAGGAGAACTGGAGACTCCTCTCTCTCTCTCTGTCTGTTCTTTTGCAGAGAACTGGAGATGAGAAAAAAACTCTCTCTCTCTCTCTCTCTCTCTCTTACTCACTATTACTCTTTCTCTCTCTTCCTCTCTCTCTCTCACTCACTCTCTTAGAGAGGCCAGGTAGCCATGGCAACGTAGACCTGAGAGATGATGTAGAGGAACTGATGCAGGAGAGAGAGAGAGAGAAAGAGAGAGAGAGAGAGAGAGAGAGAGACTCATTCTCTCACCCCACACTCATTCACTCATTTACAGAGTGAGTTTACTGTCACTACAGCAGCACCTTTACTACTTATTCCTTATTCACCTCCCTCCCTCCCTCTCTCTCTCTCTCTCTCTCTCTCTCTCTCTCTCTCTCTTTCTCTCTCTCTCTCTCTCTCTCTCTCTCTCTCTCTCTCTCTCTTTCTCTTTCTGTCTCTTCCTTTAATAACGTGTTCAATCCTTCCATTCTTCCAGATATCAGGGGTCTCCTTTAGTCATTTTGTCACACAGATGGTGGAATGAGTGATATATGTATGGAGATTGGAACACAGCCCATTTATGTACACAGTCCACAGTCAGTGTCGGTCAGACTCATGAACAGAGTATTAGTTAATAAGTGAATGTAAATGAGTTGGACGAGTGAAAGAGCAGAATGTGCTGTGCGGGGGACACCAGGGTCTCACACACTGACCTGTGCACTACCATTGTGCAGGGGTCAAATTCTATTCCCCATATCAGTGTTCTAATACGTGGAACAGAATAGTGCTTAGGAACCATATCTGTTCTATGTAATAGTGATCTATATGATGTTCTAATATAAGGAACAGACTATATCTGTTCTTTATAATAGTGCTCTATATAGTGTTCTAATGTAGGAAATAGTGATTAGAGGACTATATCTGCTCTCTATAATAGTGTTCTATATAGTGTTCTAATGTAGGGAATAGTGATTAGAGGACTATATCTGTTCTCTATAATAGTGCTCTATATAGTGTTCTAATGTAGGAAATAGTGATTAGAGGACTATATCTGTTCTCTATAATAGTGCTCTATATAGTGTTCTAATGTAGGGAATCGTGATTAGAGGATTATATCTGTTCTCTATAATAGTGCTCTATATAGTGTTCTAATGTAGGGAATAGTGATTAGAGGACTATATCTGTTCTCTATAATAGTGCTCTATATAGTGTTCTAATGTAGGGAACAGTGATTAGAGGACTATATCTGTTCTCTATAATAGTGTTCTATATAGTGTTCTAATGTAGGGAATAGTGATTAGAAGACTATATCTGTTCTCTATAATAGTGCTCTATATAGTGTTCTAATGTAGGGAATAGTGATTAGAGGACTATATCTGTTCTCTATAATAGTGCTCTATATAGTGTTCTAATGTAGGGAATAGTGATTAGAGGACTATATCTGTTCTCTATAATGGTGCTCTATATAGTGTTCTAATGTAGGGAATAGTGATTAGAGGACTATATCTGTTCTCTATAATAGTGCTCTATATAGTGTTCTAATGTAGGGAATAGTGATTAGAGGACTATGTCTGTTCTCTATAATAGTGCTCTATATAGTGTTCTAATGTAGGAAATAGTGATTAGAGGACTATATCTGTTCTCTATATAATAGTGTTCTATATAGTGTTCTAATGTAGGGAATAGTGATTAGGGGACTATATCTGTTCTCTATATAATAGTGTTCTATATAGTGTTGTAATGTAGGGAATAGTGATTAGGGTCTATATCTGTTCTCTATAATAGTGTTCTATATAGTGTTCTAATGTAGGAAAAATTGATTAGAGGACTATATCGGTTCACTATATAATAGTGCTCTATATAGTGTTCTAATGTAGGAAAAAGTGATTAGAGGACTATATCTGTTCTCTATAATAGTGCTCTATATAGTGTTCTAATGAAGGGAATAGTGATTAGAGGACTATATCTGTTCTCTATATAATGGTGCTCTATATAGTGTTCAAATGTAGGGAATAGTGATTAGAGGACTATATCTGTTCTCTATAATAGTGATCTATATAGTGTTCTAATGTAGGAAAAATTGATTAGAGGACTATATCTGTTCACTATATAATAGTGCTCTATATAGTGTTCTAATGTAGGAAAAAGTGATTAGAGGACTATATCTGTTCTCTGTAATAGTGCTCTATATAGTGTTCTAATGAAGGGAATAGTGATTAGAGGACTATATCTGTTCTCTATATAATGGTGCTCTATATAGTGTTCTAATGTAGGGAATAGTGATTAGAGGACTATATCTGTTCTCTATAATAGTGCTCTATATAGTGTTCTAATGTAGGGAATAGTGATTAGAGGACTATATCTGTTCTCTATATAATGGTGCTCTATATAGTGTTCTAATGTAGGGAATAGTGATTAGAGGACTATATCTGTTCTCTATAATAGTGTTCTATATAGTGTTCTAATGTAGGAAAAATTGATTAGAGGACTATATCTGTTCACTATATAATAGTGCTCTATATAGTGTTCTAATGTAGGAAAAAGTGATTAGAGGACTATATCTGTTCTCTATAATAGTGCAGTATATAGTGTTCTAATGAAGGGAATAGTGATTAGAGGACTATATCTGTTCTCTATATAATGGTGCTCTATATAGTGTTCTAATGTAGGGAATAGTGATTAGAGGACTATATCTGTTCTCTATAATAGTGCTTTATATAGTGTTCTAATGTAGGAAATACTGATTAGAGGACTATATCTGTTCTCTATAATAGTGCTCTATATAGTGTTCTAATGTAGGGAATAGTGATTAGAGGACTATATCTGTTCTCTATAATAGTGTTCTATATAGTGTTCTAATGTAGGGAATAGTGATTAGAGGACTATATCTGTTCTCTATAATAGTGTTCTATATAGTGTTCTAATGTAGGGAATAGTGATTAGAGGACTATATCTGTTCTCTATAATAGTGCTCTATATAGTGTTCTAATGTAGGGAACAGTGATTAGAGGACTATATCTGTTCTCTATAATAGTGTTCTATATAGTGTTCTAATGTAGGGAATAGTGATTAGAAGACTATATCTGTTCTCTATAATAGTGCTCTATATAGTGTTCTAATGTAGGGAATAGTGATTAGAGGACTATATCTGTTCTCTATAATAGTGCTCTATATAGTGTTCTAATGTAGGGAATAGTGATTAGAGGACTATATCTGTTCTCTATAATGGTGCTCTATATAGTGTTCTAATGTAGGGAATAGTGATTAGAGGACTATATCTGTTCTCTATAATAGTGCTCTATATAGTGTTCTAATGTAGGGAATAGTGATTAGAGGACTATGTCTGTTCTCTATAATAGTGCTCTATATCGTGTTCTAATGTAGGGAATAGTGATTAGGGGACTATATCTGTTCTCTATATAATAGTGTTCTATAAAGTGTTCTAATGTAGGGAATAGTGATTAGGGTCTATATCTGTTCTCTATAATAGTGCTCTATATAGTGTTCTAATGTAGGAAATAGTGATTAGAGGTCTCTATCTGTTCTCTTTAATAGTGCCCTATATAGTGTTCTAATGTAGGGAAAAGTGATTAGAGGACTATATCTGTTCTCTATAATAGTGTTCTATATAGTGTTCTAATGTAGGGAAAAGTGATTGGGGACTATATCTGTTCTCTATATAATAGTGTTCTATATAGTGTTCTAATGTAGGGAATAGTGATTAGAGGACTATATCTGTTCTCTATAATAGTGCTCTATATATTGTTCTAATGTAGGAAATAGTGATTAGAGGACTATATCTGTTCTCTATAATAGTGCTCTACATAGTGTTCTAATGTAGGAAAAAGTGATTAGAGGACTATATCTGTTCTCTAAAATAGTGCTCTATATAGTGTTCTAATGTAGGGAAAAGTGATTGGGGACTATATCTGTTCTCTATATAATAGTGTTCTATATAGTGTTCTAATGTAGGGAATAGTGAATAGAGGACTATATTTGTTATATAAAATAGTGTTCTATAAAGTGTTCTAATGTAGGGAATAGTGATTAGAGGTCTCTATCTGTTCTCTTTAATAGTGCTCTATATAGTGTTCTAATGTAGGGAAAAGTGATTAGAGGACTATATCTGTTCTCTATAATAGTGCTCTATATAGTGTTCTAATGTAGGGAATAGTGATTAGAGGACTATATCTATTCTCTATAATAGTGCTCTATATAGTATTCTAATGTAGGAAAAAGTGATTAGAGGACTATATCTGTTCTCTAAAATAGTGCTCTATATAGTGTTCTAATGTAGGGAATAGTGATTAGAGGACTATATCTGTTCTCTATAATAGTGCTCTATATAGTGTTCTAATGTATGGAATAGTGATTAGAGGACTATATCTGTTCTCTATAATAGTGCTCTATATAGTGTTCTAATGTAGAGAATAGTGAATAGAGGACTATATCTGTTCTCTATAATAGTGCTCTATATACTGTTCTAATGTAGGGAGTAGTGATTAGAGGACTATATCTGTTCTCTATAATAGTGCTCTATATAGTGTTCTAATGTAGGGAATAGTGATTAGGGGACTATATCTGTTCTATATATTATAGTGTTCTATATAGTGTTCTAATGTAGGGAATAGTGAATAGAGGACTATATTTGTTATATAAAATAGTGTTCTATAAAGTGTTCTAATGTAGGGAATAGTGATTAGAGGACTATATCTGTTCTCTATAATAGTGTTCTATATAGTGTTCTAATGTAGGAAAAATTTATTTGAGGACTATATCTGTTCACTATATAATAGTGCTCTATATAGTGTTCTAATGTAGGAAAAAGTGATTAGAGGACTATATCTGTTCTCTATAATAGTGCTCTATATAGTGTTCTAATGAAGGGAATAGTGATTAGAGGACTATATCTGTTCTCTATAATAGTGTTCTATATAGTGTTCTAATGTAGAAAAAAATTGATTAGAGGACTATATCTGTTCACTATTTAATAGTGCTCTATATAGTGTTCTAATGTAGGAAAAAGTGATTAGAGGACTATATCTGTTCTCTATAATAGTGCTCTATATAGTGTTCTAATGAAGGGAATAGTGATTAGAGGACTATATCTGTTCTCTATATAATGGTGCTCTATATAGTGTTCTAATGTAGGGAATAGTGATTAGAGGACTATGTCTGTTCTCTATAATAGTGCTCTATATAGTGTTCTAATGTAGGAAATAGTGATTAGAGGACTATATCTGTTCTCTATAATAGTGCTCTATATAGTGTTCTAATGTAGGGAATAGTGATTATAGGACTATATCTGTTCTCTATAATAGTGTTCTATATAGTGTTCTAATGTAGGGAATAGTGATTAGAGGACTATATCTGTTCTCTATAATAGTGCTCTATATAGTGTTCTAATGTAGGGAATAGTGATTAGAGGTCTATATCTGTTCTCTATAATGGTGCTCTATATAGTGTTCTAATGTAGGGAATAGTGATTAGGGGACTATATCTGTTCTCTATATAATAGTGTTCTATATAGTGTTCTAATGTAGGGAATAGTGATTAGGGTCTATATCTGTTCTCTATAATAGTGCTCTATATAGTGTTCTAATGTAGGAAATAGTGATTAGAGGTCTCTATCTTTTCTCTTTAATAGTGCTCTATATAGTGTTCTAATGTAGGGAAAAGTGATTAGAGGACTATATCTGTTCTCTGTAATAGTGTTCTATATAGTGTTCTAATGTAGGGAATAGTGATTAGAGGACTATATCTATTCTCTATAATAGTGCTCTATATAGTGTTCTAATGTAGGAAAAAGTGATTAGAGGACTATATCTGTTCTCTAAAATAGTGCTCTATATAGTGTTCTAATGTAGGGAATAGTGATTAGAGGACTATATCTATTCTCTATAATAGTGCTCTATATAGTGTTCTAATGTAGGAAAAAGTGATTAGAGGACTATATCTGTTCTCTAAAATAGTGCTCTATATAGTGTTCTAATGTAGGGAATAGTGATTAGAGGACTATATCTGTTCTCTATAATAGTGCTCTATATAGTGTTCTAATGCATGGAATAGTGATTAGAGGACTATATCTGTTCTCTATAATAGTGCTCTATATAGTGTTCTAATGTAGAGAATAGTGAATAGAGGACTATATCTGTTCTCTATAATAGTGCTCTATATAGTGTTCTAATGTAGGGAGTAGTGATTAGAGGACTATATCTGTTCTCTATAATAGTGCTCTATATAGTGTTCTAATGTAGGGAATAGTGATTAGGGGACTATATCTGTTCTATATATAATAGTGTTCTATATAGTGTTCTAATGTAAGGAATAGTGAATAGACGACTATATTTGTTGTATAAAATAGTGTTCTATAAAGTGTTCTAATGTAGGGAATAGTGATTAGAGGACTATATCTGTTCTCTATAATAGTGCTCTATATAGTGTTCTAATGTAGGAAATAGTGATTAGAGGACTATATCTGTTCTCTATAATAGTGCTCTACATAGTGTTCTAATGTAGGAAAAAGTGATTAGAGGACTATATCTGTTCTCTAAAATAGTGCTCTATATAGTGTTCTAATGTAGGGAATAGTGATTAGAGGACTATATCTGTTCTCTATAATAGTGCTCTATATAGTGTTCTAATGTAGGAAATAGTGATTAGAGGACTATATCTGTTCTCTATAATAGTGCTCTACATAGTGTTCTAATGTAGGGAGTAGTGATTACAGACAATTCCTTTTCTCTTTTACCAGTTATCCCTGTGCATTCACCAACACAGATGTTCACTTACCTTTTCTTCACTGCTTCATTGTGGATGTTACTCATTAAAAGAATTAGAATCAGAATCACTTGATTTGTCAGCACCACAGATACAAGGAATTTGGCTCAAACATGTATGACGTAACATACTGACTGGAACCAAGAAGCACACAGACTGTTAACAAGTATTCAACTAAGAAAAATACAATTAAACAATATAGGAATAGGTGTAAATATTAGAGCATAAATGGATATGTATACATGCAGAAGTAGACAAAATACATAATATATAGAGAATATATATACAGAATATTACAGAAAGATAAGCATTTTTAAACAAATACGTTTTACACCTGTACAGGCATGTTCTTAGTTTAGTTGGATTGTGGTTGTCTGTAATTCTGACTATTTCTAACTACTGTAATTATAACAATTAGACCACCTTTATTAGTTTTTAATGCAGAAATCCATGTAATTCCAAACCATTCATGTAGTTTTTCTTGCAGCTGTATATGGGATTCCTCTTATCTCATTCATTAGGTATATATGTTAACACTCTCTTGTTTATTCAGATCAAAATTAGGCACAACTGATTGTACTTTCTTTGTAATCTGTGATGAGAGAGAGAGAAAGAGAGAGAGACAATCAATGAAATGGCCCAGCACTCTTTTCGAGGACTATTTAATATGCTGGACTTTGTGTTTAAGTGGAGATCTCTGGGTTTTTACCAAGAGCTTCTCTCTGGCTGTGATTCCTAAATTAAGATATTACATTTAAGATCCAGTAGTGACTCTGATGCATGGACATAGGGTTGCATATGGACAGTTGGGACATGTCCCTACCAATATTTACACATAACAATATCACAAATACATTCCAATTCGTACATTATCTTTGGAGTCCAAGCCATATGAGATAATTTCCATGTGCCTCTTAAAGGTTCCGATGATGTTTAGGCTGCTAGTATTAAGGGGGGGGGCGGGGGGGGGGGGGGCAAACATTGACCTCAAACACAGGCAAACATTATATCTTTCATGTGACTTACTGCTCAGTTCGGTTGTTGGCAAGTCGTTCCTCTGATGTTTCTTGTGGGACGATTACCATAGATTCTCAGTTCTCACACATTTCCTCCTCGTTCTGTTCATCCACCAGTGCCCTCCACCCACTATCAGTGATCTGAAGGTGAGTGCAGCCTGAGAGGAGGTGGGAGAGAGAAGAGAGAGAGAGAGAGAGAGAATGACAAAATTAGAGAAAGACTCAGAGAGAGATGAACACTGAGAGCAGAGAAAGAAGCAGAGACAGAAAAGACCATAGAGTTTGAGACAAAAAAGCAGCAGATAGGGAGCAAAAAGAGGGAAAAAGGGCAGAAAGAGGGAGAGAGAGCAGGGAAAGACAGAGGGAGAGAGAGGATAAAAATGCTGTCCCAGTCTCTTTTCTACACCCGCTCAAGCGTCAGCAAGTATATAAATACACCTGCAGCCCAACACTGGAGTACAGCAGAGTCTCTGTGCACCTTAAAGAGGCCACTGAGCTCAGATCTGGACTTCACTGCTGCCTCATCCACCCAACACACGGTTCTCCATCATACCAACCCAAACGGTGCTCCACTGGTACAACCTCAATACTTACTTCATGTGGTCAGAAGTAAATGAACAACCTGAGAATATAGTTTGAATCAAAGTACTGTTTTGAGTGTAACATTTTAGTTAAAATTGCCTGTGACCACGTGAAGTAATTTTTATTGGTTGGACCATCAAAGCACGTTTACCAGAGTACTGAACATCTACGTCACTCTACTGCAGGAACAGGGTGATACACTCTACATCACTCTTAACAACTCAGCCAACATGCCAGCTGCCAATAATATTGTGCTAGCACCAGCTAATATCCAGAGCTAATATCCAGAGCTAATATCCAGAGCTAATATCCAGACGGACTGGGAGACTCAGTAAGGTCCTGGTAGGTGGTCACAGGTATCTGGAGTCATGCTGACTGCAGTGCATCCCACAGCTGCTGAAGGGCATGTATGGAGGATCCATAGAGCCAACATCACCGTCCATGTGGTCCCTCAGATGCTCAGTTGGGTTCAAGTCTGGGGAATTAGGCGTCCAGGGTCAGTACTTTAAAAATGTTGGTCAGCTCCAACGTGGGACATTTCTAGCCATCAGATCACTGGGTTGGGATGTTGAACAGAGCCACCATGGCCCGGGGGTCTCGTTGTGTGATGAAGGGTCACAAACGTTTTCCGCTTCTCCCAGAAAAGACCCACCGTTTGGTTTACTGTGCAGCAGCTGTGCAGTAATCGGCACTCGTTCGGTGCTGGTTCTCACTCGAAGGGGACTCTGTGCCAGTCTGCCCGCCGCTCCGGATTAAAGGGTTAATCTGATGCCCCCCCGGTGCCGCCCGCCCGCTCAATAATTCAACGCCATTTTGTTGGCCGCTTTGGCGTCTGCCAAATCGGCTAGGGCAGGGCGGCCCTGGCCACTGTCGCCATGACGACCATGGCGGGAGCCAATCAGGGGCCCGAGACGGAGTTGTCCCAGTTCCAGAGTTTAAAAAGTACAAGAGGGACAGTGAGATCGAGAGCAAGCAAAAGAGAGAGAGAGGGAGAGAGGGAGCGAGGGAGAGGGAGAAAAAGAAAGGGAGAAATACAAAGAAAGTGGGAGGCATGGGAGAGGGAGAAAGAGAGAGAGGAGGGAGGCAAGAGCAAAAAAGAAAGAGACAAAAGAGTGGGGGAGAGAGAGAGATGGAGAAAGAGAGAGGGAGAGGGAGAAAAGAGAGGGAAGAAAGGAAAGACAGAAGAAGAAAGGAAAAAGAGGGAGAAAGCGTGGGGGAGAGAGATGGAGAAAGAGAGAGGGAGAGGGAGGAAAGAGAGGGAAGAAAGGAAAGACAGAAGAAGAAAGGAAAAAGAAGGAGAAAGAGTGGGGGAGAGAGATGGAGAAAGAGAGAGGGAGGAAAGAGAGGGAAGAAAGGAAAGACAGAAAAAGAAAGGAAAAAGAAGGAGAAAGAGTGGGGGAGAGAGATGGAGAAAGAGAGAGGGAGAGGGAGAAAAGAGAGGGAGCAAAGGAAAGACAGAAGAAGAAAGGAAAAAGGAGAAAAAGTGGGGGAGAGATGGAGAAAGAAAGAGGGAGAGGGAGAAAAAAGAGGGAGGAAAGGAAAGCGAGGGGGAGAGAGCGAGAGAAGAGGAGAGGGAGAAAGTGAAAAGAGAAGGAGAGGGAAAAAGATAGAGGGGAGAGAGAGAAAAAATAGTGGGGGCAAGAGTGGAGGGTGTGCATGAGAGAGATAGAGAAAGTGAGAGAGAACAAGATAAAGAAAACGAAGGACAGAACAAGCAGGGTCAAAATAAAGAGTTAGAAAGAGTGAGAGAGAGGAGAATGACACAGAGACAATGAGTGCTGAGGAGAGAGACAGAAAATAGAGATGGGGATAGAGTGAGTGAGAGAAAGAGAGAGAGAGAGAGAGAGAGAGAGAGAGAGAGAGAGAGAGAGAGAGAAAGCAGAGAGAGGATGAGACAGACTGGCAGAAAGAATAGACAGAGACATGAGATGGAAGTAAAAAGAGGGACAGGGAGTAAAAGGTGGATAGAGAGAAAGAGTATATAAAGAGAGACAGAGAGAAGCAATAGCAGAAAGAGAGAGGGTGCATTAGAGATGGAGAAAGGGAGAGCGAGAACAATCAAGACAAAAAAATGAGAGAGAGAAAGTAGAAGAACATGGAAAGAACGCGTTCTAAGGAAAAGAGACAGAAAGGAGAGAGAAAGATAAAGAGGGGAGAGAGAACGATAGCATGCAAATCTAAGAACGAGAGTGATGAAGAAAGAAGAGGAAGAGACTGAAACGATCCTGAAAGAGTTCCAAATAAGCTTCATATAAATAATCTGATTATCTTAATCTGCACGCTGAGGCAGCAGAACTGACTTTACTAGAAGACACAGCTTTAAAAGTCCAGCTGCTCAACATATACACAATGAAGTAAACTGTAAACACAGCACTCGTCTTCTCTCCAGCCGTCCATCTCCATACACACCTCTTTACTGCAGACTCTCTAAGAGGAATTCCATCCATCCATTATCTTTGCTTTATCCTGCTAGTCGGGGTCACAGGGGAGCTGGACGGGTCACCAGTCCATCACATGGACCATCACACACTCACACATACAGGCAGTTTAGAGTGAGTGATCAACCTAACATGCATGTGTTTGGAGAAAACTGGAGTACCCAGAGGAAACCCACTCAAGCACGGAGAGAACATAAAACCTCCACACAGAACCACCCGGACCATCCAACCCTGATCATCTTACTTTGAGGAGACAGTGCTGACCACTACACCACCATACTGACCACTACACCACCATACTGACCACTACACCACCATACTAACCACTACACCACCGTATTAACCACTACACCACCATACTAACCACTACACCACCATACTAACCACTACACCACCATACTAACCACTACACCACCATACCGACCACTACACCACCATACTGACCACTACACCACCATACTGACCACTACACCACCATACTAACCACTACACCACCGTATTAACCACTACACCACCATACTAACTACTACACCACCATACTGACCACTACACCACCATACTAACCACTACACCACCATACTAACCACTACCCCACCGTATTAACCACTACACCACCATACTAACCACTACACCACCATACTAACCACTACACCACCTTACTAACCACTACACCACAATACTAACCACTACACCACCATACTAACCACTACACCACCGTACTAACCACTACACCACCATACTAACCACTACACCACCATGCTGCCTCTGAGAAGAATTACACTATTTAGATTTACATACGTTACAGGCTGATCAACATGAAAACCTCTCCATATGTGGAGCTCAGACTGTTTCACTGTGATATAGAGATGAGGGCGGAGGCTGAGCTGGCTGAGCAGTGAGTGCTGGTATAAGACTGTCGGTTTTCTACAATACAAACAGCTGGGATGCTGTACAAGACATGAAGAAAAACAGAACGCAATAATGAAATCATTTAAAACCTTTATTCCTTTATTTAACTGAAACACGTGTCAAGACAACATATCAAATGCTGAAACTGGGAATGTTGTGCCGGTATCAAATTCTAAATAGGCATATCGTTCAATTAGTCAGTTTAACAGCGTTTATATGATTTGTACATCATTGCATCATGTTTTTATAGACATTTTTGCTCAGAAACCCGCACACTGGGTTTTGGATGCCAGCACAGTCCATACAGTCATATGCACGGATCAGTCATGGATAACACTCATTTATATATATATATATATATATATATATATATATATATATATATATATATATATATATATATATATATAAATTTTGTGACGAAATAAATGAAAATTTCTACGTAGAAGGTAACTTTTTACTACTGAACATATCAAGCAGGAAAACACAAAATGTGACCAAATGTTGTTGTATTTTTGATTTTATAGTGAAGTCAGCAAATAAGTTAAGATTGTGCACCAAAACACAAAGTTCAGCCCCAAAACTGGATTAGCGTGTGTCAAGCTTTTGCATATGTCTAGAAAACGCTACTGCTACTCTTCTTAAGCTGCATTACATACTATATACAATACTATACTATTACATACTATATACACTACTATACTACACTATTACATACTATATACAATAAAATATTATACTATACTATACTATTACATACTATATACAATACCATATTATTATATACTACATACAATACTATACTATCATATACTATATACAATACAATACTATACTATATTACACAATTACATATTATATACAATACAATACTATACTATTGCATACTGTATACAGTACTATACTATGCTATTACATACTGTATACAATACTATACTATATTATTACATACTGTATACAATACTATACTATACTATTACATACTATATACAATACTATATTATTACATACTATATACACTACTATACTATTATATACTATATACAATACTGTACTATTATATACTATATACTATTCTATATTATCACATACTATACTATTACGTACTGTATACAATACTATACTTTACTATTACATACTATTTGCAATACTATACTATGCAATTACATACTATATACAACACTATACTATTATATACTACATGCAATACTGAACTATTATATACTATATACTATACTATATTATCACAAACTATATACAATACAATATTATGCTATACTATACTATTACATACTATATACAATACTATACCATACTATTACATACTGTATACAATGCGGTGTGTGTCAGAAAGCTTGTAAATCTGAGTATGGGATTATTTACCAGCTCAGTCTGGGGAGTGTTGTGACGGTGTCGGCTGCAGTTTGCACTGAACTAATTGGCGCTACATTAGCCTAATAGCTCCACAAGCGACCTTCAGACGCCAAACGTGCCCCGGCTTGTGTAAATGAGATGTTTTGCTTAAGCACTTAAGAGAAGCTCTCTCACTCCCTCCGGCTGTCACCCCTGACTGTGCGCTGGAGAAACTTTGAAAACTCTCCGTCAACCTGTCACGCGGAGTTCAGCAGCGACTGCCGCACTACGACAGCATTAGCGGGCGAGAAAGTTCGGCTGAAGCTCATCTTCGCTACATGAGCACCACGTCCGTCTTTGATGTAAGCTGCTATAAGCTGTTGTGTCATGCGTCAGGCCGAGTTTAAGACAGACTGGCGTATCTCTATAGAGCCGGAGGCCGCTTCGCTTCATCCTGCACTACGGGGTTTTTGTGTGTGTGTGAAAGAAAGTAGCAAACAGAACCGCTCTGCAGCACAGTGCTAAGAGGGCTCCCTTAAAAATACAGATTATTTATTAACTGATAAACAGTTCTGCCTGTAACTTCATCCAGTGGATGTTTTGTTCCTATAATGGTCATATTAAGCATGATTGATTATGTTACATCATCTAAAAGATCAATTTCTTTTTGGCCTAATGTCCCATCAAAGTAACTTTTTGATCACTTCAGTGGGGACCAGTGAGCGTACCTCCTCCTCCCACCCGGCCCACCTCTCCTCGGAGGAAAACACAGCATGACTTTTAAAATCACGTCAACTTTAAAGTAGCATAATCTGATTCGACCAGTCACGCTGATTGGTCTGTTCATCCACTCTGTTCTGAGAAGAGCAGTTGAAGGCAGTACCACAGTGTTTGTAGGAGCCTAGCTTGCTGGTAAGCAGGTGCTGAGGATTGTGTTTTGAGATGACATCACCCTGTAACAGAGAAAAGGGTTGGAATTCTATTGAGGTGTTTCAGGCAGATGAGAAAAGTGGTTTCTTTCTCTGGCATGTGCTTTGGGCTTCACAGATGCCCAGATAGCTCCCACAAATACATATCTGCTGTGTGGGACCACCTTAAACGTTATACTAGTAGTTTCCTGTCATTGTCTTATTATGACAGTGATTATGTATGTGGTATGAGGTCAGATTTTACTGGATGAGTCATTTGTACATTATTCACATGGTGATCTGATGACGTTCATCTTACAGACTTTCTACTAACAGACTAATATTAATGTTAAATGTTACTGTGGATCATGCAGCAAGTAGCAGCACCACTTTCTTATTGAGTGCTTATTGGTGCTAAATGGCTAAAGAGTCAGAGCGTAATTATTTTAATTACTTATATCTATGGCAACGTTTGCAGTTTTGCCACAACCCGTTGCCATTTATCCCTCTTTAAGTAAAATTATTATTGTTATAACAGAAATCGCTATTTATCCACCAGCTTACTGTTTAAATGTTTACTTTTCCAACTTATAGGCTAAATGCACCAGCTAATATGCAAATGTCAAACACACAAATACAGCAGAGTCTAAGATTTTAACTTGTGATTATTAAAAGTAAAAAAAAAAAAATTTATTGTTTATAAAGTCAAGAAATATGGTTTAAAAGACTGTTTAGCTCTGCCTACTGTTCAGGAACTGCTGTAGGGGTTATGCATGTGATGTAGATGGTGGACAACAGCGCTAGAAGATGCACTTACAGTAATACACAATGACAGAAAGGTGTTGTTGTTTTTGGCTGCAGTAATTGGATGTACAGTGAACCCCAGTACACAAACGATCCAAAGACCCCAAAATATCCAGAAAGTGGACTTAACCTGTTAAATTTAAATAGGCACATTGGAAAGGACCGTCCTCTCACTCCATCATCTGTAGATCATTTCACGTCTGAAGATTATCACAGCTCTGGGACGTAGGCTTACACGACGACTGGATCTTAAGTCTGGCGCTATTCCAACAGTATGGGCGTGTAAGGAAACCAGCGAGAGGTGTTTAAGAGCCTCCGTGTACGTGGAGGTAAACCAGGTAAGCTCAGTTACTGAGCCTGCTTTAGCTGATGTTAGCTAACATTAGCTTCACTTGCTAAGTTTGGTGGTTCAAGTTATGCTAAGCTAACGTATTTGAATTATGAAGATTTATAGAGTCGTGTGAGAGCAAGTTCCACTTTCATCATATTTACTACAATAACTCTACCTCTATATCTGAGTTTAGCTGGTTGCTAGGCTGGTTGCTAGGCTGTTGTCATGAGTAATGTTGGTTATTTATCTAGATACTGTTTACACTCAGGATGAGCTGCTGTTGTGGGTGTGGTTGGACTAAAAGTATTAGGACTAAGTGATATGGTGGTCTTTTCTACATTACAGCTCTTTCAGATTCAAATTCAGAAATATCATCAGAATCTGAAGAAGCAGCTCTGGAACATTCTCAGAGCTCTTCACTGTTGTCCACCAGTGATGTTGCACAGTAGCGTTTAGGAATTTCCATAACGAGCTTGGGTTTTTCCGTAAATATAATTAAATCATCTATTTTAGAGCAAATTAAGCAGCACATTTTATTTTCAGTCATGTTTATATATTTTCAGTATCTAAAAGAATGTGAAATCATCAGGGGGGTCCATAAGTGGTGCTTAGTCTTCAGTAGCCTGAGACGCCAGCATGTAACTGCTGTGCCATGTAAGGCGGAAGCTGGCTAATAGGAAGGTGACGTCAGTGGAATACTTCAAAGTTGTCAGCACACATGTATAAGATTGTGATGACACGTATAGTTTGTAACTGAGAGATACTTAGATGGGGGCGGTATTAATCTAATGAGTCCCCAGTTGACATAGGAAGGGGAGTAAAACGTGAACAGTGTCCGGCTGACGGGGTTGTCTTATTTTACAGTTTGTGGGTTTGTAGGCTCTCCAGGCACGCTGAAAAGTGTAGTAATAAATTCCACTATTTTTTTATTTATTTAAATTGTTCAAATGCAAATGGGCTTAAAGAAACCCGCGTTTCTATCAGCCGCTGGTTTGATCCCCAGTTGCGGCCACTGCGTCCTTGAGCAAAGCGAAGATCTCAGGGCTCAGAAGCTGCTCAGAGACAGTATAATCAAAAGGCAAAGCTTGGGACTGACGAGCTCACATGCAGAGGAACATTTCGCAGGTTGGGTAACGTGCGGTTTGATGGCAGCTTCAAAGCACCCAGCAGTAACACGCGGCAAGTGCAAAACAGCTTAGCTTCCACTGCAGTATTAATGACGCTGATAATGTAGCTATTAGGCTTAAATACTCAGCGTCAGACCGTGTACACACACACACACACATTTGCTCTGATAGGTGGGCCGTACCAACGTCATACAGCAATGTGCACTTGAACCTGGTGAATAAAATACATGTAGAGTCACTGATATAATATTTTATACTATAAATAACATAAACATGCTAATACTCATTTAAACAATAGTGCAGTGCTGTGATGATGGAGCAAGTGAGGTGGATGCAAGAGCCAAGACTGTTTATTTGGGCCCAGGTTTAAAGTACAGGCAGAAACAGCGGGAGTGGATATGTATAGGCAAAACTTTTGGTTTACCCAAACAAAGTATTGTGGTCCTATACTTTTACCACCCAAATCCAGTATGGGGGGGGGGGGGGGGGACCTAACCAAACCTGTGGAACAAGCACAGTTTTAGAACGTTTAAATTAACAAATAAATGAAATAAAGTGGTAATGTGGCTCCTACACGTCTGCATAAGCAATAATTACCATATGTAAAAGAAAGAGCTCCCCATTAATAATTTAATAAGTGAATTCTAAGAATATTAAAGAATGTGTAAAATGCCAATACCTATGTTTGAATTGTCTAGAAAACTAGTTTCCCCTATGACCCTTCAGAGGAATTCTGGTCTTTCTAGATTGTCAGTGAGTTTATTTAGCCCTTTCCAAGCTTCTCCTTGTGGAAACAACCCAGTATTATGTACAGTTCTCATCTAATACCTGATTTGACTGCTCAGTACTTCATTAAGCTAAATCAGGATTGCTGCTGAAGGAACTGAACATTCATACAAAGTCTGGAGCGTCCAGGAGAAATCTGGAACTACACTTTGTTCTTCAAACTGGAGCTCAACATATGATCTACTTCTTTTACAATAATATATTCATGTTACTTTGTATTGTGTGTACGATTATATACATCAGTTCTAATCATATATATATATATATATATATATATATATATATATTATATAGTATATAATATATATATATATATATACATACACACACTTTATATGTGTATTATATATTATATATAATACACAAGTTATGTAATACAGATGAACACATAGAAAACACCGTATATATATATATATATATATATATATATATATATATATATATATATATATATATATATATATATATATATATATATATATATACCAGTCATGTATGTAAGCCATGATGTCTATTGCCAAAACAACAGAATGGAAAAGGTTGTTAACCTGAGCTCTAATCCGTGTTCGGCATACATATTTAACACTGTGTGGGTGAGACAGTGGTGGGGGAGGGTCTCTACACCAGATCACACTCCCCATGCTCCCTCTTCGCTCCCCCTGCCCCCCCCACATGACCCTGTGTGATGTCCTAGGCTCCAGGCTGTGTGTTACATTTTCATACGAGCTCAGCAGACTGAACCATCATCACTCACATGCCAGGGGGCGAATACAGCACTCACAACACTGTCACGCAAGAGAGAGAGAGAGAGAGAGAGAGAGAGAGAGAGAGAGAAGAGAGAAGAGAGAAGAGAGAGAGAGAGAGAGAGAGAGAGGTGGGAAATGTAGTACAAGAAACACTGACACTATAAAAAGTGAAAGAATCTATTCAGAATAACTGTCAGTATGAATTTCAGAGACAGATCTATTCATGCTCCGCCCACAAATACTCTTTATTTATTTATTTTTTGGTTAGACAGATTGCTGGTAAAAATCCAGTCCAACTTGATGGGCAATGGTAACTCAGTTCTTTTCTCAAATACCAGCATTTATTTATTACAAATGGTATTTATTATATAAATCAATAAATATTGAATGAATAATTGAAATACTTGTGTATTATCTTATTTAGGTGTGTTTAGGATCATTATCCTGTTGTAGACACCATCATCTTTCCCTCTTCAGCTGTTTATGGTGTGATGTTTACTTATAGAATTTGCTGGTATTGAATTGAATCCATTCTTCCCTCCACTGCCGAAGCAGCCAGTGCTAGACAGTTTGAGGGTTAGTGTTCTTTTGGTTCAATTCTGAAGTCGTTTTGCTTCTAACACACCTTCACTTACTGCAGCCATAACCTTCAAGTCCAACGGGACTGGTTTCCAAAACGCATCAGGCTTGTTTAGATGTTCTTTTGCAAACGTCTGATGCTGAATTTTGTGGCAACTAAGCAGGAATGCTTTTCGTCTGACTCAGAAGGTCATAAAGGTCATATTTGTGGAACAGCGCGCCACCACTCCAGCTCCAGAGTCTTCCTCCTGAAGGTCTTTTGCAGTCAAGCAGGGGTTTTGCCTTTCCAGGAAATATTTTCTTGGTCTTCCAGACTTCAATTTGACCTCCATCGTTCCTGTTAAGTGCCATTTTTTAAATTACAAGGTCAGGAAACTGCTATGTGAACACACTTTGCTATTTCTCCTGCTCTGTGGGCATCAGCTACACAGTAGAGTCACATTATCATGACCACCAGCTCATATCCAGAGTAACCGGGAGACTGGGAGACTAAATAAGGTCCTGCAAGGTTGTCACAGGTATCTGGAGAGGTATCCCATAGCTGATGGAGGGCACGTGGAGGAGAATCCATAGGGCCATCAATCCAGGTGGTACCACAGATGCTCAGTTGAGTTAAAGCCTGGGAAACTAGGGGCCCAGAGTAGCACTGGGAAGTATTGGTCAGTTCTTCCAACCAATATGGGACATTTCTATCGTGTGACGTGTCACATTGTCTTGATGGAAGATCCCATCAGCCCCAGGAAAATCGCCATGTATGGTGCACATGCTCTGCAACGATGGATTCATACCCAAGTCGGTTGAAGGGACCCCTCCACGTGGATGAGGGGCTCCAGCGAACATCACAAAAACATTTCCCAGACCATAACGCTGCCACCTACACGTTGCCACCAGCGACAGCAGGTGGTAGTCATGATAATGTTAAGCATGCTGGGCAGCTACTTAGAGGAGCCCATGGCTTTTGATTGTTGAGAGGCTTAAAATTTGCACCACCTGGACGTTCCTAATGATGACTGGGAATAAGCCACAGCCCTAACAAGCTAATTAAGGTCTGAGCTCTCAAATCTCTTGAGCTGCCCAAACGTTTGCACTGTGCTCCTTTCCTTTCATGCACAAAACAAAAAATAATTACATGAATCTCGCTTAAAACGGTAAAAAGAATGTTTCATCTTTATGAGGTCGTAAGTTCTACTCTGACTAAAAGTGTAACTAACGTCTCTCTGCTGGTGAATAACAATATAACTACTGTTTACTTTTCAATTTAGCTTGACAACCTATAGGGGGCATAACAGCGTGTAGTGTTTTTGGTTCACAGCAAGAAGGACCTGGGTTCGATTCCCTGGCCAAGGTCCTTGTCTGTGTGGTGTTCATATATATACTCACTGTGTCTGGGAGGATTTCACCTGGGTGCTCTGGTTTCATCCCACAAGCCGAAGATACATTGGAGATGCTAGGGTTCACCTAAGCGTGAACATGGATTTGATGGACTGGTGGCCTGCCCAAGGCTTGTTCTTCCTTCTGCCCAATGAGTGCTGGAATTGGCTCCAGAACCATCGGATAAGCGGTGAATAAAAGAGCCTAGCAGTGATAGTTGGTTGACACCACAGAGACTTCCAATAGTTGTATAACATGATTCTGTAATGCATTCTGTAAAAGCTCTGAAGCTGAGGAACATGATGCTGTACTGTATCCCCCATAACATGATGCGTATTAATTTTTTTTCAGAGTTTCCTTCATGCCATTAGCAGAACGACCAGTAGGGGGCCTGCAAAAAGAGATTAACACTGACTGATTATTATTATATAATAATAAATATATATTATTAGTTATTATTATATGTTATTATTTAAACATCATTTGGGCCCTAATACAAAAGCACATACAGCAGCACAGGCACACACGAAACTCCCAGCAAACCTTGTTTCTCAATGACCCTCACACTAATTACTTCACACCACACACTGCTTAAGTACCTTCCTGCACACACACTCTCAGTCTCACATCTTTTCATTAAACATGCATTAAATCTGCATATTCTGCGTTAATTATGCTAATCAGCCCAGCCTCTGTCATTACATCCATTTTAATTAGCTGTTTATCAATACAGCGAGCCGTTTAGAATTTATTTGCGGCTACAAGCCAGAAATAATCAATTACTGAGATATCACACCCTCACGCCCTCGGAATACTAATGCGTTCAGACAGCTGTAATCAATTACAGACCCTCGTCTCTTACTGCGCCCATTTGTTTCTGGGTATCGGTCGGCTTATACAAGTCCAACCTGCTTGTTGTTAATTCACTAATCCATTGATTAATGCATTCAACAACAAGGAACACGAACATTCCTCACTCCAACAAATAATCAGATACAACTGCACTATCGCATTCTCCAGCGTCCACCGTTGCACTGCTGCATGTTCCAACCGATGAGTGTGCATAACATGTTACCAATAGAAATGCTTCAAAATCAACCTCTTTTCATTGGCTTGCATTGAAAGTAAAGAACATTAGTGGATGCTCCTGTAAAGTCACTCATTTGGAGTGGACAGCCACGATATGTAGCATGTGTACAGTCAATGGTTCAACTCCTCTGTGATTGTAGCCCCACATTCTCGTTCATACAGCTTGTGGATTCTTGATACAGTGGAGGCTCTCGAGAGGAACTGAAGTGGCTTCAAAGGTGGCTTCAAAGGTGCTGAAGGTACACTCTATGGGCAAAAGCTTGTAGACACCTTCCTCCGCTTATTGAGTAATGAGCTTATTGGCCACCCCATTCCAAAACCAGGGGTATTAATGTGAAGCTGCCCAGCTCTCTGTGCCTACAACAGCCTTCACTCTTCTCCCATTCAGTCTAAAGAGCATACGTGAGGTGGGACACTTAGAGCACTTTAATAGAGTTGAGGTTAGTGGAGGCCAGTGGAGCTCCTCTACACCAAACTCATCATCTCATGTCTTTATGAACTTTCCTTTGTGTACAGGGACACAGTCGTGCTGGACCAGGAGAGGGTTCTTCCTCAAACTGATGTCACAAAGATGTATTTGTATGCTGTAGCATTTATATCACTCTTCAGTGGAACCAAAAGGCCCAAACCATGAAAAACCATGAAAAAGCTCCAGATGCCTCATTATCCCTCCTCTGCATTCCAATCAGAAACAATCTCAGTCTTGCCTTTGTCTGGCAAAAGACTATTTGTCTTTCAATAATATCTTATTATGGCTTAGAACTTTCTAATTCTATTGATCCAATATTCAAACAGTTACTGAATAAAGTATATCTGCTAATGTTAACAAGTTTTATCTGAGTGAATATGTTAGCTCTTCCTATGAATCCTGTATCTATACTGCATTATATATGCACTAGTAGTTACACGTATATGCATAACACGTTATAATATCTGTTCATAAGAACATTGCAGACACTGTTGGTATACAGTGTTTATGGCAGGTCGTGACCTGTTAATCTAACTGTTAATACAGGACTTGCACTGAGCACAGCAGCTTCATTGCTAATATTAAATATATTCCTAAACATAGTAGCTGTAATTTGTTACTGTATACAGAAAGTCTGGAATTACAGTTTCCAGTTAAACCCACTACAAATAAATAAACTCTGTAAAAATCACACTACATGTAAATGCTATACTTTCATCATTGCCTTGTCATATTGTGTTGTAGTGCATTATACCATTTACAAGGTTATTATGGATAGATGTTATATAGCGTTATGAAACATAAAATTATAGACGTATATGCACTACCACTCAAAAGTTTAGGATCACTTTAGAATTTAACTTCATGCAATTTTCATACAATTCACAAACAATATTGTCCATTTCACAATTAATGTAAGTGTATCAGATGATTTTTAAAGAATAAAAATGTTTGTATTAAAGTCTATTTTTGTAAAGAGGCTTATTTTGCATAAAGTCCTATTATCAGCAATTCTCAGTCCTCTGTCTAAATCTCCTGGTACGGCCGCCAATCCAAGTTAAGGATGTTATTGGACTAATTGTTTGTTAGGACACTCTTGCTCAATTGTGATGCACAGCTGAAAAACATTCTACTAATAAGTGAGTATAAAAGGGAACAACATTCTAGGTTAGTTTAGTATCTGAAGATCAGCAGTTGATGACTTGCTGACGACTCAAAATGACCAGAAAGAAACAACTTTCTTTAGAGACCCGTCAGTCCATTGTTGTGTTAAGGAAGAAGATACTCCATTGAAAACAAGAACATTTCACTGTGATCCCAAACTTTTGAGAGGTAGTGTACTTTTATCTTAGTGTCTTGTATATCGCTATAACTACTGTTAGGCATTTACACAAGTTTATGACAGGCATTGTAAAGTACTATGTAGGCCATATAACCCCTTATAAATCCATTTATAGTGTAGCATTTGATACCTGATAACTCGGTAACAGTCTAATCTAATCTGAACTCTAGTAGAAGCTTCTTAGGTTAAATAGCATCCATTCTGTAAAGCATGCGGACGAGTCTCAAACGGCTCCCTATAACCTACATAGTGCACTACTTAAGCACAGTCCTTCACTCCAATAGTACATAATATAGAATATGTTGAAAAATAAGCCTGGTGGAGCTGTTAGCATGTCAGCTATCTGATCAGCCTAGTTCTGGTTAAGAAAATAAATCGTCAGACCCTCAGTTTACCTCATGAGATCACCTGTTGGTTTATGCGAGCAGCATTAAAGATGACCCCCATTGACAGCACATAGGCACTTCATGACATGGCGCACTAATACAGAGCTCAGTTGTTGTGAGGCGGTCGTAGACGAGCATCTACTGGATATTTTGCAGAGGCTTGCACAAAGACTCGAACACAAAGAACACAGAGAAGTTTGAAATGGAACTTTCACTTGAACTTTTTACTCCGTGTTTGCTGTGTTTGTGGAGCAGAAGGGGGTCAGCGCTTTCATAAGCCGGGCTTACACTGGAAACGACCTGCTTTAGACTCTCCAACTTTCACTAGCTTCTCATTCTCATACCTTTCATAATACATTCAGACAAGAAAGACAAGCATTCCATAAAGGAACGTTTACAAAGCACACCGGCTTCAGGTGACCTTTCTTCACAAAGCTCTAAAAATAACCCACCCAGCATCCGTCACCTGGATGAGCACGTACACACCCACGCAAAACAAACACACCCCTGACAACACAGTGTACCGTCTACATGTATTAAACCTACCATCAGCTGAGACTGGGAGAGGAGCGTAGAGCCTAAACTCATATGCAGCCTATACTCAACGAAAACCCATAGTCAACACACAGTCTACACATACACAAACCATATTCAACCAATACGCAACACATGCACAACACATGCACAACACATACGCAACCCATACTCAACACATACTCAACAACATATAATCAACCCATATACAACCCATACTCAACCAATACACAACACATGTACAACACATACGCAACCTATACGCAACAAATAGTCAACACCTACACAACCTATACACAACACAGTAAACCCAGTCAACACACAGTCTTCACATACACAACCCATACACAACACAGTCAACCATACACAACATATAATCAACCCATACACAACACAGTAAACCCAGTCAACACACAGTCTTCACATACACAACCCATATTCAACCAATACACAACACATGCACAACACATACGCAACCCATAGCCAACACCTACACAACCCATACACAATACAGTCAACCATACACAACATATAATCAACCCATATACAACCCATACACAACACATAGTCTACCCAAACAAAACCTATATTAAAACAATACACAACCCATGCACAACCCATACGCAACAAATAGTCAACACCTACACCACCTATACACAACACAGTCAACCCATACTCAACACACAGTCTTCACATACACAGCCCATATTCAACAAATACACAACACATGCACAACCCATACGCAACAAATAGTCAACACCTACACCACCTATACACAACACAGTCAACCCAGTCTTCACATACACAACCCATATTCAACCAATACACAACACATGCACAACACATACGCAACCCATACTCAACCAATAGTCAACCCCTACACAAACCATACTCAACACAGTCAACCATACACAACATATAATCAACCCATATACAACCCATACACAACATATAATCAACCCATATACAACCCATACACAACATATAATCAACCAATACACAACAGTCAACCCATACTCAACACATTGTCAACTCATACACACCCCATACTCAACATATACACAATCCATAGTCAACCCATACTCAACACATATGCAACACATACTCAACACATACACAACCCACACTACACCTTGTAATGAAACCCTGACTCAAAGCACCTCCTCAAAACTTAAAACTACAAAAGTAAAAAACGTCAACAAGCATGACTCACCGTCACCAGCATCTCTTAATATGTCATTAACCCTCAACTGCATGATGTTTCCATATGGCAGTAATTACGTTATCTTAATTTTACTAAAAGGCAGTAACATAATATATATTTACGGTTTAATTAAAGAAAAACAAGATACCAACTCAAGATATCAACTACCCAACTTATCCAAAAGGATACATTAAACAAACAAATATATAAACAATTAGAAATCCATTACTGGATTAGATTAATAATATGGAGTTATTAACCAACATTAAATAAATGTGTGTTTGCCTCCATCAGTTGAAAGTGCACTCAGATCACGATCGATTTGTTGAGACAAACATATGTGAAAGATGTGGACATCACCAACATAGCGGAGAAACAAACAGATAAAAGATTGTTCACGTTCTGTTCTGCTGGAGGTAAGCAAGACTGTGTCAGCTAACAGTTACAGGAAATAACTGTGGTCTGTTTACATAGTTGTGATTAGACATTTAAGCCTATTGGATGAAACTGTTATGAACAGAACAGTATCAGAAGCACTGGATTCACGTGTGCTGGGTTACATACACGAGGGCGTAGAGGAGGAGCGACTGCGGCTGCCTGCGGGGCGTGTGGATCATAATAACAGAGCTTCGTCTGCACAAACCCAAAATTTCAGCTTCTGCGGTTCCTGTTCCAGATAACAGACCTTCACCTGCTGTATAGATGATCTAGTTTATCTTCCCTACACTGTCCTTTACTCGCGCACACACACACACACACACACACACACACACACACACACACACACACACACACACACACACACACACACACAGACAGCCCCGAGGCTCCTGCATGGCTGCGTCCTTGACTCTGTGCTTTTTGCTCTCGTGCTGGTTCAGAATAACTTCAGGCCTCTGGCACATACACACTGCTTCAGCACCAGCGCTCAGAGAGAGACGTCCGGTTTAAAGAGCAGATGTACGAATCACACAACTAACGTAAAAAAGGTTGATGCTATTGTTCCACCAGTCAATCAAAAGCTTCTATAAACCAGAACAGTGCCTGAATGATGAAAGGAAAGGATGGTTGCGCATAAACGACAAATAGACGAGTGTGGGTCAGTATGACTGTGGGTTAGAGTTTGGGGATCTGGCCTGAGTGAGTACAGGCAGTTTGGTGGCTGTAGGTTAAATGCTGTTTGGGTGTGTCTGAAAATGAATGGGATCCTAGGGGAGAAACGAGGGATGAATAAACGACAAGTAGAGGAGTGCGGGTCAGTGTGTTTGGGAATCTGCCTTAAAAGAGTACATGCAATTTGGAGGCTGTAGGTTATACGAAACCATGAGGTTTGCGTGTCACCAAAAATGAGTGGGACCCTATTGGGGAAAAAAAGAGGGATAGAAAAAAAAACAACAAACAGATGAGTGTGGGTGGAACCAACACTACAGCCATGGTCGGGGGTTTGTCCTAAATCAGTGTATGTGAAAGGGTGTCTGTCAGTCGAGCAGAAGTACTCAACCCATACACCACATATACTCAACCCATTCACAACAAATAGTTAACCCATTCACAACATAGTCAACCAATACACAACACATACTCAACCCATACACAACCCAGTCAACACATACACAACACATAATTAACCCATACACAACCCAGTCAACCCATTCACAACACATAGTTAACCCACACACATCCCAGTCAACCAATACACAACACATACTCAACCCATACACAACCCAGTCAACACATACACAACACATAGTTAAACCCATTCACAACACATAGTTAACCCATACACAACCCAGTCAACACATACACAACACATAGTTAAACCCATTCACAACACATAGTTAACCCATACACAACACATAGTTAACCCATACACAACACATAGTTAAACCCATTCACAACACATAGTTAACCCATACACAACACATAGTTAACCCATACACAACACATAGTTAAACCCATTCACAACACATAGTTAAACCTATACACAACACATAGTTAAACCCATTCACAACACATAGTTAAACCCATTCACAACACATAGTTAACCCATACACAACACATAGTTAAACCCATACACAACACATAGTTAAACCCATTCACAACACATAGTTAACCCATTCACAACACATAGTTAACCCATTCACAACACATAGTTAAACCCATTCACAACACATAGTTAACCCATACACAACACATAGTTAAACCCATTCACAACACATAGTTAAACCTATACACAACACATAGTTAAACCCATTCACAACACATAGTTAAACCCATTCACAACACATAGTTAAACCCATTCACAACACATAGTTAACCCATACACAACACATAGTTAAACCCATTCACAACACATAGTTAACCCATTTACAACACATAGTTAAACCCATTCACAACACATAGTTAAACCCATTCACAACACATAGTTAACCCATTCACAACACATAGTTAAACCCATTCACAACACATAGTTAACCCATTCACAACACATAGTTAACCCATTCACAACACATAGTTAAACCCATTCACAACACATAGTTAACCTATACACAACACATAGTTAAACTATACACAACACATAGTTAAACCCATTCACAACACATAGTTAAACCCATTCACAACACATAGTTAAACCCATTCACAACACATAGTTAACCCATACACAACACATAGTTAACCCACACACAACCCAGTCAATCCATACACAACAGTCAACTCATACACAAAACACAGTCAACACATACAATACATATGAATGGGTCTGCATGGGGGAAAAAGAGGGATAAAAATAAAAACAACAAAACCAACACTGCAGTCGTGGTCGGGGGTCTGTCCTGAGTCAGTGTATGTGTAATGGTGTGTCTTGGTTAAGCAGGTCAGTAGACTGGTGTACACTTTTCAATCCTATTCATTCAAATTTCAGAAAAATCGGTTGTTTTCCAGAATCCATGCATTCCATTGAAAAGCTGCATACAAGCCTGAATCAACACAATCAGACCAGACAATCTGGAGCTGGAACAGAGCTGATATCTCAGATCTGACAGAGGAAAAAACAAACAGTATAGTTTCAGTAATTACTGTATTAATGGGGTGAAATTCTCCAATTCAGACGCAGTCGTGCTGATTCAATATCGAGTTTAAGCCCTCATCCACTGGGTCTGGACACGCAAACAAACGATAGTCTAGATATTTTAAAAGTTTTGGATCTAAAAACAACAGAAAACATGAAGGTAATGCAGCGAACGCGAACCTCCATGACCGTGTGTTCTAATCCAATCTATCAGCCTGCATGACCCTTACGAAGACATGAATGATTGATCCCATTTGAAGACTGACCATCAGGGCCTCCTCCTCACCTTACACCAACCAGCTCTCCTCTTCATTCTAGCCATCTGCACCACTGTGTCATCCAGACAACCAGCGTTGAGGCTGCCTCTACCAGTGCAGTTCCTAAAACGTTGCCATCCACACTTGAAACAGAGGTTCTCTCAGCTTTTCTTTGTTTTTTTTGTTTTTTTAATAAACTATAAATACTGTTTGACCAGAGGAGGATGGGTCTCCTCTTGTGAGTCTTATATACTGAAATATACTGAACGGTATGTGTGATGTGTTGGTGTTTCAGTAGCTGATGGTATAAGATGCTGATACTAGACTACTTCAGTAAACAGGATACACCACTGAATCAGAACACAAGTTAGAAATGATGGTCCAGATCTTGGCCTGAGGAGATCTCCTCTAACTGGATCTTACTGAACTCTAATTAAACACCCCTGATCTATACAAATCAGCTTGAACTGAATTGAGGCTGTTTTTACAGAAAGGGGTTTGGGTGACTATTGACTTCCAGTGTGTATCAGCAACGTTCCCCTCATAGCTGAAGTATTAAATTGAACCATAAATAACTAAGTAAATAAAGAAAATGAAACTTATTAAATACATTTATTATATGTAATATCATTATATCATCACTGTCCAAAGAAAAAGATATAGGAATATAAGAGAAGAGGCAGAAAGAGATTACGCTCAACTCTTGCTTTAAAGTGCTTTGGATGAATCACTGCTGAAATATATTAATCACAGACTCCAGCTTCAACTCCATCACAATAACGTCCTCGTCCACAATAACGGAAACGCCGTTCTCACTCTTCTGTATTTACACAAACAGAGCGTAATGAAAATGAAGCCTCCTGGTAAACAGGCCGCGCTCCAGTTCCAGAGGGAGCCAGACGGCGTGTGTCCGGCGCTCGCTCGGCTGCAGAGTGCAGTAGAGCGGTGTAGATTAGTGACCATATGCTTTCTCCGGGGGGCTCCCACCCACACACGCAGGGGACAGACCGGGGGAGTCACCTTGGTGACCACACCGTCGCCCCGACAACAAGCTGAGACAGACCGACCACCAGCTGAAGAGCGCACCTGGCACACACACAGGCACAGGTTCTCACACACACTCACACACACACACACTCACATTTATACACAGAAACACACACACACACAGGTTTATACACAGAAACACACATACACACACAAGCACAGGTTTACACACACACACACAAGCACAGGTTTACACACACACACACACACACACACACACACACACACACACACACACACACACACACACACACACACACACACACAAGCACAGGTTTATGTGCTTTATGTATAAACATAAAAAGATGCTGCATTGATTTCAGGAATGTTTGTACGGATGATGATTAATAACAAAAACATTTTTTATTATATAAAAGGCCAAATAAATATCTCTGGTTCTTCTCTAATAAATAAATAAATAAATAAATAAATAAGTAAGTAAATAAATAATCCTGGTTATTTTCTAACAAACAAATATCTCTGGTTCTTCTTTAATAGATAGATAGATAAATAGATAAATAAATAAATAAATAAATAAATAAATAAATAGATAGATAGATAAATAAATATCTCTGGTTCTTCTCTAATAAATAAATATCTCTGGTTCTTCTCTAATAAATAAATATCTCTAGTTCTTCTCTAATAAATAAATAAATATCTCAGGTTATTTTTTAACAAACCAATATCTCTGTTTCTTCTCTAATAAATAAATAAATAAATATCTCTGGTTATTTTCTAACAAACCAATATCACTGGTTCTTCTCTAATAAATAAATAAATATCTCTGGTTATTTTCTAACAAACCAATATCTCTGGTTCTTCTCTAATAAATAAATATCTCTGGTTCTTCTCTAATAAATAAACAAATAAATAAATAAATGTATTTGGTTATTTTCTAACAAAAATAAATACCTCTGGTTCTTCTCTAATAAATAAATAAATAAATAAATAAATATCTCTGGTTATTTTCTAACAAACCAATATCTATGGTTCTTCTGTAATCAATAAATATCTCTGGTTCTTCTCAAACAAACAAACAAACAAATAAATAAATATCTCTGGTTATTTTTAACAAATAAATAAAGGATTATGTTTTTATTGTCTATATTCCACTACTGCGTAAATAACAATACACTAAACAAACAGTAAAATACAAACAAACCCATGTAGTAATACATGTTTTTAATGTATGTTTATAAACATAAAGCCAGCTGCTCTTCACACTGTATTCAAACACAAAGAGGAAAAGACCTCTAAAACACTCCCACAGGTCAGTTACCATTCTGGCCTACCAGGTTATTTAAGTGTGTCTGGGTCACATGCTTGTTATCAGTTCTTCTGTCTGACCATCATTCTAGTTCGCTGTATTGCTGTAGGCCTGGGACGTTAATGGATATGTCTGACTGGCATGATGGCAGATTCACTTTTAAAGTCCACCCATCAGAGTATCTGCCGCAGAAACACTCCATAAGTTTACTACCATAACAACATACAGTCCCGTGTACAAGCAGCGTCCAGTGGCAGCGTGCTTTACACCACTCTGGCCGAAGCAGTGATCTCAGGCTTGCGTGTGTCTAAGCTGCTCAACCACTGAACCGTTTTCATGAAGCTCCTGACACAGTTCTTGTGCTGATTCTGCTTCCACTTCTGGAACTTCAGGACAGGTGATTGTTTCTGTGCTACATGCTTCAGTACTTGACTGCCGTTCACCTGAGCAGACTATAACGTGGAATGGGTTTCTGTGGCCGAGCGGCTGCATCCAAGCCTTACATCACCAAGCGCAATGCAAAGCATCAGATGCAGTGGAGTAAAGAACGCCGCCACTGGATGCTAGAGCAGTGGAGACGTGTTCTCTGGAGTGACCAATTACGCTTCTCCGTCTGGCAATCCGATGGACGAGTCTGGGTTTGCTGGTTGCCAGGAGAAGGGTATTTGTCTGACTGCATTGTTCTGAGTGTAAAGTTTGGTGGAGGGGGGATAATGGTGTGGGCTTGTTTTTCAGGAGGTAGGCTCGGACCCTTAGTTCCAGTGAAAGGAACTCCTAATGCTTCAGAAGACCAGGATCAATTGGACAATTTCATGCTCCCAACTTCGTAAGGACAGTTTGAGGACGGCCCCTTCCTGTTCCAACATGACTGCCCACCAGTGCACAAAGCCGCTCCATCAAGACATGGAGGAGAGAGTTTGGTGTGGAAGAACTTGACTGGCCTGCCCTCAACCTGATAGAACACCTTTGGGATGAATTAGAGCGGAGGCTGTGAGCCAGACCTTCCCAACATCAGTGTCTTATCTCACCAATGCTCTTCTGGAAGAACTTCACATAAACACTCCTAAACCATGTGGAGAGCCTTCCCAGAAGAGTTGAAGCTGTTGTAGCTGCAAAGGTACATCATATTAATCCCTATGTAGTAAGAACGGGACGTCACTCCAGTTTATATGCGTGTGACAGACGAGTGAATACTGTGGGCAACGTAGTGTATCTGGCACTTCGTGGTGAGAGAGTGAGATCGTTACCGGTGATAGAAGATAAAAAACAATGCACGTGACTATGCCAGCACTCTTTTCTCAAAACCTGGTTTATTAAATTTAGAAAACACCATATTCCTTAACGGTTCATAACAATAGCAGGAACAAAGTAATGAAATGTCATTTTTCAGGGTGGGGGTTTGGGGGGGGGGGTTGTGTGAGGGGAAGGGGGGCAGGTTGGCCCCTGAGTTTAAAAAGTTTGAATCTGTTTTCTCTGTTTTCCTGAAGTCAACTAGCCCCCACCTGTGTACACACAGAAGAAAGCGAGAGAGAGAGAGATAGAGATAGAGAGAGAGACTCTCAAATGGCTCCCTAGTGCATGTGTAGTGAACTATCTGGGGTTTTAAAGCCGTTACACTTCGTGACCTATGTAGTGTGCCATGTAGGGAGTAGGGAAGAAGGGAGCCATTTGAGATTCAGCCGGAGAAAGAAAGAAAGAAAACAGAGAGTGAAAGAAGCAGAAGAGAGCAGGAGAGACAGTATATGGTAAAAGCAACCATTAGTAATGATCGTGTGCAAATTAAATAAAAGGACACAAACGGAAAGAGTAAAACAGAGAAAGAGAAAGAGAGGAAGAAAAGGAGAGGTGTGCTGTAGTGTATTGTCCAGGGCCGTCGACAGGAGAACATTAATCAGCATATTGAAACTCCAGAGGCGTCAGGTAGAAAAGTTGAATTGCAAAGTCCCTCGTTTTTTTTTTTCCATTTGTCTTTTTTTTTTCAAGTCAAAGTTATTCCTGCCAAAGAAGAAATAAAAACAAAATAAAATAATAATAATAATAATAATAATAAAAAACAAATACGTAACATCAACATGTCCGTGGGTTGGTGTTTCGATTTTTCTTTCCTGTCGCAGAAAAATTGAGAAGGAGAGAAGGAAGAGAGGGATGAAGGGACGAGGAGTCTTCAGCATAGATCGCAAAAAGGAGAGGAATGGGGGGGCGGGGCTTTACCACAGACGCCGCTCAGACAAAATTGGGAAGGGAAGTGCAAACATTGTCTTTTTCCTGGAGAGAGAGAGAGAAAGAGAGAGAGAAAGAGAGAGAGAGAGAGAGAGAGAGAGAGAGACCACAGAAGGACAGAAACGGACCAACTCCTCCATCCATCCATCCATCAAGTCATCGATCCATCAAATCGAATTTCGCCCGCCTCGTCCATCCATCACTCATTCAGTGTCTGTATCCTATTATTCACCTGCTCTGGCTGCATCTCAAACGACTTCCTGTACCCTACATAGTGCACTATATAGGTCATTAAATAATAGCTTCAGCACCCATATAGTGCACTATTTTATAAAGAGAGAGACAGAGAGAGAGAGAGAGAGAGAGAGAATCTCAAATGGCTCCCTAGTGGACATGTAGTGAACTATCTGCCAATATTTCATGACATACAAAGTGCACTAGGTAGGGAGCCAGGAGGTAGAAAGCTATCTGAGACTGAGCCAGAGAGAAAAGAGAGATGTTGGGCCAGCAAAGCCCATACAAACCAAAAGAAATGGATGAGACTCCATCCATCCATCCCCACTTTCTGAGTGATTCAGTGTCTCAGTGGTTCACTATGCCCTAAACCATACCCAGGAATAGTGCACTACACACATAAACAAATATGGCACCTGTGCACTAACAGTGCACCAGGCTAAATCTCCCTCTCTCTTTCTCTCTGCCTCCCTCTGTCTGTCCTCAGAGAGTAGAGCTGACCAGCATGAGAAAGAGACAGAGAGACAGAGAGAGAGAGAGATACAGTAAACTATTGTGTTCAATGTAGTGCACTACATAGGGAACAGTGAGCCACTAGATAGTCAGCCTGAGAGACAGAGTTCAAAATAAAGAGATCTGTCCATCAGTCTCATTCAGTGTCTTTTAATAGTTTCTCTGTCTCTGGCCGCATCTCAAACGGAACCCAAAACCCTATATAGTGATACAGTGAGCCATTAGTGCACTACTTCGGTTATAGCATAATAGCTTCTAGACCCAAAGGGTGCACTACATGTCCAACAGCGAGCGATTTGGAACACATTCACGCTCCAGTCTACTCCTCGGCAGCAGACAGCACACTCTCTCAGCGGGGAGAGTGTGAGTATGTAGTGTACTACTTCACCAGTGTAGGGAGCTACTTGAGATTCAGCCACTGAGAGGCCAAGAGAGAGAGAGAGTGAGAGAGAGAGAGAGAATATAAGAGAGCACCCATATAGGAACAGAAACTTATCCATCCGTCATCTGCCCACCAGTCTGTTTAGTTTCGTTTAGCTTCCCTCTCGTTGGCTGCATCTCAAATCGCCCCCTATATCCTACATCGTAGCAAAGGGAGCCATTTGTGCTATAGTGGCTGAAGTGCACTAGACAGGTCATGAAATAACCGCTTCTAGACCCAAACGGTGTACACGTCCAACACGGAGCCAATCAGGATCCAGCGCTCCTCTCGCACTCTCTCTCTCCTCCACTCCTCAGGGGGCGGACAGGGGGCTCTCTCGACTGGGCGAGCCGGCGAGCGAGAGGTCGTCCGGAGGGAAGACGGTGAGCGTGCACGCCCGGATCCCGCCCAGCGACTCCGGCAGGTCGAACACTTTGTGCCACTCGTCCTTGTCCGGGTCGTACTTCTGCACGATCTCCACCATGCAGCGGTTGTTCCACGAGTAGCCGCCCACCACGTAGATCTTGTTCTCGAAGACGGCCACGCCCACATCGCTCTGGCCGCGCAGCATGGCCGCGATGGGCGTCCACATGTCCAGCGCTGGGCTGTAGTACTCGCAGCTCAGCACGTCGTCGTAGTCGCTCGTGCCCCGGAAGTGGTTCCCGCCGATCACGTAGAGCCGGTCGCCCACCGTGCACATGCAGTGCAGCCCCCGCACCGTCGTCATGGCTGCCTTCTGCGTCCACTTGTCCGCGTCGGGGTCGAAGCACATCAGCTCCTTCTGGAAGGTGTCGTGGGTGATGCCACCTGCAGGGCCAAGCGGGACATGATCAGATTAGATACATGCAGCTCTCGGGCTAAATGACAATTACTGTAATTAAACCTTCTTTATTATTATTATTATTATTATTATTATTATTATTATTATTATTATTATTATTATTGCTCTACATGTTGCTCCACTATTACATTGTGTCATATATACAAAACGTATTTACTTAAGTCATGTTTTTATCTCAGTAGCTAAATCTGCCACTGTATTACTGTATTATGAGAGAGGTGATATATATATATATATGTATTATATAGCTATCTCTAACAGCAGCATTATTATTAGGACAGTAAACACTTTATTAAGACACTATTTCAATCAACAGAGCACGAAACAATCACCTACATTAACATCTGATTGAAATAGAAGTGGCAATGCTACAATACTTACATTAATATAATATGCACACTTATTAAAACATGTTACTAAATAAATATTTTGCTCTATACTTCTTACAACACAAATTCTTCTAACATGTTTCACTTACTTGTGGGTATTTATTTTTATTTGTGGGGGTATTTTTATCACCTGACCAATACAAATGTTCTACACCATCACAACAACTATCCACAAAAATTACAGTGATCAGCTCACACTTATGTAGTATATATGGCACATTATTAACTAATAATTCAAATACAGCTTTCATAAAACAGATCTCTAATGACTAATACTAATACAAGTCATGGTGGATAAACTACTTTGGGCCTAAACAACAAATAAAATCATGTAAAGTCTTGAGCAATTTTGGAAAATTAAAAAAAAAGAAACTCCTGACTCCTGCAGAACATTGTGAAGTATCTCCATCTCTGCCCCTTTCTCTTCTCTCTCTCTCTCTCTCTCTCTACTCCCTGTGCTTAGTTTGCGCCACCTCACCTCCCTAGTATATTTAGCCTGTGGGGCAGAGTCAGCAGATTCTAACACGCCTTCCGTTCCTTCTTGACTAAAAAAAAAACAAAAACAGATACTGAGATAAATGCAACATCAGCCTCATCCTATTTTCTTTACTGTGACATGCGTGCAAATATACTTCTATTATCCCGTATCTATTTTTACTCTGCCCGTCAACCATCACTTCATATCTAGCACAGCGTTTCAACTCAGCTCTTTCGGTAGAAGCTGGCGGTAAACGTTGCCTTGGTTTCCATGGTTCAGGATGCTGTGACGTCCTGAATCAGCCTCATGACCTGGCGACATTTTAATGGGGTTTAATGAAGCCCCAGTATGTCTTTCGTAATGCATTATCTATTTTTCTAGCTGGGGCTGACTTTATATCTCCAAGGCAACTAAGATGCTTTCTGTGGAATTTGCATGTTCTCCCCGTGTCAGTGTGTGCTTCTCTGGGTGCTACGGTTTTCTCCCCACAGTCTAAATACACACAGTCAGGTGAACTGGAGACACTACCTAGGTGCCAGTAAGAGTGTGTGTAAGTGAGTGTGTGTGTCTGTACAGGGTGTACTGGGTTTTCCGCTCCAGCAGCCCCCACGACCAAGAAGGCTAAGTGGTTTAGATGAGTGGAGCAAGTAGAACATAGAACTACGATTAGCCACATGTGTTTGGCACACAGCGGAATTTGACCTCCGCATTTAACCCATCCGTGCAGTGAAACACTCACATATACACACACTAGTGAACACACTAGGAGGCGGTGAGCACACGTGCCCTTGCTCAAGGGCACTACAGTCATGACTTGCTGGTCCCGGGGATCGAACCAGCGACCTTCCGGTCACAAGACCCGATCCCTAACCTTCAGGCCACGAGTCTGCGTGAGTGAGTGAGTGAGTGAGTACTGTGTATATAAACACAACACCAACATCACCACCAACACCCCACACCTCCACCACCACCAACGCCCCACACCTCCACCAACACCACCAACACCATAAACGCCCCACACCTCCACCAACACCACCCCCACCACCATCACCAATACCACCACCCCCAACACCCCACACCTCCACCACCACCACCAACGCCCCACACCTCCACCAACACCTCACACCACCAACACCCCACACCTCCACCACCCCACACTACCACCAACACCACCACCACCAACACCACCAACAGCAACAACACCCCAAACCACCACCAACACCCCACACCTCCACCACCACCAACGCCCCACACCTCCACCAACACCACCAACACCATCAACGCCCCACACCTCCACCAACACCACCCCCACCACCATCACCAATACCACCACCCCCAACACCCCACACCTCCACCACCACCACCAACGCCCCACACCTCCACCAACACCTCACACCACCAACACCCCACACCTCCACCACCCCACACTACCACCAACACCACCACCACCAACAGCAACAACACCCCAAACCACCACCAACACCCCACACCACCAACACCTGACTGTGTTTCTCACTCATATGAAGGTACAAACACACCACATCACCAGAGACATATACATATACACATCCTTACACAGTACTGAGAGAGAGGAAAAAGAGAGAGAGAGAGAAAAAAACAGGACATGTCTACAGGGAGGGCTGAAAATAAAGAGCAGAAATATCCCATAAGGCTTTTGGGCATCTGCCAAAAAGCCCCGCCCCATCTCCCAGTCCCTCTCCATCTCCCGTTCTTTCTCTCTCCTGTTTTCTCTCTTTCGCCACCTCAACCCTCCCATTCCATCTAGCTGGCCAGCGAGGGGAAGGTGGGGGGAGAGAACGAGAAAGGAGAGACGAGAGAAAAGCAAGCAAAAAGGAGAGACAGGGACAGAGAGGAAAGGAAGGAAGAGATAACAGGAAAGAGAAGAAGGAAGACAGACAGAGGAGACAGGCCAAGAGGGAAATTATGTAGAAAAGAGAGAAAGAAGAAGGAGAGACGAGAAGGGCAGAGGGAGGAGTGCGAGAGAGCAAAAGCAAGAAAGAGAAAGCCAGAGACAGAGGGAGAGAAAGAGAGAAAGCAAGTAAAAGAGAGAGCGAGCGAGAGAGAGTAAGGGAAAGAAGTAGAGAGAGCAGCGCAAAAGTGAAAGATCAGCAAGTCCTAAAAATACTCCACAGTGATGGAGAGCGACGCAAGACAAGTGTTAGAATAAGTGCTCGTGTGAGTGTGCGAGAGTGTGTGTGTGAGAGAAAGTGCGTGCATCAGCGCTGAAACGAGCGTGCGAGTGTGTCAGAGAGAGTGCGTGGGTGTGAATGAATGGAGCGAGCAGACGGGTAAGAGCAGCTAAATAAAAACAGTCTGAATGAAGAGCTGAGAGGAGAACATCTCGTCCTCACAGACCTGCTCCCTTACTCATTACCCTGCAACAACAGCGGGAGTCCTGCAGCCCACCTGCTGATCCCCCCGTATCAGACCTGCTGTATCAGGAGTGATCAACATCTGATAATCAATAACAGCCTCACTGATATGATCAATACTCTCATATACATACACAAACACTGTGTAAGCTCATTCCTAGCAGCTCCTCCGCGTATCTACAGTTCACCCTCAGCTCTACGTCCCACTGTTCTTCAGTGACCAGGACCCCCACAGGACCACCACAGAGCAGGTCCTATTAGAGAGGTGGATCATTCTCAGCACTGCAGTGACACTGACATGGCGGTGGTGTGTTAGGAGTGTATCAGGGACTGCCTACACAGAAAAGCCCACCGAGATGACCCCAGCGTTCCCACTGCTGCCTGGCGTTCTACCTCGTGACTATGAGAACAGTCATCGTGACTACACCAAAACCGTTTGATCCACCGGCCGGTAGCGCTTACACACCTCCCACGTACTCCACACTGTTCACCCTCAGTCTGGCACGGTCTCGCTTTACCTCTCTCACTCTCAACTTTGTTATCTACTCCACACAAGCCAGCTCGTGCTTCCAGATACCAACAGATACCAACCTCTCTCTCTCTCTCTCTTTCACACATCACTCCATTCCTATCCTCCCTGTCGCCACCTCCCTCCTTCAGTGTGAGCACTAGCGTGTGTGATGCTGAAACTAGGCCTCTTCTGCATAATGCAGGATTTGAGTTGCAATCCTATAAACAGAACAAGTGATGGAAACATTCCTACCGCCAGCGGATTAATGCCCCGTGTGTTGGGCTGTGCTTGTGTTCAGCACCGTGTGAGGACTGTGTGTGTGCTAGTTTATAATAGGACAACGCGGAGAGACTGTCAAGCATGCCGTCAGAAAACCGGCTTCAAGAGGTGCTGAGCAGATCGTATGTGTTTTATGAGTTAATTATAAAATAAAAAGTAAAAATAAAATTAATGTTCTTGTTTTCAATGGAGTATCTTCTTCCTTAACACAACAATGGACTGATGGGTCTCTAAAGAAAGTTGTTTCTTTCTGGTCATTGTGAGTCGGTCAGCAAGTCATCAACTGCTGATGCTTCAGATACTAAACTAAACCTAGAATGTTGTTCCCTTTTATACTCACTTATTAGTAGAATGTTTTTCAGCTGTGCATCACAATTGAGCAAGAGTGTCTTAACAACCAATTAGCCCAATAACATCCTTAACTTGGATTGGTGGTCGTACCAGGAGATTTAGACAGAGGACTGAGAATTACTGATAATAGGACTATATGCAAAATAAGCCTCTATACAAAAATAGACTTTAATACAAACATTTTTATTCTTTAAAAGTCATCTGATACACTTATATTAATAGTAAAATGGACAATATTGTTTGTGAATTGCATGAAAATTGCATGAAATGAAATTCTAAAGTGATCATAAATATATATATATATACACACTATATATATATATATATATATATATTAGTGGCACTTACACACAGTATCAGTATCGGCAATAGAGAACGTGAATACCATGAAGCTTATTGACCAAATGGCTGCACGTGTCTCTGCATTGTAGCAATTTTTTTTTCATGTCTCGGAAACTTTTTAATGTGCAGTTACTTAACCAGTAAATGTTGTTCTTTCAAGGTTATTATATCTCTTTCAGGATAAGACAAAAAATCCAACATATAAAAACTGGAACACTATAAATATCAGGATTTATAGCCATATATGGAGCATTTAACTCTGTATCGGTAACGGCAGATACCTGAAAAGCTGGTATCGGTATTGGTAAAGAAAAAGTGGTATCGGTGCATCCCTAATATATTATATATATTTACATATATATATAAAACACACACACACAACACAGGGTGAGTCAAAAGTCTCAGGACATACTCTTAATTCAGAAGCGAAAGGGAAGATGACGTATCTGAATACCCCAGCAATGGTCCCCGTCATGAACTTGGTCACCATCTTCAAAGCTGCCATATTGGATCACGGAAAAGTTGTTCCAATGGGAAGGTGGTAAGACCAGAACTATCTCAGACATCTCAGACATGATCATATTTGTAATATCTTTTGTGTTTCAAATGTTCTCACAAGAGTTGCAACAAGAACCACATTGAACAACATGTTCAGTGCGCTGTCCCTGGTTCTGAACACAGATCTGAAGGTGCGGTTCAGCACCAGGGACAGCACCCCGAACACGTTGATCAATAAAAGGGTGTCCTGAGACCTTTGACTCACCCTGTAGAACAAAAACATTCTTGACTTTTAATGTAAGTCAATGAGGCATTTCTATTGGTCCATTCATCATGAAATTCAGGACGTAGGGAAGCAGCTGTGGTGTTCAAATAACACAGCAAAATTAAAGCTGTCAAGATTTCTTTAGACATCGAGATATTATATATATATATCGAGAAATCATGGAATCCACTGTAACTCCATGTCTCATGGAAAACTACATTTCCCATTAATTCTTTGAATAACATTAAAGAGTTTGATGTGGTAAGCTAAGTTTCAAAACATCTCATTCACTCCACACAATTCGTGTTTACACATATCTGCCAACTCTGTGTCCAGCAGTTTGAAAGGGTTCCATTATGCTTTTCCAGTTCATCCCTCTGTTACAGGGTGATGTCATCTAAACCCTTACTGAACGCCTACTGACAAGCTTGACACAAACTTTCACACAGAGCTAAAAAAACAAACAAACAAAAAAAAAACAAACAAACAAAACTAACAACTCTGAAACGTCTTGCTCCAGGGTCTAGCTTGTTAAGGTGGATCAGATCTACCAACTAGTTCTGCCTGACTTTCAGGATCGGACTCTGGCTCAAACTGATGCAGCAGAACCGACACCGTAGTAAGAACATCTGCAGCCGCGTGGGTGTGGATCTTGTCTTAACAGGAAGCAACTCTGGTGGTTGACTAATGAGAACAGAGTGGGTGAGCTGACCAATCAGAGCACACTGGGTTCATGGGGAGGGGGAGTTTAAAGACACAGGCATTTCAGATGGAGCGTGAATCTAGAGGTACAACATACTTGTCGTTGGACAGCGACACTATATATATATATATATATATATATATATATATATATATATATATATAAAAACCTTCTCCACTTTCAATGTAAGTCAATGGAACCAGAATTTTACACAAGCTATTTTGGAGCATTTCTATTGGCCTGTTAGTCCTAACATGTTCACACAATGTAAACGGCCACTGGTGAGTTCAAATGATGTAAAAACTTAAAATCAACAAAAATGGAGAGACATGGTTTTCATTAGACAGCAAAGATACATTATACACACACATATATATATATATATATATATATATATATATATATATATATATATATATATATATATATATATATATATACACACACACACACACACACACACACACACACAGAATAAGATGCTTAATGTTTATACTGAGGAAGCATTAACAATTTTAAGCGAAATTCTATTCAGTCTGTGAGGAAACGCTCAGCGTGCTTATTAGTGTTAGAAGTGTTTAGTAAAACTGAAATACCTCCCACTGTCTGAGCCTCACAGCTCCAGGTGTTATGGATGTGTGTGTGAAAGGAGTGTGAGATTTAACACATTCCTCACTCTCTTCCTGTGAGCATCACACACACGTAAACTATGAGAACTCAACCTCCAGCCTAAACATAGCTTTGGCACACACTCCCTCCTTGTATCTCACAGGGAACAGAGAGGCAGCTCCAGAAACTCCTGTCAGGTGTTTACTCACTTCAGGACTAAAGGAAAAGTCCAACCAGGCAACGATCTGGTTCAGGAGGAACGATACATACGCAGCGCTTCATTCGTTCACCCTTCTGTCAGAACAGTCCTCACGAAGAAGCTAATCGTTGTTCAGGACACATTATCACAGAGGAGATAAGATATAAAACAATGCAAACACTCGCCTGGTAGACCACCAAAACTGGCCCCCTCAGATAACCAGCACTTAATGAGAGAGGAGAAACCCAGGCTTCTCTTTTACTTCAGATCTGAAAATATCTACAGATGTTTCTGTCTATCCTTCCACTGTGAGAGGACACCTCTACGCTAACCTCTGGAAGGTGTAGCTGTTAAAGGAGCTCCTGCTGGGAGAAGACGGTCCTCTGACTGTGAGAAACAAACTCCTGATAGGAGCGGAGGCTGTAATGAAGGTGTGGAGTTGATGCTATCTGAAACGTATGCATGTTTCCGCACTAGAGAAGTTTCTGCTACACTAAAAGCTCCTCCCAGCACAAGCCAAGCTCCTCCCAGCACAAGCCAAGCTCTTCCCAGCACAAGCAAAGCTCCTCCTTGCACAAACCAAACACCTCCTAGCACAAGCAAAATTCCTTCTAGTAACATCAAAACCTTTCCTAGTACCATCAAAACTCCTTTCAGTACCATCAAAACTTTATCTAGTACCATCAAAACTCCTCCCAGTACCATCAAAACTCCTCCCAGTACCATCAAAACTTCTCCTAGTACCATCAAAACTTCTCCTAGTACCATCAAAACTCCTCCTAGTACCATCAAAACTCCTACTAGTACCATCAAAACTTCTCCTAGCACCATCACAACTCCTCCTAGCACCATCAAAACTTCTAGTACAAGCAAAGCTCCTCCCAGCACAAGCCAAACTCCTCCTAGTACAAGCAAAACTCCTCCCAGTACAATCAAAATTTTCCTAGTACCATCAAAACTCCTCCCAGTACCATCAAAACTTCTCCCAGTACCATTAAAACTTCTCCCAGTACCATCAAAACTTCTCCTAGTACCATCAAAACTCCTCCCAGTACCATCAAAACTTCTCCTAGTACCATCAAAACTCCTCCCAGTACCATCAAAACTTCTCCCAGTGCCATTAAAACTTCTCCCAGTACCATTAAAACTTCTCCCAGTACCATCAAAACTTCTCCTAGTACCTGCAAATTCCATCCAATCAAATTTCAGCCTGAGACGTATTTGAGTAGTCTATATGTATGCGGCTAAAATCTCATCAGGATGCAGTTCAGACACTGAACACATGAAGTGATGGGGTGTAACCGGTGACGACACAGTAGTGTGTGTTCAGGCTTGATATGACTGTGATTGTGAGGTCAGGATTCTATATGGCCTGGAGTCGGTGTGTGACTGGATATGTTGGTCCTATTGCCGTGATGATGCCGTGTGATTGCCTGATGATGTCACAGCTATCAATAGCTGCATTAACTGGGGTGCCTGGTAGCCAGTGCACAGCAAAACATGGTGGGTGATGAAGCGGTGGGCAAAGAGGGGAACGTACCCGAGATGTACATGTAGCCTCCGTAAACTGTTCCAGCATGACCGTAGTGTGGTTCATTCATCTTCGCCACGTACGTCCACTCGTTCGTCCTCGGGTTATAGCACTCTACCGTCGCTGTGGAAAACATGAAAGAAAGAGAGAGAGAGAGAGAGAGAGAGAGAGACAGAGAGAGAGAGAGATTAAGTGCCACCATAATTTCTCATCTTGGAACATGCACTACGGGACGGAGCTCTCTATATACACTGCTCCGTCTGAGAGCGAGAGAAAGACTGATGGACAGATTAACACAATAAGGACAGCAGGCAATGGAAAGAAAACAATGGTACAAGAGTAAGAAAGATAAAGAGAAAGAAAGTAGGGAGAGGAAGAACAAGAGATAAGGGAGGAGGAAAATGAAACAACGAGCTTTAGATGAAAGTAGGTCGAGTGAGAACACTGAAGAAGAGTGATGAAGAAAGCTGAAGAACGATGGCTTCAATCAAGCACTGCCGGCGAATAAAGGATCCCTCCATCTGCTCAAGAGAGGAGGAGAGCAATCAAGATGCGATGACCACAGAGCCAATACTTCACCTCCCTCTTACACACTATAGGTCCTTTATCTTAAAACACTTTAAGATAAAGTGTTTAAGCGATTCATTTCCGGGTTGTAAAGACTCATTTGTGATTTACCGATTCGTCTGTCGACCGTAAAGACTCATTTGTGTTTTAGTGATTAGTCTGTCGACCGTAAAGACTCATCAGTGTTTTATTAATTAGTCTGTGGACCGTAAAGACTCATTTGTGTTTTAGCGATTCATTCCCAGGTTGTAAAGACTCATTTGTGATTTACAGATTCGTCTGTGGGCCGTAAAGACTCATTTGTGTTTAAACGATTTGTCTGTGGGCCGTAAAGACTCATTTGTGTTTAAACGATTTGTCTGTGGGCCGTAAAGACTCATTTGTGTTTAAACGATTTGTCTGTGGGCCGTAAAGACTCATTTGTGTTTAAACGATTTGTCTGTGGGCCGTAAAGACTCATTTGCGTTTCATTGTTTAGTCTGTCGACCGTAAAGACTCATTTGTGTTTTATTGATTAGTCTATCGACCGTAAAGACTCATTTGTGTTTTATCAATTAGTCTGTGGACCGTAAAGACTCATTTGTGTTTTAGCGATTCATTCCCGGGTTGTAAAGACTCATTTGTGATTTACAGATTCGTCAGTGGACCGTAAAGACTCATTTGTGTTTAAACGATTTGTCTGTGGGCCGCAAAGACTCATTTGTGTTTTACTGATTCGTCTGTGGACCGTAAAGACTCATTTGTGTTTAAACGATTTGTCTGTGGGCCGTAAAGACTCATTTGTGTTTTACTGATTCGTCTGTGGACCGTAAAGACTCATTTGTGTTTTACTGATTCGTCTGTGGACCGTAAAGACTCATTTGTGTTTAAACGATTTGTCTGTGGGCCGCAAAGACTCATTTGTGTTTTACTGATTCACCAGTGGACCGTAAAGACTCATTTGTGTTTAAACGATTTGTCTGTGGGCCGCAAAGACTCATTTGTGTTTTACCGATTCGTCGGTGGATTGTAAAGATTAATTTGTGTTCAAATGATTCGTTTGTGGGCAGTAAAGACTCATTTGTGTTTTAGCGATTCGCTCCAGGTTTGAAAAGACTCGCTGGTGTTTTAGTGATTCGTTCCCGGGTTGTAAAGACTCATTTGTCCTTTAATGATTCGCCAGCGGACCGTGAAGACTCATTTGTGTTTTAACGATTTGTCTGTGGGCCGCAAAGATTCATTTGTGTTTTAACGATTCATCGTAAAGATTAATTTGTGTTTAAATGATTCGTTTGTGTGCGGTAAAGCCTCATTTGTGTTTTAGCGATTCGCTCCAGGTTTGTAAAGACTCATTGGTGTTTTAGTGATTTGTTCCCGGGTTGTAAAGACTCATTTGTGTTTTAATGATGCGTCTGTGGACCATAAAGACTCATTTGTGTTTTAACGATTTGTCTGTGGACCATAAAGACTCATTTGTGTTTTAACGATTTTTTTGAGGACCGTAAAGACTCATTTGTGTTTTAACGATTCTTTTGAGGACCGTAAAGACTCATTTGTGTTTTAACAATTTGTCTGTGGACCGTAAAGACTCATTTGTGTTTTACCGATTTGTCTGTGGACCGTAAAGATTCATTTGTGTTTTAATGATTCATTTGCGGGCCATTAAGACTTTTAATGATTAGTTTCAGGGCCGTAAAGACTCATTTGTGACTTAATGATGCATTTGCAGACTACCATGATTTGCTTGTGGACTGTTCAGACGTGAAGAGATTTGTGGATCTGTGATATACGACTTGTTTGTGCATTAATGACTCACTTCTTTCTTGGGGTGGGGAAAATCTTAGTTCTCCACTTATAAGGTAAAATGTTTGTCCTTGTTCTGTAACGTTATCACCATTTTTGAGGTTTATTCAGACAAATTCATGTCTGAATTTGGCTTCTTATTTATCAACTATGGGGTTTTAATTTTCTATTCCACCTTAAACAGAGCAGCAGTCATATTTCGGCACATGTGGAAGAACCTGAACGCAACTGCTGTACAAAGACTTGCAGATTCGTAGATCTGTAATATATGATTTGTTTGGGAACTAATGACTCACTCGATTCATAAGCTGTTGACTCGCTTGTGGACTATAACGATTCATTTGTTTAGTGGACTATGTGGATTATGAGGCGTCCAGAGAGTAAAGGTTTATCTGTGGATTATAATAATTGCTTTGTGCACTCCAACAACTTGCTTGCGAGCTGCACAGATTCATTTGTGCACTAAAGATTCACTGGTGCACTGTAATGATTCACTTAATGATTATAATGACTGTATACGGATTTCATTGAGGGCTACACCAATTAACTTGTGGTCCACACAATGAGCTGTTTACGTACCGACGACTCACTTGAATTGAATTAGGAGTCGTTTGTTGATGACAGCGATTCCTTTGTGGGGCTGTGACAAATCATTTCTGCTTTAATGATTCATCTGCGGACCGCCAACGTTCACTTCCAGCCTGGTCTTTTAATTGTGGAGCCTCAGGAGCAGCTCTTAAACGTCCGACCCGGCAGCGGAGATGAAGAAGACTTCATTTACAAGGTCGGGCGTCTCTCTCACGAGACCCTCAGTTAAGCTCAGTTAAGACTACCGCTCTTTAAATACAGTCCCGTCGTTCCTTAAGGATGACCTCAGCCTCTCACCATGGCGGCGTCTCCAGCGTGCTGTCCGATAACGATGACTTTTATTGCTAAAAATACGACACGCCTCCGCTCCTGGTACGAGGAGAGCGGAGTCTCTGCGCCTGACGATTACAGGAAGTCTCTGGCCTCGGAGCCAGACCACAACAACACAGCGCGCCTTTACAGGAGAGACTTTTATATTTGAAAACAGTCCAGGACTTTTATTTTGCTCTAGAAAATGAGTGCATGATTAAATGAATACTGATAGGATCTCCGTCTTTCCACACAGTGGAGAAATATAGAAAAACATATGATGAACTGACTAACATAATAACAACAATAATATTAATAATAACAACAACTACAGGTAACTAGAAAAGTGTATTTCCTGAAGGAAACACAAGATGGACAACAAATAGAGGAGTGCAGATCAGTGTGTCTGTGGATTACAGTTAAGAGATGCGTCCTGTAGTGAGTACATGCAGTTTAGACGCAACACCGCACTTCAACACCGAGCTCCAACATCGAGCTCCAACGTCGAGCCCCAACACCGTGCTTCAACATCGAGCCCCAAGATCGAGCGCCAAGATCGAGCTCCAACTTTGAGCTCCAACATTGATCGATATCCAACACTGAGCTCTAACACTGAGCCCCAACACCGAGCCCCAACATCGAGCTCTAACACTGGACTTTAACACAGAGCGCCAACAGCGAGCCTCAACACCGAGCGCCAACACCGAGCCCCAACATCGAGCTCTAACACCGCGCTTCAACACCGAGCCCCAACACCAAGCTCCAACATCGAGCTCCAACGTCGAGCCCCAACACCGTGCTTCAACATCGAGCCCCAAGATCGAGCCCAAACATCGAGCTCCAACTTTGAGCTCCAACATTGATCGATATCCAACACCGAGCTCTAACACTGTGCTTCAACATCAAGCCCCAACATCGAGCTTCAACTTTGAGCTCCAACATTGATCGATATCCAACACTGAGCTCTAACATCGAGCCCCAACATCGAGCCCCAACATCGAGCTCCATCATGAGCTCCACAGGCCCAGCAAGAACTCCTTCAAGTCTGAATTTGGCTTCTCATTCACGAGCGCCTTGTTTTTCAATTTCAACCTCATACATGTGCCATTGAAAACAATCTGAATGTAACTGCTGCACGAAGGTAGAACTGAAAATGTCTAATCAGAAACAAACGTCAGCTTTGTTCAGTTTCTCAAGCCATCGGTCCGATATGACAGTCCCATATAAACATTACCTCAAATTATAATAGCAGCAATTACATTCTACAACCATACCAACCATACAAGGTCCTGAAAAAAAAAAAAAAAGCAAACACCACATTTAATTTAGATGAACACGACAGACAAGAGCAACAAGAAAAGAAACATTAGGCCCTTGAGATTTCTAACAGGGATCTGAAGCTCAAACTATAATAGCAGCAAGTATTTCGTACTTCACACTTACTTCCACCAACCACCTCAACCTACTCAGTTACGTTCGTGTTAAAAACCTGTCTGCATGTCTGAAGCCTAATGACGACCTTCATGAGTCCAGAAACAATAGGAGTCCTCATGCGATCCCACCCATAAGGACTGTTTAATGGGCTGCGGTCCTCTCGGGAGTCTGTCAGCAGCGTCTGACCCCAATCGGAATAGAGTGCTTTCGCGTGGGGAACCTATTCCTGTCACCGAGTTTCCTCCGGGAGTCCGTCCCCCAGCGATGACCTCACACGTGACCAAACCTTCCGGTGTTCCGGGTCACGTGGCGCGGCATCGGATGACGAGGCGGGAACGTCCTCTGCCGCTTACGCTCCTGCTGTGTTTACTGCAGACGGCAAAGGAAAGAGAAAAACAGCCCGGCGGAGGGAGGAAAGCAGGCCGCCGGGAGGAGGAAAACAAAAACTAATTCAATTTACGGCAATAAAAGCCACTTGACCGGCATGGACTCCGTTCACCATGGCAACCAAGACCTCGAAAACACGGGCAGTCGAGGAGGACGGCGCGTCGTGAGTCGGGGGAGGGAGGGAGAGAGAGAGAGAGAGTGCGTTTCTGGAATACCCTCTTGCTGATGTACTGAGCGGGTCAGGGTATTTGTGAGGGGGCCGTATGTGTATCTGGTGGGATTGGCACGGTAGCGCAGTAACGGCTGGTTGGGTTTGCGTGTGGATGTGCTCGTTTCCAGGGATGCGCCAATACAGGACATGCGGGGAAGATGCTTTTCATGTACATGCAGACGTACGCCAGTCGCAATAGGTAAAAACTAGTGTTGCACCGATACCGATACTGGCACTTACACACAGTATCGGTATCAGCAATAGAGAGCGTAATAGAGATACCATGAAACTTATTGACTTAATGGTTGCAGGTGTTTCTGCCTTGTGGCAATTTTATTTTTTTCATAGCTCTGAAACTTTTTAATATGCACTTATTCAACCAGTAAATGGTTCTTTCAAGGTAATTATATCTTATTCAGGATAAGACATAAAAAATACAACATATAAAAAGTGGAACACTATAAATATCAGGATTTATAGCCATATATCCAGCATTTAAGTCAGAGTTGGTATCGGTGTCAGTACTCAGTATCGGCAGATACCTGAAAAGCTGGTATAGGTATCGGTATCAGTCAGGAAAAAGAGGTATCGGTGCATCCCTAGTAAAAACATTCTCTACTTACTTTACAGAGACGGGACAGTTCTATTCCTATACACACATCTACCGCACTGAGAGAGATAAACTATACACATCATCACAGTCTACAGAACAACCAGCACCTCAAAACAGGAACCTCACACCAGAGACCAAAACCTCTCTGCTTTCAATGCAAGTCAATGGAACCAGACGTTCTTCCAAAGTATGTAAACAGCAGCTGTCGTGTTCATATGATGCAGAACAATGAAAATGAGATGCATGTCTTTTATTGGACAACAACAACAAAAAATACATACACTTACTGTTTTATTGTTTGTAAGTAAAACTAATAATCTGTAGTAAACACAGCAGCACATCTGAATGCAGGTATTTGATTATATATATATGTGTGTATTTATATATAGCGTTCAATGCTTTCAGTATAGTATATAGTCCAATAACTAGCTCCTGTGTATAAAGCTCACTGCACTGTGTGTCCAGTGTGTTGTGTCCTTAAGTGACTAAATCAGTATTCTTAATAGGCTTACAGCTCGGGAAACTTTCCATTAAAATTTTGGGAACTTTTTATGAGATTTTATTGGAATTAATAGGAAATACTGGATCATTTAAAGGAACTGTATCATACACTATCACCAAAGTACCGTTTGTACATTTGTAGCAATGTACCGACATTGACACATTTAATTAGTTGCAGTCACAACTTAATAAATGCTTAATTGTTTCACTGAACAATCAGAAGTTCAATCAAAAACCAATCAAAGGAACGCAACTTCTGTGCCTGGGATTGAGGAGCAGCTTTTGCTATTTGCTAACTGTTTTGGTAAAGTGTGGGCGATCAAAACAGAGCCCAAATTATTCAAGCTCACGTTTTACGTTCAGACAAAAGTACGACTTTATATTTCTGTTTTTTTTTCTTACAGGTATCGTTTTGGTAGTGAGAATCGTGATACTACACTTGGTATCAGTATCAGTCATAAATCTGGTATTGTAACACCCCTACTGACTATATACTGTCTCCAGTGTTGTAGCTGTAAGTAACTGTAATTATATAATATATTATATATAAATATATATAGTAACCACCTCCAAAATAGTACCTGTACAGGAGAGGCCAAGAACGTCCTATACCTTCAGTGTAAGTTGAGGTAAAGAGATTTTATCCCAAGTGATTTTTGACTATTAATTTATATATCTTTTACGATTAACCTGTCTATACAAACGTTACTACATAGTTTCTATATATGTCTCTCCTGTATATATCTTATGTATAGTTTTTGTTCATTATTTCTTTTATATATTTTAGTTACGACAATTACTATATGCGTATATATTCTAGCTAATTTTACTTTGTTATTGTCTATGTATTATGTTTGCACTGTTTTTACTACATATATAAACTGTATATAAATACATATACACTACTGCTCAAAGGTTTAGGATGACTTTAGAATTTCATTTCATGCAATTTTCATGCAATTCACAAACAATTTTGTCCATTTTAAGTGTATCAGATGATTTTTAAAAAATATATTCTATATATAAGAATATATATAAAGAATATATAGTCCTATCAGCAATTCTCAGTCCTCTGTCTATAAAAGGGAGAACAACATTCTAGGTTAGTTTAGTATCTGAAGCATCAGCAGTTGATGGCTTGCTGACCGACTCAAAATGACCAGAAAGAAACAACTTTCTTTAGAGACCCGTCAGTCCATTGTTGTGTTAAGGAAGGAAGATACTCCATTGAAAACAAGCATTAAAACATTAAAACAAGAGCAGTGAAACAGAAGTCTAACCGTGTCTGGTTGTATCTAGGAGATCATTTAACTGATCTGAGGACGTATGAGTAATTCCTGAGCAAATACTGAATGAATTAAGTTTAAGAACTCTGTAGAAATGTTTATCAAGTGTGTTTATTAAACCGCTCACCACTGCAAGGTCAGTGTGTACAAACTCTAGTGGACTGAGACCCCCCACACCCCCAACTGAGGCCATTCTAAAAACTATGGCCATTATCTTCACTCTGGCTCTATAAGACTGCGGTGCTTGGACCCTGATGACGCCACTTCTCAGCAGTAAGTCCACAGAAATCAGTGCTTCCAGGTGAAAGCTGATTATCTTTTCCGCTAGCAACGGCGATTTACACGCATTAACCTTTGGTTAAATGTCAAAGTGAAGAGTTTAGATGGAACTAGACGGTGGGACGCATTATAGGTGCTGTCAAGACAATCTGCTGGACTATTATCAGCGTTATCAGTTTAGCTGATGTATTATTACCGGCCCACAACAGTCCCCGAGCACGGCGCTTACCATTCAGCTGCTGATTTGTGCATTTTAATGTGGCATCTGGGTGCAAAGCTTTTTCTTTTTTTTTTTATTCCTGGAGTCTGAGCGAAGCTTTTCCCTGATCTACATGACAGATCTATTCTCTCTGGCACATTCCACCTGGAACTCGCACCTGTTCTGCCACACCTGCCAGTCCTGCTTTGATTTCCTACAATATGACTTCATTCAACATCAATTATGACAAAATTGGGACTCGAAGGACTACATGACCTAAATATGCTAATGCCGCTCAGAAGTCTACGAGCTACTGAAACCAGTCAGCACTTCAGAAAACAATCTAGCTAAGATACACACTAATAAACACACATATACACACATATATATATATACATATACACACATACATACATATACACACACACACACACACACTAGGGTTGGGTATCGCCATTGCTTTCCCGGATCGATTTGATCCCCATTCACAAGGTCCCAATTCAATTTGATTTCCGATTCGATTTAATTCAATATGGATTCATTTAGGGATATTTCAGTTACAATAATATGTTTTGTTTGAATATGAAAAGAGTTTTTCAGAGAACTAATGTGGTAAACGTACGAGGAACACTCAACCTAACATTGCTAAAAACATTAGTGTTTATATGTTTATATTCACCGTATTTGGCCACACCCACTTTCAAGCGTGTGTTTTTTTCCGTCTTTGTGTTAGAACTTCAGCCCAGCTAACCAAAACGAATACAGTTAGATGGGAGGAGACCAGAGAAGAAATAAGAACTTTGAATGGGACAACACTGTCTCAGGATGATATGAAAAGGGTGGTCTGAGGTTACCTACGGCAACGTTTTAATTATTTTAAAGATCGTTCTCGGGTTTATACGAATTGATATTGGATTATTCAAATGAAGATCGAATTGAACCGAAAAATGTATTTTTTAAACACACCCCTAATATATATACACAAACACACTATATATATATATATATATATATATATATATATATATATATAGTGTAATTAGAAACCGGGGCTGCCAACGCCAGAGGTCTACAACACAAATGTAGCCAACTGATTCCCTATCCAAACCCTCCAGTGAACCTACTTGTGATCTATGTTGAAGAGAGTAGAATAGTGGAAACTCTGTATAGAGGACTATTTTAATTTACAACCTCCTGTATGTACCTCCTCACCGAGAGTGGATTACACATAACCACGTTTATTCTTTCTGTACAAGTTCATTCTGTATAATAAGCTTCTGTGAAGTAGCGGTTAGAGGCATTAACACACTGTGACGAGTCTGGACGCCCGAGTGTCTATAGTACACACTGTGAAAAACTTGTGACACACACACATATATATATATATATCAACTGTTGTAGCTTTAACAGGCTGACACTTCAACTTCGTTATCGCTGCTGCACAGCGAACACAGGAAGCTGGGAATAGTGGTGGAGAAAAACCAAATGAAATCCAACCTGTCTGTTCTGATTAAGGTTGCCTGGCTTCAAACCGGGCAATTCAGGGTAGACCTACATTAAATAAGGGCCAAACTGAAACAAATACGATTTTTTCCCTATATATACACTATATATATATTAGAGATGGAAGAATTGATCGGCTATGTATCGGTATCGGGGCGTGTCTCGTGGGAGAACCAAGACAAAGACATTTAACACTACTAATCTAATACAGCACTTCAGTACACCACGCAGCTGAATACAGTGAGTATCAGCAAACAGCAGAGCTAGCACGCACAGCTAACACAAAACAAACAACCCAGAACCCCATGCAGACCAGATCTGACCGGTACGAACAGTACAGCAGCAGAAACAGCCAGAGAGCTAAAGAACCACAGCCAGAGGGATTGAGTTTATAGTTCTAGATAACCTCGTTTCAACCATGTTTCATGACTTGCTTGCGCTAATAACTACATGTAGCCCTGCCGTGGCATATAGCCCCGCCCTCTATCAGTATCGGCTATCGACCGATTGCTCTGAAAAAGATGAGGGGGCCTTTATTTTACGTTGAAAGCCAAATCAAAAGAAGACCAGAATTGTCTCAGATTTGTAATATCTCTAGTGGTTCAAACATCATCACTACACAGAACGCTGCAACAACAACCACATTAAACAAGGTGTTCAGTGCGCTGTCCCTGGTGCTGAACTGCACCTTCTGGTCTGTGTTCAGCACCAGGGACAGCACCCTGGACATGTTCAATGTGGTTCGTGTTGATGATGTTTGAACCACAAGAGACGTTGCAAATCTGAGTGCACCAATCGATTTCTGAGACAACTCGGGTCTTCTTTGATCCAATATGGCGGCTTTTAAGATGCATAGCCTAGGAGATAGACCCCCCTCACCCATTACGGGCTGGGGTATTCAGATACATCCTTTTCCCTTTAACTTCTGAAACAAAAGTGTGTGCTGAGACTTTTGACTTTATATGATTTTTTTTTTCAAATAAGACTTGGGGACTATCAATATAATGATCCTGATAGTAGTTAAAGATATAAAACATGTTCCTGTATGATAGTCACTTTTGGCTACGGTCAAGTATAAGAGTGCCGAATCTAATTCAATGGTCAAATCTGTTGTTTGGTTATTGAATGTGAATCATATCTGAACAGCTCCTGCTGCTTAACTGGATTCTGAAATGCAGATTATTATGTAAAACTGACTCTTGGACGATTAAAATGGGAATCAATGGGAGTCCAAATGTCTGAAATCAAAGAGTTCAAGAGCTTATTTGTTTACGCTTTACAGTTTGATGTCATCAGAGCTTAATCCTTATTGGTTAGAAGCTCTGCGGACACCTATCACGTTTGACTCTTTTCATTGTAAAATATCTATCTCCTCTAAAACTCTTTAAAGACCCTATATTTACACTAATACCATCATATCTAGTAGCATGCAGTATTTAACATATTTCTTTTTTCATAATCAGCATTTCAGATCATGAAAAGACTCCAGTGCCACAGATTTACACTCTGTTCTTCTAAAGCGTTCTGAACTGCTCTTATGATCTATTTCGATACTATTTCATTTGGATCTATTTCTTTCTACTTCTTTTCCTTCTATCGTGTCTTCTTCAATAGCTCTTTTCTAACCTCCTCCCCCAACAGCGCCCGGCTACTCTCGCCGACCACCAAGGCCAGGCGCAGCTTTATTCCAAGCATGCCTATCATGTGTAGCGTTTAAACCTCTGACCACTAGATGGCAGTGTTGTAATCCATTTTCAGCTCCACTCCAACATTAACAAGCAGCACAAGGGCGCAATGCTATTGTAAGGATTGGCAAACCTGTTCATACAGTGGTGTGTTTTAATAGTCGGGTTATAAAAAAAAAAATCAAAATATCACTTCACTTCATATATCGCAATATATTGAATCGTGACCGCTGTATCAGGATATGTATTGTATCGGTGGTCCAGATCAGAATTCAGATTTCAGTGTGAACGTAGCTTCACGCATACGGATCAGAAACAGAAAGACCGAAAGTCTGGATCTGAGCGAAAAAGCTGAAAAGTTCAGCAATAAAAGCAATAAAAACATGAACCAACGACATACTGAGCCTCCAGCAGGCACCTAGCCGAACCCCCGCCCCCCTCTAGCCGACTTACCCAGCTCTCCGGCGGCGTTCCTCCCTCCCACGGCGTACAGGTACCCTTTGAGCGCGCTCAGGTGAAAGAACGTTCTCTTCTCGTTCAGGCACGCCACCTGCATCCACTTGTTGTAGCGCGGGTCGTAGCGGAACACCGTGTCCACGGCCGTTTTGCCCTTGGTGTCGTAGTTGCTCTGGCCGCCCACCACGTACAGGAAGTTGCCGATGACCGCGATGCCGTGCTGGTAGCGGGGAGCGTCCATGGGCGCCAGCGCCTTCCACTCGTGCGCCTTCTCGTCGAAAAGCCGCAACTCCTTGCTGACGACCAGCTGCTGCCTGAGGACGCCCCCGAGCGTCACCAGGTGGGAGCTGTCCGAGCGGATGGCCGTCCTTTCCGACTGCATGACCGGCTGCATGTACGGCATCATCTGGTAGTTGCTGGCCTCCAGCAGCAGGTTGACGCAGGTGTTGTCCGTGCGCATGAAGTCCACCGTCTGCACGTGGTTGATGAGGTCCGTGGGGCTCATGAGCGGGAAGCGGATGTTGCGCATGAGCTTGGCGGCGTAGTCCATGCGCCCGTCCTCGTAGCGCAGCCAGCGGCAGGCGGCCTTGAACAGGTCCAGCTCGCTGCAGTGCTTCAGGCTGTTGGAGGACAGGACGAAGGCCAGGCGCTCGAAGGGCAGCTTGACGAACTCGCCCGTGCCCAGCAGCGAAGGGAAGTTCTTCAGGATGAAGTTGTTCACGTATTTGTCCACCTCCGTCAGGTTGTAGGCGTTGGCGATGCGGCCCACCTCCACGCAGTTCTCCAGAGACACCTGTGAGGAGACGAGCGGGAGCAAAGGTCAACCAAGAGAAAGCTCATTCCCGTGTTTAGTGGTGAAGCATCAACATTGGCTCGTTCTGAAGACACCAGATCTCAAAATCAAACGTCTCTTCGATTCAGAGCTTAAGAGTCAGACGTTAAATCTCAGATTTCTTCCAGAATTTTTTTCCCATAGAGAATGAATAGGATGGAAACGTGGATGCCCATCTACTGAACGTCTGCTCGACCTATACACACCGTTTCACATACACTGACTCAGGGCAGACCCCCGACCACGACAGCAGAATTGGTTTGGCCTGCACTCGTTTGTTTGTTATATTTTTCCCTCCCCCTCTTTTTTCCCCCCATAGAGTTCCATTCATTTTCAGTCACACCCAAACATTGAGGTTTCATTTAACCTCCAGCCTCCAAACTGCCTATACTCACTCAGAGAAGAACCCCAACCTCTAATCCAGACATACAGCCCAGCACTCGTCTATTTGTCATTTCTTCATCCCTTGTTCCTCCTATAGGATCCCATTCATTTTCAGCCAAACCCAAACATCAACGCCACCAACCTGTGCCCACTCAAGACACACTGACCCACTTGCCGTTTATGCCCAATCTGATTTACTTAAACATATGAATTCCCTTTTAAATTATTTTTTTTACATTTATTCGTCTTTAAGCATTTTAAGTGTATACAAACTAAACAAACTCAAGTTTAGAGATTAAACAAGATCTTTGATGATGTTCTCTAAAGCTTGACCTAATCCAGCAACAACCGCCCCACTTTAAGTCACTAACGAGTCATATCTCCTAGCGACAGTCGTAAGCTGGAGCTTTAGTGAACCAGCCTTGTGACCAGAGGGTTGTCAGTTCGACTCCCTGCCTTGACAGGACATGACCCAGGTGCCCGTTGAGCAAAGCACCTACCCCCCCAACCGCTCCCTGCACACTGTGGATTGGGACGCCCAAGCGAGTACAAGGAAGCTGTGATTCAGTGAAGAGTTGCTGGTCGTTCTGGAAGGGCTGTGACTTTCGCGCCTGTTTAATTACTTCTGTATCAGAGTCGACACCAGTATTTACACAAAGGCTTTCCAAGCCGGTCCTCGCGGACCCCCAAACAGGTCCATATTTTTTTTACTCTGTTCCAGCTCCAAGCACACCTACGCCAGGCAATCAGGGGCTGCGGCGGGCTGATTACCTGCTCAGGTGCCTCTGGAGCCGGCCCAAACGCCAGTGCCTGGTGGTCCCCGACGGACGGGATTAAAAACTGGTGCGGCGATTAACTGGGCGACTCCAACCGCTGCACGGCGGGGACAGGAGCCCGAATTAGAACGCGTGTACCCTTCGTATGTTTACTGAAGAACGGCAGCGTGCGAGAGATGCTAATCAGTGTGTGTGTGTGTGATGGTAATCTCCTACCCCGGAGATGAGGAACACTTTGCAGAAGTCGAGCACGGGAAGGATCTGCAGAAAGCTGGCCGCTTCCAGCGTGTCCTGCAGGTTCTCCATGTTGAGCGAGAGCTTGGCCGTGTAGATAAAGTCTATAATCTTCTTCAGGCCGATCCGGTTCACCCCGTGCAGCTTTATACACATGAGATCCTGCTCCTTCATCCCACCTGGAGAGAAACGCAGAGAGAAATGAGGGCCAGATATATAAGAGGAAGGCATCACAGCTGAGGAATGGAGGGAATTGGAGAGTTAGGACAGGAAAGAAAGAACGAGTAAACAGAAAAGCAAGCCTGGCTACAGGGGACTGACATGGTTATGTGAGCATATGAACATCTGAACTTATAATAATGGGTGTTTACTAAAAGAACGGGGACAGACAGTGGGTGTGTCTCAAATCCTACTGAGCTCCTACATAGGCAGCATTGTACTTCATAGTATGCGCTCCCGACATGTAGGCTGTCCCAATTCTTACATACCTTAAACATGCTGTCTACTGAGAAACCTTATTTAAACTTTATTTAAGCATCGAACGCTTCCTCAGCCGCTAAGACAATCCCATGATGCAATACAGGCTAATCTACGAGCAGTGAAGTGTTTTTAAATAATTATTTATTTATTATTATTTATAGTTATTTTGATTCTCTCTGGTGTTTTAATGTGTTTCTGGTCATATAATCACACAAAACAGTATTTTATTATCAACTTATCAAAGCATTTATACTAGCAGACGTTTAAGCCTTGGGCTATTGGTTTGGATGCCAGCCGGTAGCTTAGCAACCAGCTAAACCACCGGTGGCGTGCTGCAGTGGGCGGGAACAAGCCGTGACGCAGTCTCTCTCTAACTAGAGCGTCTCAGTAATCTGTTTTATGAGGAGACATGAGGAGAGAACACTGCTACTTAAACAGCTGCCTACCTAGACAGCCTATTTAGACACTCACTAGGGTTTGAGACACACCCTATAATGTAAATGTTGGCAGCAATAAATGGAAGTCAATAGCCATTAATTAGTATTGTTGTAAATAGCCATATAGTTTAAGGCTCCGCAGGAACCTCCCAAGGAAATCTGCTCCAAGCCCAGGACCTGCAGTCAGCTGGACTTTAACAGGGTGTGTTTTGCTGCTTGACCATCTTCAGATCTCCTTAGATCATGTCTGTACCACGGTATCTTCAAGAATAGAGCACATACTGTGAACGGTTACAACAGCAGTATAGAAAAATTACCCGTACTAACTGGTAGCTTCCAGAGATGCAGTGCAATTCAAATGAACAAGGTTTTAGCCTTTACTGAATGGATAAGTATGTCAGTCTACTTACTTACATCTATACACCCAAGTTAACAAACATATCGTCACTGTTCTGTTGACTCCTGCTGGCAAAATTGCTGGTTTCTTGAAAAAGGAGGAGACTTTGTGAGGGACAATAAAGTTCAATGCGTTCAATCTTCTTCCAAGTGGGTCTCATTAAGTTCACAGGACGATGGTCTTACATAGTCAACCACAGTTAACCACACCTTCCTGTTCTCCCTTTGTCTAAACGACCCAGAAACCCACTACTTAAAGGACGACTGCCTCTATCTAGGTGTTGAGACCCAACCAAAGATTTACAGTCCCCCTTCCATCTAGGAGCCATGATGTCTCAGAGATATCCCTACAACTTCAACTGGCACTACGTAAGATAGGCTAGCCATTGGAGGTCGTTACATAACAAATGGATGAACCAACAGACACATGCAAAACGCAAATGACACAATTAACAAATTAAGACGATAGGCAACAAAAGAAGAAATAAATATATATATATATATATATATATATATATATATATATATATATATATATATATATATATATATATATAAACAAAGAATGCATATGTCTGTTTTGGTTTATTTTTTGTGTACATAATTTGAAAAGAGAAGATGCTGTTTGGAGATTTCATGATTGGACCAATAGAAATGCTCCAAATTGCCTTAGAATAAAACTGCTTTTCCATTAACTTACATGGACAGTAATGAAAGATCTTTTCTTGTAAAGCTAGCAGCTTGGCGATACCTAAGAAATGCTTTTTCATATGTAGGAACAATTGAAGGTCACATCTGAGTTGATTGTGTCAGCAGACCAAAAAAATAATTAATTTTTCCCAACATTCAACAACACCCGAAGCAAGCAAGTATGTTTTGGTGTCATTGGAGTAACTAGTGAGCTAACGTGAGGTAATGTCACCATTCATTAGTGCAGAGCTTCACTAACACAATAATTCATAACGTTTTTTTCAACGAACATTTAAAATCAAAGTACATTTAGTTCAACAATAGCCGGAGCTGATGGGTTTTGGTGTCGGTGGAGTAACGAAGGCTGTCTCTCGAGAGAAGCTAGTGAGCCAACACTGCTGCTAACTGGTACGTGGTCAGACGCTGATGAGGATCCGTCATCTTCCTGAACGATGAGCCAGAAAGATAGTTTGCCAGAGAAGCACGTCTTTACTGTAACTGTAGCCTATATAGAAAAAACAGCCGAGCCAAGCTCCCAGCTTCTCAGCCACGTCCTTAATAACCTTAACAGCACGCTCAGAGTCAAGGTGCTTCTTCCTTTAGTAGTAAAGTGTAAATGATAAGGGCTGGGGCGTGTGTTTAAAACGATATAGCGTCACTGCCCTCACACTTCTCTGCGTCAGCTCCGTTTACATGGTTGCTAAGCAACACGTCCAGTAAAGGGCAGTTCAGAGTAAATCAAAAACTTTACTTCAAAAACTACTAAAAACGACTGTTTGTCTCCGCGGGGAAGATACTTCAGGGAATGTCTAATGAACCTCTCTTTAGAAAGTCCTGTCGTCTCTTCTTCGTCCTGTCCATGTGGAAGTGGTTGCGTCTTGCGCTGCCCCCACGATCTCCAGCCACACTGCACCAACCCGTCTGTAACCGCAAGCTTTCCGAAAACTAATGTATGTACGAAATGAACGCAGAGTACGTCCAGTGTAGAACCTGAGACTGTTCTCGATACCGCGGGGGCTTTAAAAAACATGTAGCTGCTTCTCAAACGTCTCTCTGTCCAAATATATAGTCCACAAACTGTCCGAGTTCTAGTGTGTGAGGCGTGTAGGCTACGTGTCAGAGCATAGACTTTTAGTCTTTAACCATTTATAGGTAATGAGCATTTGAGGTACCCTTTAATACATATATATATATATATATATATATATATATATATATATATATATATATATATATATATATATATATATATATATAGGTTACAAAAGTAACAAAGTAAAAAAAATCCTAACACAATCATATTAGAGTAATCAAAAAAATTCATCGACTAATCGAGAAAAAATAAAATCGTTAGATTAATCAATTATTAAATTAATCGTTAGGTGCAGCCCTACCCACGACTATTTGCGGTCGTCACCCAGTCAATAGTTTCATCCACTACATAACGTCATGCTAATCAATGATTATGTAAACAAGGGTGCTGCTGATGGAATCTGAACCAAACCTTGGTTAGCTCCCGTGATATCAACGTTCTAGATACTCTAGTTCACATTAATCCGTGTTTATTCTAATACTTTTTTTAGACAAATGATTAAAAATCATTCAACATCGCTGCCCAAGACTTTAGCCCAGTACTGTACATACATACACACTAGCAGAACCCATATTCAGACCCTATACCAGCGAGAGTTGCTACTTTAATTCACTAAAGAAGTCAGATATCTGAACACACTGGTCTCTGTGTGTATCTTTAATGAGCAGTCTCACTGAAAACTCTTATTCTCTTAACCAAAACGATCTATTTCACCACTACTGAACGAGAAAACAATAAAGGAAGAGAGAGACGGGCCAGGCATGAAAGAGTCTTCCTATAAAGCCAGCTGTGTTGTATTATTCATCACAAAGAGGGTCAGCGAGCACGCATCACACAGCGTCTACAGCAAAACAACACACAACACACACACACACACACATATATGTACACATACACAGGCAGCGCTGACAACACACTCCTTCAAACACTTCATACCCACGAGCATCACACACACACACACAGTCTGAAATTAACATCTAACAGAACGTCTTTGTAATCAGAGCAGACAGACAACGAACCTAACGCACTCGCACCAGTGCAGCGGACGAGCTACACACTAGAGCTGAGCAACTAATCCTAGCTTAAGATTTAGACCAGTGTTCATCTCAGTACCTTCTGCAGGTTTAGTCTGTGATACAAGCACTTCAGACCAGACCAATAAAAACAGATCAAAATCAAGTGCAGACTTTTCTTCAGCACGTAAATGAAGACTGTATGAAATACGTGGTTGTAACTAACGGTAACCAACACTTCTTGTTTTAGCTGTAACTGAGATCATACTGCTCCACACCGGCACTCCACAGCACTGGCAGTCTCACCGTCCCAACCTCACCACAGCTCCACCGTCCTCACTGGGCACAATACTGGGCGCAGACAATGTACAGTCCCTCCTCCTCTCCATTAAGTTCTTATCAAACGTCACTCCTTCACTCACCAAGAGCGCCTCCAGCACCAACGTTAACTCTGTTTTAAAGCTACTATTCATATTCAATTATTTTGTTAGCAGTCGTCATTATAATGCTTGCTTGCCAAGACCTGCAGCTACGATATAACCGTTGGACCGATGGTCCCCTCTCACCTCCGGAGGTATTAAGTTAGGAGACGGGACAGGTCGGAGCTAGCTGCTACCTTCATACCATTCTGATGACGCCTCGTGTTACTTCTGGAATGCACTCAATCTTACATATTGCACCTTTAACCAAACGAACGTACACACTGCGCTCTCTCTGCGAACATTCGTAACATCAGTGCTATCTGCACCTGCCTCCATAATCAACACCTCCACAACTACCTGTCCAATAAACTCTCTGACCCTCACACAAACCCACCACTCAGTTCCACGTCTCTCTCAATCTCTCTCTCTCGTCTCCTTCCTTCTCCTCCCGTTTGGAGTGTCACTTGGATGTTTTCCTTTTTCAAGTGAAGTGACACTACTGTCATGAAGCGAGTAGAGAAACGAGCGGTAGAAACAGCCCTCCGAATACAGCAGCCCTTCATCTCGTACAGTCAGACACAGAGAGAGAGAGAGAGAGAGAGAGAGAGAGAGAGAGAGAGAATGCTCAGGGGCTAGTCCTGTCAAACTGAGTAACGTTGACGAGCCAGCGATATTTACATCAGGTTATATTCTCCCAGGGCACTGGTGAAGAGACACACAGTCTAAAGACAGAACTGACAAACACAAACACGGAGGCTTGTTTTTATTCTAAGTCACGACGTGCAGTCATAGTCACGTATACTTGTATATGTGTATATTCGGAAATATATGCACATACATGACGCTCCTCCTCAACTCCAGCTTCAGCCTCAGGTTTGTTTTCCCATTTCCTGCTTCTCACCATCAAAATAAGGCCAAACACAGGCCTGGACTCTGGGGTGGTCAGTCGATTGCTCTGACTACATCAAGGGCATCGTTCAAACCCTTGTCTTGATGTTCTCAGCAGAGTGAGGGGGACGCTGTTTTGCTGGAGAACGACTTTATTAGTTTTCCAGAGCGCAAGGTCTTAAATCTGTTTTTAGTCATCAGCATTCACAAGGCTTTGAGTCATAAACAAATCACTGATTCTGATCAAACAAGGGTCTCCACTGCTTCTGCACTACGTTCACCAAACAGACCTCCAACACACAGTTAGACGCTGTTCATTAAAGGTGCAATATGTAAGATTTGTACTTTAAAACATCCAAAAACAAACGCAGAATCAACAGACGGTGTTGTCGTGTACAGACATAACAGTTGACGTGTATGTATGATGCTCCACAGTGGTCCACTGAAGTTGCTGCATGCTAATGAGCTAGCCTCGGCCCGGCCTGTCCCGTAACACCACTTTAAAATTAGAACCTGGAACAGTTTCGAACTGTTTCGAACTTAGAAGTGTTTCAAACTGTTTCGAACTTAGAACAGTTTCAAACTGTTTCGAACTTAGAACGGTTTCAAACTGTTTCGAACTTAGAACGGTTTCAAACTGTTTCGAACTTAGAACGGTTTCAAACGGTTTCGAACTCAGAACAGTTTCAAACGGTTTCGAACTCAGAACAGTTTCAAACGGTTTCGAACTCAGAACAGTTTCAAACTGTTTCGAACTCAGAACAGTTTCAAACTGTTTCGAACTCAGAACAGTTTCAAACTGTTTCGAACTCAGAACAGTTTCAAACTGTTTCAAACTGAGAACGGTTTCAAACTGTTTCGAACTTAGAACGGTTTCAAACTGTTTCGAACTTAGAACAGTTTCAAACTGTTTCGAACTTAGAACGGTTTCAAACTGTTTCGAACTTAGAACAGTTTCAAACTGTTTCGAACTTAGAACAGTTTCAAACTGTTTCGACCTTAGAACGGTTTCAAACTGTTTCGAACTTAGAACGGTTTCAAACTGTTTCGACCTTAGAACGGTTTCAAACTGTTTCGAACTTAGAACGGTTTCAAACTGTTTCGAACTTAGAACGGTTTCAAACTGTTTCGAACTTAGAACGGTTTCAAACTGTTTCGAACTTAGAACAGTTTCAAACTGTTCCAAACTTAGAACTGCGCCCAGGAGGCAGGAAGGATTGGGTGTCTTGCTCAAGGGCACATTAGTCCTGTTGGTTCAAGGAATCGAACTGGCGACCTTAGTCACTTCAGCTCACGACTGCCCTAAACTTCTTACCTCAAGAGGCGATAGCGAGTCACTGTGGAGTCAAGTCTACCACCCTGTCCAACACACTGCAGAAACAGCACCACTGCTCCAGTTACATCATCTACCTACCTATCTACCTACACACCTACCTACCTATCTACCTACACACCTACCTATCTACACACCTACCTACCTATACACCTACCTACCTACACACCTACCTACCTATCTACCTACCTACAACCTATCTACCTACCTATCTACCTACACACCTACCTACCTATCTACCTACACACCTACCTATCTACCTACCTACCTATACACCTACCTACCTACACACCTACCTACCTACCTATCTACCTACAACCTATCTACCTACCTATCTACCTACACACCTACCTACCTATCTACCTACACACCTACCTATCTACCTACCTACCTACCTATACACCTACCTACCTATACACCTACCTACCTACCTACACACCTACCTACCTACACACCTACCTACCTACCTACACACCTACCTACCTACACACCTACCTACCTACCTATCTACCTACAACCTATCTACCTACCTATCTACCTACACACCTACCTATCTACCTACCTACCTATACACCTACCTACCTATACACCTACCTACCTACACACCTATCTACCTACACACCTACCTACCTATACACCTACCTACCTACCTACACACCTACCTACCTACAACCTATCTACCTACACACCTACCTACCTATCTACCTATACACCTACCTACCTATACACCTACCTACCTATCTACCTACACACCTACCTACCTACCTATCTACCTACAACCTATCTACCTACACACCTACCTACCTATCTACCTACACACCTACCTACCTATACACCTACCTACCTATACACCTACCTACCTATACACCTACCTACCTATACACCTACCTACCTATCTACCTATACACCTACCTACCTATCTACCTACACACCTACCTACCTACCTATCTACCTACAACCTATCTACCTACACACCTACCTACCTATCTACCTACACACCTATCTACCTACACACCTACCTACCTATACACCTACCTACCTACCTACACACCTACCTACCTACAACCTATCTACCTACACACCTACCTACCTATCTACCTACACACCTACCTACCTATCTACCTATACACCTACCTACCTATCTACCTACACACCTACCTACCTACCTATCTACCTACAACCTATCTACCTACACACCTACCTACCTATCTACCTACACACCTACCTACCTATACACCTACCTACCTATACACCTACCTACCTACCTACCTACAACCTATCTACCTACACACCTACCTACCTATCTACCTACACACCTACCTATCTACTAACAATCTCCTGGCCTGTGCAGTCGGGATTAGTCATGGTTTTCTAGTACTATCATTCTTAAGTCACCTGTTGATAAGCATTTACCACAAATCCAACTTTATGAACTTTCACAAGCAAGTTCATGTCTTGGTAGGTGAGTTAGCTGCCGCGCTAGCTGTTACATGTGCTCCGTCACCCCACTGTTAGCACACCTGCCAGTTAACTACATCATGTAGCTCTCTACTCACAAGTTCAAGTTCATAACCGTCTGACATTATCACCACCCGGGTGAGGTTATGGTTCATGAGCTTGTTATATGCACCACCAGTGGTCACCCATCTTCCACAACCTGGCACAAACCGCTAACATCCAGCGCGACAGCAGGCTGTATCATTACTGTTCTGAAACCGAACAGAAGCAAGTGCACGCACAAGCCGAGCGCCGACCCGGACTGACGACTGAGAGCGAGTGCTCTTAAATATGAAATGCTATCATGCATCATGAAGGGGTGGCGAGTTATGGATGGGTTGCGGTCGCAGCGGTTCTGAAAAGCCACGGCCGGAGCACTTCATTCCCATTTGCACTTCACTTAACCCACCAGCTAGCTGCTAAACCCACTGCGGCCCTCCGGCAGCACACGCTCTCGCACTCGAGTAACACTCTCCGTCTGATTCACTACTGTACGCCCGGCTTACAGGAAACGAGCAGCCCAACATCTGAAGTGAGTTCACGCTAGCCATCTCTCTGCAGACCAGAACCCAACCAACCCGTTTCCCAGCCTCGACCATGCATTTCTCTGACCACTGCTGATGCATCGTCCAATGAGAAGACAGGAGCTGGAGCGTCAGCACCCACTAAGGCAGGGTTATCAGTTTCAGCCGCTATTACATCCTTTCAGATCCATTTCTCAGCCAGACCACCGCTCTGACCTACATTATTTCTGGCTGAATGAAGGACCCTGCATGTCTGCCCGTGAACTCTTGTGGGTACTCAAGGTTCAAACTCAGTAGCGAATGCATTGTTGACGCAGAAAAACAAAACATTAGCTTTCACACTGAGACCTTCTAGCGACCGTGATTGGTTCTGATCAATACGTCAGACGTTCTAGGACTGTGATGAGTTCTAATTAAGCCCCTGCGCCAGACCAAGAAGCAGCTCCTTTATAACACCTATGAACATACAGAGGATCCGACAGCCCACTCGCATCTGCGTTTGTGCTTCACTGCAGTAGAAAAACAATCCAAACCCAGACGAGGGCACGGTCTCCGGACCACTGATACAGAAAGCATAAACACACTGATCTGTCTTTGTTCAGAAGTAGATAAGAAGCTACAGATTCGGATTCTTCCTCCGCTTTCTTTCCTTTAGGGGGTATGTAGGTCTGCAAACACTATCTCCCTATTTTCTCAGCCTCACTGGAAGACCATTCCTCGGTTACACAATCTCGTAACACAAGCCTCCACGACCTCTTGGGGGAAAGCTACTGTAGGCCATGTTGGAACTACTGACCAATCAGAGAACAGCAGAGCAGATGAGCTGGCCATTCACAGCAGAGCACAGCAGAATTTGACCACCCGTATTTAACCCTTCCACAAACATTCACACCAGTGAACATACACACTAGGTGAGCACACCAGCCCGGAGCGGCGGGCACCCTATCCACAGCATCCGGGGAGCGGTTGGGGGTGCCTTGCTCAAGGGCTCTTCAGTCGTGTCCTGTTGGTCCGGGGATTGAACCGACGACCCTCCGGTCACAAGCCCGGTCACTAACAAAGGGTCAATCCCAACGTACTTGGAAGACTAAAGCCCAAAAACAAAACTCTATACACGACATTAAACCCAAGAACATACACACTAGGGGGCAGTGAGCACACTTGCCCGGGGTGATAGGCAGCCTTATCCATGGTGCCCGGGGAGTAGTTGGGGGTTAGGTGTCTTGCTCATGGGCACTTCAGACATGTCCTGCTGGTCCCGGGGATCGAACCGGCGACCTTCCAGTCACAAGATCCCTAACCTTCAGGCCACAACTGCCCCAAGTGAGACCCAAGCTGCTTTTCACCCCAGTGGACATACCAAACCAAACGATCTGGAGCCTAAATAACAGAAACTTTGAGACATTACCACCAAATGTACGTCAACATTAACGCCAAACCCCAATCAGAGGGCCAGACAAGGGCAGTCAATGAACATTCTGAAGCATCCGCCACCGTTTTTCTCTTCCAACCATCCGTTCCTTAAATTTGCCTACAAGCCACCAGTAACCTTTGGGACGGTCACACCAACGAAAGTCCTGAACCTGTTGAAGGAGGTATTTCAGCCGAACACATGTCTTTTTCCTCTCTCACCTGTAAACATGGCTTTAAAGTAGTCGCTGGATGACGCCATCATGGCTCGGTGGACGGGAAACGCCTCGTCACCGTCGCCGGCAACTAACGTGACATCACAGAGCAGGCCCTCTATCCTCAACTGGTCAAAACCCTAGAAGAGGGCGAGAGAGAGCGAGAGAGAGAGAGAGAGAAAGGGTTATGATAAATTATTCATTACAGCCCAGCAATCAGCTTTTTAGACTTTTACAGGTAATAAACAAACACAGACAATTAAAAGTAAACAACAACTACAAAGCTGATGGAAATTCAACCAACAGAAGAAAGAAAGAAACAAAGAGAATTTTTATTTATTATTGAACAAAAGCTTTCACAAATATGGCAAATAAACAACAAACGACAGACAAACGCGGGGCTGGCAGAAGCCGAGCCGACGGAAAACGAGGGAGAAGGCAAGCAAAACGAGAAGAAAGAGAGAGACAAGACTCTTAATGAGTGAAAGGAAAGCTAAAGGCGAACTTTCTTGGCCCGAGCAAACACGAGGGAGGAAGCGAGGCGCCGCTACAATTCCCTCAGCGGCCTACTCCTCATCACTGACTAAGAACCTGGACGTCCAGCGAGCGCGCTGAGTGAGTGTACGCTCCAGCGTCTGGCAGAGGAAGCTGATGAATAAAAGATTTCACGACTAATTTATCGAGCGCCCGAGCAGGAGGAGGAGGAGGAGGAGGGGCGGGGGAGGGGTGGGCGACGGTCGTTCTGGTCGCGCTCAGGCCGCGCGCCTGTAACATCACACTTGTTTTCCTTCTCGTTTTGAAGCGGGCCAGATCGAAGAGGTGTGAAAGCAAGCGAGCGTCTGGGAAGGCCGCGTTAAAGAGCTAATGAAGGCGCTGGCCTTTAGCTGGGGGGCTGCTGGGGTCACTGGAGCACTCTCGGGACCGTGCATTACGGCGGAGCAGCGTATGAGGTTTCAAATAGGCTCAAGCACATCGAAGGGCTGGAGGACGATGTGGATGTGTTTATTATAGCAGAACTGCCTGATAACACAAACCATACCACATACTATACAATGCAACACATACACCTTCTTCTATAAGGTAGGATAAGGTTTACCATGCAGTGTCGTTTCAGGAGATGCCATGCAAGTAATACAAGCTGGGCTAACTTTGTAGGACACTGGTTCACAATACCTGGAACACCTGGAATACAGCTGAGTATGTAATATTAAGAATTACATTTCATTGGCAATGCTTAGTACTACCACAGCTACTGGCCAGAAATTCCAGCTTCCAACCTAAAAGTTCAAACAATCTTCTCATCACTTGACCTTTACCTTTCCCAACTAAGCACTCTTTCAGTTGTTTATGGTCTATAACTCTTCCCCAGTTTTCTTCCCAGTTCAGTCATGACCGTTTCCACCTTCTAGCTCGGTCACCCTTAACCAACACCATGTTATCAAGCAGGGAGGGCTGTTGTGAATATATCTCAAGTACTATGGCGTCTGTTAAAGGCTCGTTTATACAGATGGGCGCTTTGAATGCTACAGAGGTTGCGAGAAGTTTATGGTTCAGTGAATCCCGTCTGTTATGGCAGGAACCCCCGAGAAAGCTGCCAAACCCAGGAGATAACGACTTGGCCAGCGGAACATGGAGGCAGGCCTATAAGACTGTGCAGTTGCTGAAACCGTGTTGGACCATGCTCGAGAGCTCCTCCAAGAACTAGTTACCTAGTTACCGTTTAGTGTTCTATTCAGGGTGTTGGCCATTTGTCCGAATTCTCAGTGGACAGTTAGATTCCCTATATAGTTCACCACATTCTTACCCACAAGGCACTGTAAAACTAGTGGACAACCAATGTACACTACTTACAGGTTGACGCCCCACAATGCATGAATGAATTTCCTCTACTGCCTCCCTCACTGCACCCCTATATAGTGTTCTACATGTAGTCTATGTAGTGAACAGGGAACAAGTCAACAAGGGGACCATTTCAGACACATCCCTGGTCTCCTTCTTCATTTTGATGGCAAGAACAGAAGTTCCAACAGGGCGAAGGCCAGCACATCCTCCAAGAAACATTAAGTGCCACCGCATCTTTTCAAGCTACGACGAGTCACTGCACAGCTCAATGTGCCTTGAGGAAGGTGGGCTAATCTACCCACCCAGGCAGGGTGAAGCCCTGGCCGAAGATGGCCATGGCATCGATGTGGATCTAACTTGCAATCCCCAAGTGATAGAAGCCCATTGGCTCTGAATGCTGCTGTAAACTCCTTAGTCTTTTAAGTATGAACATCTTCTCTACTGAAAGAAACACCACTGAAACAGATCCGACTGATCGAGCAGCCCAAGTCTGAACTCAGACCAGCAAGAGAAGGTCTTCGGTCTGCAGCGAGACTGGTGCTAGAGCAGCCTCTCACTGTACAGTTGGCAGAAGGGAGTGGGTGAGCTTGCAAAGTGTGTCCATGTGTGTGAAACATACATTCTCAGCTGTTGCCACACGGCGAGGCTTCGTAATGGTATCGCCATGGAAATGTGACCACAGGGAGGTGTACGACCTACTTTTCTAATCGTAATATGAAACAGCCAAACATCAAATCTACATCGCTGACCAACAAATAAGAAATAAGATTAAACATATACACTATACACTGCTGACGCCTTGCGTACGTATAGCTGAGATCTAGATAACTCAAGCCAACCATACTAAAACAAAAACAAACAAAACTATAACAGGGCTTGGGTCCATCCAACGTGGCCAGCTGAAGAGTCTACCTTTCAATTTAAGACTAGCTAGCACGCAAAGAACCCTGTTTCTTACACAAGTGTGTATCCTCAGAGCAGCCTCCCAGTGTTGTGATGAATTGTGGTACCCTGTCGAGATGTCCTACCGTAGCCCATATTTATAGGCTGCTCCCTACATACACCTTTCGGTAGGAACTTTTCATTACATAGCACCTTAAATCAGGAAGCCAGCTTCCTGTCCGTCCAGCTTTTTTTTATTTTTTTTTATTTGCACCCATTCCACCTTAAATGGTGCTGCAGGTGGAAGCTGGCAGTAAATTCATTTCACCATTCAAGCTTCCAGGAATTTCTCAATTTACTTGTTTTTGATCATCACGGATTGTGATATTAATAGATTTAATACGGAGATACTCAGCAGTACATATGATAATATAGAAGATGAATATGGGTCAAGTTTAACTCGTGTTGGAAACCCATTCCATGAAGCTCTCTACACACTGTTCTTGCGCTAATCTGAAGGCCACATGAAGGATTGACAGAAAGTTGGCCACCTCTATGTACTATCCGCTGACTCAACTCTGTTATTTTACGTGGCTATCACTTCGTGGCTGAGCTGCTGTCCTTCCCAATCACTTCCACTTTCTTATAACACCACTGACTGTTTCAGGACTTCACGGAGTTCTTGAGAGCAACCTTTCCACTCTTTTACTAATGTGTGTAGAAGCAGTCTGCATGACTAGGTACTTGCTTTTATACCTGTGTGGAACACCTGAATTCCAAGATTTGTATGGGTGATTTGTATGCTTTAGTGACTCTTACGTGAAAAGAATGGAGATGGTTTAACTCTGACAGGCTGACTGTCAACAGAAAACCAGAGCAGAAGTTTTAAAAACTTGAGACAAGAAGGTCATGCCTCCACAAACTGGAGCCCATCTGGTTGGAAAGTAGAACAGGATCTGCAATCTGTAAACATTCGCCACAAATGAGTATGAAATTATACATTTCTTATTTAAGACTAATTTATGCTAAAGACTTTATAGCAGTCGTCACTGGACTCTAGAGCAGTGGAGCCGTGTTCTATGGAGTGACCAATCAATCAGGCTTCTCCGTCTACCAGTCCTATGGACAAGTCTGGGTTTGGACGTTGCCAGGAGAACGATACTTGTCTGACTGCACTGTGCTGAGTGTAAAGTTTGGTGGAGGGGGGATAATGGCGTGGGCTTGTTTTTCAGGGGTTGAGCTCGGACCCTTAGTTCCATATGCGTGCAACATAGTGTATGTGCTGCTGAGGCATCTACCAATTCACCTCATAGACTTGCATCACCTATTCAACACTGTGATCATCATTAGTTCTCTACATCTATGTTGACAAACGTTCTTTTCAGTTTCAGCAGTTTATCCAGAACACCTCCGTACTAATTCCAGCAGCCGTCGTGCTCCCAGTACCAGCGGCAGAGCGAGACCAGACTGGATTACCGTCAGGTCCTTTTATCCTGTTTAACCAGAAGCTGCATTACAAACTCAGTGGGTTCAGAGAGCTGCTGCCAGAACCCTGAATGCGCCGGCTTTTAAAACCCTTCATTGTTTATGTGTCTGTAAGAACTGATCAGAAGATCTTTTCATTCATTTTTAAATGCCTTTGTGTCTTTTCTATTCTCCACCTCCGTAAGCAGATGGACAGATAAGCCTTTCACTATCTGGGCTTCTCAGAGCAACCGCGTTGTGTGAACAGGGTTTTGTTTCTGGGGCTTTTAATGACCACCTCTTTACAGGGTCTTTAATTTATCACGGCTTTGGTTACTGTGCTCTTAGCTACTGAAGCTATTTCAGGTCCTGAAGGTTTTCACTGGTCATTTATCTGGTGATTATTAGACTGACTGGTTAAATTTTAAATCTTTTAATTCCAGGATCTTTCTTCATCACAGCTTTTGTTGTAGTGCTCTTCACTATTTCAGGTACTGAGGCTTTCAGCGAACACGGTTTTTAGAGTTTTTAAAAGAGGTCCACATATCTGACAAATCATGTTATTCATTAAAGGTTTTCAAAGTTTAGCTAAAGTTGTAAACTTTGTTTTTCTGCCTTCATTTATTATTATTTATATTATTATTATTATTATTTATTATCAGTTGATTATGTTTTCTTGTTCAATTTCGTTCATTGTAACTTTAGCAAAGTTTTAGTTTAAGCTTTGCTCCTAATTAAGTCTTGCTTTTAATTATCGCAGATCTTAGTTATAGGGTCTTTTCTTTATCATGGCTTTTGTTAACATGTTTTTCACTATCACTTCTATTTCAGGTATTCAGTGTTTTTGAAAAGAGTTACAATAAGTGTGATAATGTTTTCATGAAAGGTTTTTGAAGTTTAGTTAAAACTATTTTATTAATTATTTTATATTATTTCTTACTTAAGTATTTTATTAAAACGTTACTACTATTTAGTAGCAGCAATATAATATTATGTATCTGCTGATTATGTTTACTGGTTCAATTTCTTGAATTTTAAGTGTTTTTTTTTTGTTGAGTTTAAATATTTTAATTCCAGCAGATTTTAAATTGCCACAAGTTTTTGTTACAGGAAATTTTATTTATCATGGCTTCTTCTATTTCAGGTACTAAAGGTTTTCAGTAACTGGGCAAAGTTTTCAGAGTTCCGAAAAAGACTCACAATAAATTAGATTAGTTGTTGCTACTACTGTTAGTTGCTCATTGCTTATTAGTTAGTTTTGTTTACTGAATCAATTTCTTTCATATTAATCAAGTTTTTAATTGAGGTTTGCTTTTAAATATCTGTTTTCATTCTGTTACATATTCTTTTACACTTTTTAATCCATTTTAACTGTGCATGTTTTTAAAAACACAAACATGCACGTTCACGTAAATGCAGAGTGGAATCAGAGCAATCTGCTCTATTAAATACCCCATTAACCATCACCGTAATAAATGTTTACGAGTCCATACATCTGTCCGAGTCACACAGATAGGCTGAGCGTGTGGGATTAAGAGATTAAGTTGGCAATGTGGGCAAAAATTAGGAAACAGTAAATGTGTGTGTTTTCATTTTACAAATTAAAGTCAGTTTAGGTGAAAAAAGCCAAAACAGCTAAAAAGTAAAAGAAATTAAAGAAAAATAAAAGAAAGAATATAAACCACACAAAGGAAAAGGAGGGAGAAGAAATCTTAAATTTAGTCCACATGTCTGATGTACCTCATTTACACTTATTAAGAATAATTAAGAGAAATTATTCATTAGGTACTAAAATCTAACTACACTGACAATCTGCTGTTTAAAACCAGCTGAATTACATTTTACACTGAGCTTCTTTCAAGAACTATGTTAAATATCTACTAATAACCTGGACACAGTCTCTAGAGGAATATAGGATACAGCAGAAATGCACTGATTTCATACCCGAATTTAATTTGCCTCACATCTCAGTAAATAAATTATGAAATAAATATATAAATAAATATATAAATAAAAAAGTGTACTGGAAAATAAGACAAATCTTTCTCTCACAAACCTTCAACTACAAATGAAATGCGGTACTAGTACCCAGGTAATACACACAATAGAATAGGCTATAACAAGGCATGTTTAGGTTCTCACATATATATTAGGGCAGTGTATTGGCAAGAACCTGGCGATACAATACATATCGTGATACAGCAGTCACGATTCAATATATCATGATATATTGTGATACTACAAGCAAAGTGATATATTGCAATTTTTCAAATCCTACTATTAAAACACACCACTGTATGTAGGTTTGCCATTATTTACAACAGCATTGCACCCTTGTGCTGCTTGTTAATGTTGGAGTGGAGGTGAAAATGGATTACCACACTGCCATCTAGTTGTCAGAGGTTTAAACACAGCGCACAATGATTCAGTGTCTGCCAGGAATCTGTGTATAGATACTGAGTTTTTGTGAACCGATGCAGTATCACCAAACATAATATCCCAATATTTAATATTTTCTTACACCCATCCATATATTTTCTACATCAATTAAATACTATGGCTGCTGTTCACATTGTGGGAAAATTTCATAACCAATGGGCCAACAGAAATTCTCCAAAATATCTTGGGAAGAAATTCTGGTTCCATTGACTTCCATTGAAAGTTACCATTTCGGCGACGATGTGTACCTTATATTGTACCTTATATTAGATATATATGTGATTTTAACACAGGAACAAAAGTTTATAATAATTACAGACGCGCATTATGTAAAAATAACATGTATTGATACTTTATATACTTTTCATACTGCACAACAGTCAAAAAAAAAAAAATATTTTTCCAAAACAGCAGATCTACATTAATAAACAATTCCATCTAAAACTACACAATAAACAGTATTGACTATTAATAGACTATTAATCCATAATAGCCGTCATCCTTCTACAAACACTCCATCTGCACTTCACTACTAACACAAACGTTACAGAGGGCCTGAGCATTTAGTTCCACTTCTCATACAGCAGCTGAAGCAGCTCCGCGCACACACACACGCACGCACACACACACACACACACACACACACACACACACACACACACACACACACACACACACGGGAGTGAGAGTCAGAGCCGCTGTGATAAATCTCTGTTGATTAGTATTGATTCAATTAAACTTTGATTAAACTGGCAGTAATTGTGTGAGAAGACGCAGCTCAGTTTAAATACTGATTAAACTCCATCAGTCCCCCAACACATGCAGCACGGATACCATCAACCCTGCTCTACCCACACGCTCAGCACAGGAGGCCTGATACTCCTCACTGCCCTGATCTCACACCAGGCCGATTCTCCTCACTGATCTGATCTCACACCAGACTGATACTCCTCACTGATCTGATCTCACACCAGACTGATTCTCCTCACTGCTCTGATCTCACACCAGACTGACACTCCTCACTGATCTGATCTCACACCAGGCCGATACTCCTCACTGCTCTGATCTCGCACCAGGCCGATACTCCTCACTGATCTGATCTCACACCAGGCCGATTCTCCTCACTGATCTGATCTCACACCAGACTGATTCTCCTCACTGCTCTGATCTCACACCAGGCCGATACTCCTCACTGCTCTGATCTCACACCAGGCCGATACTCCTCACTGCTCTGATCTCACACCAGACTGATACTCCTCACTGCTCTGATCTCACACCAGACTGATACTCCTCACTGCTCTGATCTCACACCAGGCCGATACTCCTCACTGATCTGATCTCACACCAGGCCGATACTCCTCACTGCTCTGATCTCACACCAGACTGATACTCCTCACTGATCTGATCTCACACCAGACTGGGGCAGTAAAACACCCACATATACACACAGTAGTGAACATACTCACTGGGGGCAGTAAAACACCCACATATACACATACTAGTGAACATAGACACTGGGGGGCAGTGAAACACTCACATATAGACACAGTAGTGAACAAACACACTAGGGGGGCAGTGAGCACACTTGCCCGGAGCGGTGGGCAGCCCTAGACACAGCGCCCAGGGAGCAGATAGGTGCCTTGTTCAAGGGCACTTGAGTCATGTGCTGTTTGGCCAAGGGGTCCAAATCGGATTCCTAACCTCCAGCCCACGACCGCCACACCATATTACTGCA